>OX421494.1:40329032-40929032 GCA_949126835.1 Anisus vortex | reverse complement strand
CAAAGAAACAAACACAAGTAATGCGTGAATATATACATCAAGAAGTAAGGCATATAATACACATTTCCCCAATAAACAGATATAAGCTTAAGTGTATTAATGAGACCTGTCCTTTTAGGTTCAATGCACACATGAACTCCCGGTTTATTTCCGGCAACAAACTTAATATAATGATTTCGGCTTTTTTCATGCATAGCTTTCAGAAATATACTAAGGCTACAAGATTAGTTATGAGGAATCCGTTTTTAGCATCAAATGTGAGTATGCGATAATAGTCGACGTTGTGATGATGCGGGATAGTGAGGCCATTACGATGCTCTCGTGACTGTAATGCTCACACATTGAGTTCCCTACCTCACTTGGTTCGTTTGGCTAGAGGTCGATGGCAGTGTTTTAGACCAGGCAATATTCCGTAGACAACGCTCGATATTTGTATTTGTGTAACAACTTTAAAGCAGATGAAGTATCTTCTTCTCACAATCACTCCAACTGAACAAACGAATTTATAAAACAGGCCATCAGCGTTAAGTGAATAGACCATACGTTTAATCCGTAATCACTTGTAGATATTAACATATAAATCATCAGACACATCAATCCACACGACAGCTGTATTCTGAAGAGTCTACGTTAAATACCCAATGACTGAAAATGCATTATTAAGAAGTAACAAGTACACAGATATTAGCACAGTATTTAAGTTAATCCAAAATCATTCACACGTCATAGCTAACATGGCTTCCCGTGTGTCTGTCTGAGCCGGTGAGACTCAAGTCTACACAAAATATAGAAATACAAATGGCAGTCAGAGGCGGTCAACCCCATTGTCCAATCATTACAAAGGATCGACCAGTCATCTGTCAATCCCTAACTCAGGGGCGTATCCGACTGACCAACGCTATTGTCTTGTCTCCCACGTCTAGGTCAACCATTGCATCACCCTTCAATCTTAGTATATCTCTGTGTTACCAACGAGTCTTTTGCCCGCAGACATACCTAATGGTCTTTCTGTAAGATATCACTACATCCTACCTCCCGCCTAGACAAAGGCGTTTAATAGAGTCATGCGTGACGCGGTCATACTCAAAGGAATAGATAACCTCGAGTAAAGAGTGCCTGGTTGCACCTACGCCAGGTCCGTATACGAACAAAGGAGTAAAGGGGAGCGGTTCCCCTTTGACCAGGTCCGTTTTGACACAAAGGGAAAACATGGGATGGTCCCAGTCCCGCCCCGGGTGGGGAGGGAAAAGAGAAGGGAAGGGGGAGAACTTCGCCCTGCCTAACTAATTACATACAATGGTCATAGAATTAAATTATAAGTACTCAAATATAAAGCTTTAATAAATGTCACATCATGAAAGACGTATTAGTCGCAATAAGTTTAATTTAAAAAAAAATAGTTTACAGCTAGCATACAATAAACTAAAATATATAGGTCAGGTTTCAATACATACATGTACTTCCGGTTTACTTCCGGCAACATATTTAAATTAATTTAAAAAAACATCTTACATTCAAAATAAGTGATTTTTCACGTCTGATGTTCAAAATCAAACGTTTTCTTTCGGCACCATCGTTTAGAAATGAGTTTATCCCCTACATCGTTTTTTTTACTCGCAGAACAACCTGGAACGCAGCATATGGGCACGTTTTGCCAGTAAATGAACGAATAGGACCGGAAGTGTTGGAATGCATCGACTTTTTAGGTTCACCATGCATCATAATCGTTAAGACTTGTCAATTAAACAATATTCAGATTTGGAAAGAGTGAAATAAAGATTAGGTTAAAACATGACGCATTAAACTTTAAACGCAGAAATACAACACAATAGCCAGATAGAAGACATCGGGATATAAAAGAAAAATACATTTCTTATTACATAAGCAACTTACAAATATGGCGCGAACTTTTACGACCTCAATTTCCGATTGACAGACTTTAAACCCAGCTTTAATTTAATAATAAGTAATAATTTTATCATCTTTGTGATTTCAAAGTTGACAAAGGGAACAGGGCTCTCACAAGCCTATGTAGCGCCCCAAGGCAAAAGTTTCAGAGACCCCCCCCTAGCATACTGTAACTGATTATGATTAAAGACATTTTAAAATGCAATTTTTTTATTAAGAATATTCTTTAAACTGAATGGCAAGTTTGAGATTATAAAATAATAGATGAGCCAATCTTGTATGAAATCTTTGTGAGCCTATTAAAAAGTGACCCATTTGTATAAAACAGTTTGAGTATAAATAAATAAGAAGTTTACTTCTACCATCTTTATTATTATTCCTTTTGTTCACAATTTGTGTTTTAAATTTTATTTCCCATTCAACTCTCAAAATTTCTAGTATAAGCTTAGGCTATATTTACCGCCGCCTAGAAGTGTCGCCCCGGGCATATGCCCCCTCTGCCCTTCCATTTTGTGAGGCCACTGAAAGAGCAGTCATAATGTTTGTTTATTTATTAACTGTTTGATTCTATTACAAGAACAAGAACTCACTTGACTCTCTGCTGATCTAGTTCTTGTCTTACATCAAGAGTTGCCTCCCCGGTCGACTCGCTCTTCGTTTTCTTTTTCATATACAAAATTTCGCCTTCGTCGCGAAAAAATGTTCTTTTCAGCTGCAAAGTAAAACAAAGAAGAAATTATAAAGGATGGAAAAAAGGACAAGACCGTGAAACAAAGACAAATGAAATTGAATACAAGTCAATAAAGATTTTTTTTATGAATGTGTAACTGGTGAAAGTATACGTTAGCAATTTCAATTTATCATGAAATGTGATAAATAAAGGAGACAACATGTTACCTTTTCATAGCATGTCTTGGGCGGTTTATTGGGCATCACGGTCACTTTGTCTGTATGCATTTTTTGCCTCAGCCACATGAAGGGCATGACTTCAACATCCAGCAGATATTTTATCTGATATATTAAGAAATAGTGGAGGAAAAAAATGTAATTGTCATTGCCATGTTTGCATCCATCAATTTACCAGCTTTTAAACTAGTCTTTACGCCAATATGGACACCGGCCAATACACTTGATGTAGAAGATATTGAATTTGAATCGCAAGACTGGGTGAATACAATGTTATTTATCTATTTGAATAGACATGAAGAAACATACAAATGTTACTATAATTAGCTTGATTGTTCTTTGGGTTTACCTGAGTTTTCAGTCTGGTAAGGTAGGCCTGACTTTCAACTTTGCTTATATCGCCCACTGCCACACCGATCTATGGAAAGTATGATACAATCAATTTCTTTGTTTTAATACAATACCTTATCTACAGACAAGCTATGAGATGATACATTGTGTCTAACTTAATAAATCATTGTAAGCCTATATATAATATAGATACATAGATAGATGGATAGATAGATGGATAGATAGATAGATAGATAGATAGATAGATAAAAAGATAGATAGATCAATTCGTAAACTAACCATTAAGTTCATAAGGGATAGGTTCATTAGAATGCAAAAGAAGGGAAATAATAAACCCAGTTCAAAGTTGAAAGGGGAGTTATCTGCACGAATGAAGTTATCCCTATAATTCAGTTCTCCAATTGTCATGGCGAGTGTGGACAGCAATCCCTCAATTGGATTTCGAAACCCATCCTGTGAATCAGAAAGGATTGTTTGTCGAAACAGTCTTGAAATTGAAACATGCAGAGATAATACTAATTATAATAATACTAATTGTGTCTGCAGAGTTAATTTAGGTCTACTATGTAGAAGTATGTAGTTTTAAGGTAATCAACTGGAAAATTGTTCACTATACCTGTTTTAACATGATTGACAAAGGTACGTTGAATGCAATGGTGAAGAACAGCATCAAAACAAAAACCTGCAATCAATAAATTGAAAAAGGAAGTAAATAATTCTTTCAACAATACATCTTTAGAATAAATTATTATTTTTATTTTCTTTTAATTTACGACTAAAAAATTCAATTTGTGACTTAACACTTAGATCTTTCACTTAAATATGACACACTTATATCTTTCACTTAAATATGACACCCTTAGATCTTTCACTTAAATATGACACACTTAGATCTTTCACTTAAATAAGGCACACTTAGATCTTTCACTTAAATATGACACACTTAGATCTTTCACTTAAATATGACACACTTAGATCTTTCACTTAAATATGACACACTTAGATCTTTCACTTAAATATGACACACTTAGCTCTTTCACTTAAATATGACACACGTAGATCTTTCACTTAAATATGACACACTTAGATCTTTCACAATTCAATGTAGCACACTTAGAATACTTAGATATTTTACAATTAAAAATGGCACACTTAGATATTTCACAATTAAATATGGCACACTTAGATATTTCAAAATTAAATATGGCACACTTAGATATTTCACAATTAAATATGCCACACTTAGATATTTCACAATTAAATATGGCACACTTAGATATTTCACAATTAATGGCCACACTCAGGTTTTTCACACTTGAGACACTTGGCTTATGTTGCCCAAAGAATGAGAACCATGAACGTATGTAAAGCTGATCTAGATAAACTATAGTTGTCCACCCTTCTTCCACCCCCCCCCCCCCAAAAAAAAAGTTTCTAAATGATGTACCTTCTATGCAAATATGTTCAGGGTGATTATAATTGTACACAAAAAGTTCTCTTATAAACTGACTTGAATATGAATACGTGTACGCAAGAAGTTTATTGCATCCAAATCTCATTATAGACACAATATACCATTTGATTAGAGGTGTGCTGTTAGCTTTGAAATTTAAATTAAATTGTTTTCCCTTATTAAGAGAAATACAATGAGTGAGTTAGAGAGATAGAGAGAGACAGAGAGAGAGGGGGGGAATGCGTGGTCGGTTATTAGTAAGCGGGGGGGGGGGTGTCTGAAATGAAAAGTAATAATCCTCTACTGCAGCAATGTGTCTGTTACTATCACGTGATTACCTTTATCATAGTTTTGAAAACCTCGAAGAACATTGTGAAATAAAGACCAAATTTGGCAAACCTGAAATGTGCACAAATAAAGTCATTACACAGTAAGTAATCAAATGTGTTGCTTTAAATAACCACAAAATATGTTACTTTTTTACCAGATTAAATTGTTACAAATGCTTTAACATTGAACTGTTATAGTTTAATACTCAAATAGTTTATACTCAATAAAGATTTCTTTTGTACGGTTCGATGAACAGATGTTCCTATAGGAGAATAGCTTAGCGTTAGAAACTCAAGGTTGACAAGGTATTTATAAAAAAGACAGTTGTCAATTGGTTTTTAGTTAGCGCTATACGCAAACTGATTCATTATAATAATATTTTTAAAGCATAATAACTCATACTAACGATGTTTGGACCAAATAATTATATATAATATATTAGATATAGTTTATTTATAAATATATATTGAACAACGCTGAAGGTTAACTTGTTTTAGAATATATAATGGAAACAAGAAAGAGCCTAAAAGAAACAGTATATTATTATGTGCCTATACGTAACAACCAATGCGCTTCTTGTAAACCGGTACCCTACGTTTAATTTCATTGGCGGGAATTCGTTTTAGGCAGAGTTACAAAAATGAACATTCGGCTATCTATGAATAGCCGCGTTCTGACAAAAAACATTTATATGGTTGTAGTTGAAATCAAAAGTGTTATTTAATAGAGTACTAGATCTGGCTTGCCTCTGTATCATGATGGTCTCTCGGATGAGAAAAATGAAGCAGCTATATGCGAAGTATTTCCACTGGTCATCGCACGGCTCGGAGCCTGGCGGGAAAATGGAGATGTTGAGGCCAACAACAGAGAGAAGGGTCATCCAGAAGGGAGCCGTCTTTAAGTATCGACAGCCCTGTGGAAAAAAATGGACTAAGTCCGTTGTAGCGTTGAACCAATTATTGATTTGTATTGATAAATAATGTTTTTACAATCTATACTCTATATTGTAATAATCAATTATTACATTTCGTAACTGGCGATACATTGTTTAATCAAATACTATAATAAGATGGACCGCTTACTCTATTTTTAGAGCTTATATGTTACTTTTCCGTGCGCATCCCATAACGCTGTCTTAAATGACGTCTACGCTTCTACGTTTGCCTAAATGTTTCCGCTGTCTACAACTTTCGATTTTAATTTTAATTTTTCATTTAGAAAATCATAGCGATTAAATTAAACGGAAGTGCACTGTACAAGGGGATCGGGAATTCCAAAAATAAGTCATTCGAGTCATCAATAAAATAGAAATATTAAAGCAAGCGGTCCATCTTAGTATAGTTTTTCGTTTAATACAAAGACCATTTGTTAAATTGTGTATTAGAATTACCACTTATTGCATTGTATGTAGAAAATACCAATTTGGCCTATTTCATCCTGCTCAAGAATTATCAGTATAACATTATGTATTACAAATACCTTTTTTCTTAAATTAGGGTAGGCCTTATCTATACCGTCATTATTTCAACCTTTTGATAACAGTGTGTCAAAGTAGGATTTATAATTCATTCAGCGTGCCAACAGCCTAAAAGTCATCCTCCTCTAGCACTAAATTTATTGTAGAAAAGACTTAAATTGCCTTATGTGAGTTCTTCCGCGTGCCATTGGAAATTGCTCTGCGTGCCAAGTCTGGCACGCGTGCCGCAAGTTGCCGGCTGCTGGTCTGGAGTGAATGGCGTGTTTGTTTGTTTTTTTGTAATCGGACGCATTGATAGTGGTCTCATAATTTTCCACATGTTGACAAAATAATAATAATTTTATCCGAATGTATTGAACAATATTACTTCAACATTATCTTTTTTTGTGGGTTTGTTGAAAAGAAAATGTATTACCAGCAATACTGCATTCTTTAACTCTCGACACATCAAAGCCAAGCTAAACCCATAGATGGCAAACAGAATGCTGTAAGTTGTGTTCACTCGATACAAAGGTCTCATCTGATGAGTCAACTGAAAAAAATATTTTTAAATCAGACAATTCAGTATTCGAAATTTTAGCAACAATGTTTGTTTCTATCGAGATTTAAGAATGACAACTAGATCTAGTATTAAAGAAACGATGATACATAACAAAGTAACTTAGAAATACAGCACAATAACAATCTGATAAAATGATCAGATGAACATAAGGACCAAAAAAAAAAACTTTTCTTATCCCATATGCAAGAAGAATGCATATAAATACTATTTCTTCACGACTGGCATCCGGGCATGGAACAAACCAGGAAAGCCAGTCACTTAAATTCATTTAAAACACTAATCAAAAATGACAAAAAAGATAGCGTAGGGCGCAATAATCTGTAACTGTATAACTGAAAAGATAAGAAAGTAAGAATCCCTTCAAGACTTTTTTGGTGAATGGGAAAATAGAAGCGGCCTAGATCCCTTGGTGTGAATTGTAGTGGCAGATGCATTAGCCAAAGAGAAAGGTATTTAAGTTCTTTATAAAAGATTCTCTTGTCTCAGATCCTCTCAGTGTCTGAGGTAAACTGTTCCATAAAGAAGGCGCCACAGATTCAAATGAGCGCACTCCCAAGTACTTCTTTTTGTGTCCAGCCACACAGGAAGTTTTGGGGAGTGACTGTGATGAAGAGCGCAATTCCCTTAATGGCTTATGCTTTGATAGTTAAACTTTGAAAAATCTCATAGTTACAGTTTCATTGGTTTCATTGTTGAAGATGGTCACTGCCTGGCACTTGTAATTGGGATCATTGGGTCTGATCATCATAAAGTACAGTAAGGCCATCAAGGTGATGTAGCCAATCTGCAAGAAGCTGTCCACCGCAAACGTCACTTTACCAAAACGACGCCTAGTGGAAAGAGGATTAAAAGAAATCATTTATATTCTTTAGGTAAAAGAATTAGTTCTATTTTTGTGTATTTTAAATGCTAGATTTTTAATAAGTTTAAATATACCATATGTTTTTATTTATAAGAAAATGTATTCTTGGGTTTAGTTAGCGCACAATAAATAAACCTTATCAAATACCCATTCATAAAAATGGTTTTTAGCATGCATAGTGGCCTGATGCAAAGATTATCCTGCAGGGCGCAGTTCAGGGAGGAAGAAAAAAAAGATGAAGACATAAGATAAAATAAGAAAACGATGTATAAGAGTGGACAGGCCCAAAGGGGGCACAAGCAGGGCCGGCTCGTCTATATAGGCCACCCAGGCGGCCGCCTAGAGTGCAAAATTCTGGGGGGGGGGGGCGCATAATTGAGGATTTTTTTTTTCATTTCGGGATTTAAAAATATTAACTAAATTAAAGTTGAGTACTTTTGCGCGCAACTAGCATAGGTAGACGAATTAATAGGCGAATTAATGAAAGGCGAAATGTAGTTTATTTAAGTTGTCTTAGGAAATAGGGCTTTATGCTCTAACACTACTCAGTTTCTCCCCGCCGAAGGCACTTTTATTTGGGCGCAGAATTTGTTTTTGCCTAGGGAGCAGAAAACCATAGAACCGGTCCTGGGCACAAGTCCGTGACCACTGGCAAGCGATAGGGTAACAGTCACAATGTTGCCCTAACGACCCACCCATAGCCTAGCTCATGGGCCGGCAACCTTTTTGATAATAGTGGGCTAAAGTAGGATTTCTAATTTATTCAGCGCGCTAAGAGACTAAATATCGTCCTGCTCTAGCAATCAATTTCTTGTAGAAGAGACTTAAATTGCCTTTCCGCGGTGTTCGTCCGTGTGTCATTAAATATAACTCTGCGAGCCATGTTTGGCACGCGTGCCGTAGGTTGCCGACCCCTGCTTGTATTGCCTCTGCACGGCTCTAGGGCGTACCATTTATAGACCATCAGACTTTGACACAGCTCATGAGATAACAATTCTTCTCTGTCATATTTCATCATCGTCTGAAATAGTTTTATGTAATAGAGTAAAGATTTAAATAGTTTTATGTAATAGAGTAAAGATTTAAATAGTTTTATGTAATAGAGTAAAGATTTAAATAGTTTTATGTAATAGAGTAAAGATTTAAATAGTTTTATGTAATAGAGTAAAGATTTAAATAGTTTTATGTAATAGAGTAAAGATTTAAATAGTTTTATGAAATAGAGTAAAGATTTAAATAGTTTTATGTAATAGAGTAAAGATTTAAATAGTTTTATGTAATAGAGTAAAGATTTAAATAGTTTTATGTAATAGAGTAAAGATTTAAATAGTTTTATGTAATAGAGTAAAGATTTAAATATTTTTATGTAATAGAGTAAAGATTTAACGAATGTTTCAAATACTATCAATATTTTTGTTATGGTGTCAAAATAGCTCTTGGTTATCTGGTTAACTATATTGAAAGATACACAAAAATAGTATGATATATAATAATAAGCTTGCAATATATATTATAATACAAAATCATATTAAAATTCAGGATATAAAGTATTCTAAAGTTTTAATGTTAAAATGTGAGCATATGATAAGTAAGCAACTAATATAATTATTAGCTTTAGTTTCCTTAAGAGAACAAGTCATATAATAGATATCTAACGCTGATAGTAGAATAGGAACAGTGTTTCTACAAAAAAAAGGCCATTGCCAATAACTTACTGATAAAGCGTTATAGTTAAACTTCTTGGACATTGGATCTTTAGGTCCTGGGTCAATGTATTTGTAATTAAACTCAATCTGTAAGTAGAAAACGTTAATGCAATGTATATTGTTAGTTCTTTACTGAGAAATGACTTCAAGTTTTTTTTAGTAAAAACAAGCACCTTTTTAAACGTTTAATAGCCAACTCCGCCCGCCCCCCTCCCTAATAATCCTTTGTCCCACCCTCTGGTCAACTCTGAGCTCAAAGTCTGTGATGATATCCGGGTTTGGTGTACATCATGTCCGTTGGTGTTAACTGATCATATTGGTTAAATCGTTGGGGCCATACACACTTTGGTTTTGTATTCGAGCAAGAAGAATGCATTATTTCAAACCATTAACTTAGTGTCATGTAAATCCCATTATTTCATTAAACATCTCCCGAAAAAAAAAATGTTTTCGTAAACATCCATTTTTATTATGCCTTAACGTTCAAAAAGGATTTTAAAATGCATTCAATAAGGATTCAAAAATCAAATAATATAGATCAAACTGTGATAAATTGAACAAAACAAAAAAAAACAGTTAAAAAATGGTTGTTGTGGTTTGGTGGTGGCTGTGGCTGAAATTTTGAAAGCATGTGTTGTTATAGGAAACAGGTAATGTGCGACAAGTTTAAGCTAGACAGCATGCATCAATTAGTCTTCGGAATTTCGGTCGGTCGGTTGCAAGAAAGTTTTTCGAAGCTAATATAAAGGAGTTATAAAGAAACGCTATAGTCTTTAAACCAGGCATCTTCTTTGGATAAAAAGAAAATCTTCTTCTTATAGGACAGTTGTGTCATTGATAAGCCCAGTATAGTACAACACATGATTACATGTACTTTTTAAGTAAGCGAGTGTTTGGTACCTTGTGGTCCTCATGTGTGTCATTATCATTGGATCGTACAACACATCTGTCCAGCACAGCCTGAAAACACACACATATAGCCCATTTTCAGCCCAATTGTAAAGGAAGTTCATTATACACTGATAGGATTACGACAAAAGTTGACATTTGTAATGGCGAAAGTTTTGTTTTTTACTTCTGTTTGCAATGAAAGATTTCTTCTGAAAAGGGGGATCCCATTTTGGGGCTCAACACTTAAATTTAGGTTAAATAAGTGCAATTACACCCAGGTGATGAAGAATGAAGAAACGTTTAGTAAGAATTGTGTACCTTGACTGCTTCAGGTGTATTGGCAATCATTCTGTCCATGCAGGTAGCTCCTTTCTTGTCTCTTACTGACAAACTTTCTTCCCAACTGACAAAACAACAACAAATATCAGTATTAGTAATAATATAACAACAATCCACCTACTAGCTATCTAGTCATACAGTGATACATAACGTTTAAATCATGGGTGTGCAAGAGGCGGCCCGTGGACACAACGCAGACCGCCAACCCTTTAATGACGATCCTTTTTTTAGTCATGTAAATACATTTTAAGAATGACCCCACCCCACCCGCACAAAAAAAAAATGGGGCACATCCCTGGTTGAAACATACAACAGACACCTAATTAGCAAAGTTGGCACCTATTCTGGGGGAAATGAGAACTTTGGGGCACTGTCCAGCATGCCCACTCATGTAATATTTTGCCATTTAAAACTTTTGTTTATTTTTTAAAATGTACATTATGTTATCCCAGTCCTAACTTGGGCCATGCATGCTTACCTGGAGTGCGCTATCATGGCCAAGGCCACATCAGTCTTACAGTGGTCCACCGCGATGTCCAGCGGGCTCTGGTCGTGAATATTAATGGCCGTGACAGAGGCGTTGCTGTCCAGCAACACTTTGACGGTATCCACGTGACCATTGGCGCAAGCGTGGTGAAGAGCTGTATTCTGTTAGACGAAACATGGTGCTTATATAGATGAAATTATTGTTGCACCTACACAAAAAAGTAAGTAAGTAAGTAAAGTACCCTTCGGACCAAAGTGATCATAGGGCCAGTGAAGCAGCGATCACCAGCGTTATGGTGGGCTATGAAAACTAATCAGACGTAAGAGGCGGGGGGGGGGAAGAGGCGTTGGCACTTACAACGTCTTGGTCATCATGCATGCATTAGTATTTTGAAATTTTTTGGTTGCCTTGAAAACTGTTTACTATAACGAAATTTTACATTCATTTTACAGAATATGTTGATAATAAGCTACTAGAGTCACTTATCTATAAGTAAGCTATTAGTATGGTAGTGATCTCTAAGTAAGCTATTAGTATGGTAGTGATAGGTAAGTAAGCTATTAGCATGACATAAAACAGCTACAATGCTGAAAGACTTACTTTTTCATCGTCTTTACTGTTTAGGGAAACTCCCCTTTCTATCAAGTCTTGCACTATGGCTGTATAACCGTTCATGGCTGCCGCTGTTAGAGTGTTTCTTAAACGTAAGTCTCTGTAAATGAAACATCGTTGTTGTTGTTTTTTGTCTAAATAGCTATTGGGTTAGTTACGTCTATATCAACCGTTGTTAGAGCATTGTATTTTATATTGACGTTCCTTTTGTACCGAACATTTCTTTTACTATTACTCCTATATTTATGTGGTTTAGGTTTTGGTCTTACATTGGGAATCGTGTTATAAGGTAGTGAATTTACCGACTATTTTTGACAACCCATTCCATGCCCGAATGATTCAAGAGGAAAATGTGTATGAATTAGGCTAGATGTATCTGAGATGTGTATGAATTAGGCTAGATGTATCTGAGATGTGTATGAATTAGGCTAGATGTATCTGAGATGTGTATGAATTAGGCTAGATGTATCTGAGATGTGTATGAATTAGGCTAGATGTATCTGAGATGTGTATGAATTAGGCTAGATGTATCTGAGATGTGTATGAATTAGGCTAGATGTATCTGAGATGTGTATGAATTAGGCTAGATGTATCTGAGATGTGTATGAATTAGGCTAGATGTATCTGAGATTTGTATGCTGTTCAATTCTCTTCCATTAGAATTTAGAGTGTTTAAAGGTACATCAGGTGAATTAGCGCAGAAACAAACATCAGAGTTAAATGGCGACGATAATGTATTTTATTTATCGTAAAATAATCAAAATTTTATAAAGATTAATAGTCTAGGCAGATCTTATTTATAGTAGACACTGTAGGCGTACTTTTAAAATCAGATTTTAAATAACATGTGTATACACGATTTGTATGCCTTCTCACTTTGTTAAAATGCGTAAATCGACAATGTATATCTTTGTATGAACTATTATAGTCAGTGTTGTGTAATGAATTCAGGGTATACTCACGTGTCCTTGACATTGGCACCTGCATCAATCAAGGCTCGAATGGCCTCTCTGTTTCCTACCTCACAGGCATTGAAGAAAGGGCTCTTGTTCTCATAATTCTCAGCGTTGATGTCTTTACTCACTTTTGCTAACAATTTCACCATTTCAAAACTGCCGCTTCTAAAAAACAAAATTAACAGATTGTCCACAAACATGTAAACACGTAGCCCCCACGCATTAGCTGTACAACAAATAAAGTAATCATAAATTAGCTATACACTACCAAAGTCATACATTTTGCATACAACAATCTATATATATAAAGTAGACTGTGTGTATGGATTCCGATCCCCATTGGTTAATTTAAAGACACGTGACGTTATTGTATCATATTTTACTTTTGCGATCTCCTTTCCGGTATGTGTCCTCCCTAGCTGAGTGGTTAAAGTATCCAACTGCCATGCGTGCGACCTGGGTTCGATTCCCCACTGACAAGTTATTTTTTTCTTTTTCTACTTTTTTTTATTTCCATAGTTTGTTTTTTTATATTATAAAGAATTTTAGGACTTCCCTGAAATGTGTTCAGTTAATAAACTCTAATAACTATATTTTAAAAGCATACGGGAGACGGGTGTTTGATTGCCAGGGATAGTCCAAATTTTCGTTAAAGTTAAATTTAAAATATATGCTCTTTTTAACCCGATTACAATATTTGTTTTACATTCCTTTCCTAAATGTATTTTAATGTATATGTATTTAAATATTTTTTTAAATATTATTATAGCTTTATGTTCATTGTAGTTTATAAAATGTGTATCTGTAGCTTACAAAAACTTAAGTAATTTTTCCCCCCAGCAACGCGGGGCAATTTAGCGTGTTTATCTATACAATTGCCATGCATTTAACATTGTAACCGTACATTAGTTACAACTACCAATGTAGCCATATCAATTAGCCACGGTATCCATACATTAGAAATTCAACTAACAAATTAGGCACACATTAGCCATGCAACTTACAATTAATTCTCAATTATAGCCCATTTTGGCACAATTTCGTGCAATGTTAGTTGTTGTTTCTGTGTTGTTGTTGTTTTTTCTTTTTGTGACAATCCTCTAATTTGACAACACTATCCGAGATCATGCCGCCTTAATAAATCACATTGTGAAATTCTTTAAGTCTTTCATGTAAATTTTAAAGAAAGAAAATACGGAATCCATTTTTATCTTTTGTTAATAATGTTTAGCATTTACACCTTACTTTGCCGCTAAGTGAAGTGGAATTTCGTACAAAGCATTTTTTGCATCCACGGAACAACCATACTCTAGTAATAGATTGATGAACTGGAAAGAAAATACGTATTGTATTTATTAGGATTGATCTGGGTGCATTGTTTGATTTAGCACAGAAAGTGAACACTACAAACATGTAGGCATTGCAGTGATTTAGGCAAACAATTAAATAGGTAGCAAGGTACACAGATAGTTTATTAGACTAAGAGATAGATTTATTGATTGATTGATTGATCGATTGACAGACAAGCATATAGATAAATAGAAATATAGTTAGATATATAGATAAATAGATAGATAGATAGATAGATAAAAGGTAGATAGATAGATAGATAGACATTCAAATAGATCATTTAGATAATTTAGATAGAGGAGATACATAGATAGACATAGATATAGATAGATATGTAGCTAGAGATACATAGATATATAGATTAGAAAGATTAGATAGTTTCAATTAGATAGAAAGATATTTAGATAGATTGGATAGTTAGATAAATAGATAGATATGCAGACATAGATAAGATAGATAGATAGATAGATAGGACATATATTCGATAGATAGATAGACATAGATTAGATAGATAGATAGATTACCCTGACATCCTGTAGTTTGGCTGCATGATATAAAACTGACTGGTCAAACAGATCTAAACTTGACAGTAAAGTCTTGTCACACATCTAGAAAATAACAAACACATTAATATCTTTAGTAACCACTGGAGTTGGTGAAAAAATTATCCTTGCATCCTATATATTAGACTTGCCATAAGTTTACTAATTATAGGCTCTTTCTAGTTAGTTAAGACACTAATGCATAGGTTCTCAACGGGGGCGTTATCGACCCTGGGAGGCGGTGAGAAGCTTTGAGGGGGGGGGACGCTGACGTTCTCGGGGGCGATTGGGGCGCGGTGAAGGGCTAGTGGGAGTTCCAAACATATCTGATATAATTTGAACACCTCAGCTATTTGAATCGATTAGTTTTTTAATAAAATGTGATGACACGCTGTTAAATATCTAATCTGCTAATATTAATGTTATTTTGATCTCAGTTTTACTGAGATGTTTTTTAATGTATGTAATACCATAATGGCTTTGAACCAATACTGTTAAACCGGAATAGATACGTAGTAATCCTACAAACTGGGTAGTTAATGTCATGTTTAAAAATATACATATAAATTCTTTAGTCATATAATATAAATATAATTGTAAAATACTTTTTACAGTTTGATCAGTTATAAATTGTAAGCCATTTATTTTTTATAAAAGAAAACAAAAAGAAATAGTATTATTAGCTCAAATGAAACGGGTTAATTATCTCCCTTTAATTAAAAGATGTTTCCGCATTTGATTCAATAATGATGCCAAACAAGCTCTGTTTTGTAATATAACAAATATTACTGACTATTTATTTTTCCTTTATATAAACTCAACATTATGGTATTCATAATAATATTTAATTATTAGAGGATTAAAAAAATTTACGTTCAAAAGTTGTAAAAAAAACAACAAATTTCCCGCATTAGTTGTTTGTCCATTTAAGGTGTTTATATTTTAAACATGAATAATTACAGAAATTACATAATATAGTGCAATTATATAAGTCTCTTATATTTTTTAACTAATAATACAAATAAATTTGTTTTAGAATCAATTAAAATGTATGTTGAATTAAAGAAAATGAGTTGAGCATAAAAACTCGTTTAAATGTAATTAGTCTGTATTAATTAATGAGTGGTCAAGTGTAGGTGACCTCTTTGTATGCTGAAAACAAATTTAATGTGCAATAATATCTAAGTGTAAGTTGAACCAAAAGCTGAAAGTAGAGCAAATGCCTAGCAGTTGAAAATAGCAGATGACTTTCCTAAGCAGCTTCCTGCCAGATTTTTTCCGCAAATGGACACAAATGGATGCCCATTTTTTTAAATGTTTAAAATTCAACTTGCTTCATTTTAAAATCGCCAATATTCCTCCAATCTAAAAAAAAAAAAAGATCTACATCAAGGAAGGTTGTAGTAAAATCAAATCAATTTGGCTTGGTGTGGTATGAAAAAAACAGGGCTGTGGAGTCGGAGTCGAGGAGTCGGAGTCGGAGGAAATTTTGGGTACCTGGAGTCGGAGTCGGCAAACAATGTACCGACTCCGACTCCTACTAAATTTAGATTGGAAAAAGGGAGGGCTTCATTTATTTTAATCAACCGATCAATAGGCCTACAGACATCAGTGGTTTGAGAAAGTAAAGTATCTGTTTCTTCCTCTAAGTCCCCATCTCTACTTAAGTTCCTATCCCTATTTGTCATACGATAGCGCGTCGACACACAAAAATCTCTTTTGAACTATTTTGAAGTGCGTCATTTAGACTGCACGGCGCCGGTATCAATGACCCTATACATGTGCCTTAATTACTAATTACCGTTAACATTGTTTGTACTGATTTCAAATGCTACTGCGCGAATAAAATTTAAAAAGGGGAGAGTGCTGACTTCGCCATCGGTAGTAAGCTGTGTTTTTTCATTTCCTACATGCAACTAGGCCATAGGTCCTAAATAAAACGCATCTTAAGCTACTAGTGTACAAGCATACCTTTATAGCGCGCGGTTAGTAGGCTATAGAGTCTAGGCCTAGGCCATAGGTCCGAAAAAAAACGCATCTTAAGCTACTAGTGTACAGGCATACCTTTCTTAGAGGCCTAGAGAGGCTTTTACACCTTTACGATTCTTTCCATAATGTAATTTGCGTTCAAAAAGCCTACAAAAAAAAGCCGCCTGTACGACTTATAACTAGACACGGACCCCTTGAATGTCCTGCAAACAATAATTAGGTTTGAACTATTTTTCAAATATACCTACAAATCTACGCACATTTGGCTTTTCTGGCCTGGGGGGGGGGGGGGCTAACCGAAATCCGGTTTTGAAAACAAACCGGTTTTAACATCCCTAGTTCTGCTGTTACAGGGAACGCAGCGCCCATGTGTAACCTAGCCCCTCACTGGTAAGGGATTAACCGTTTGCCCCATGACCGTGACCTCTACTGATCAGGCCCCACGAGAGGGGGTACAGTCGGTACGCCGTACCGGGGCCCACAAGAGTTAGGGGGCCCATGAATATTTAAAATTAAATACAGTAGACTGTTGGCTTCCCAGCCAGTAGTCATGTGGTAGTGACATGTAGATGTATGTTGCCTTTCTTTCCTTCAAGGAATGTACAAAATACATTCGCATATTAATACAGAGGAGTCGGAGTCGGGGAGTCGGAGGTAAAAAATACTGAGGAGTCGGAGTCCGAACATTTATCTACCGTCTCCATAGCCCTGTGAAAAAAATGAGCCCATCAATTTGAAAGTATTACCTTTGATTAGAAAACTTCGCTTTCGAGTGCTTCGATGTACTTCTGAAAAAAAGCTATCTTTCTTAATATATTCTTTAAGATAGGGATGTACATGTAGTTAAAAGTTTTGAAATTGATTTCACGGCAAGATATGTTTAGTTTCAATGTAATTCCATTCCAGTGGTCCTTCTAAATGAAAGCTTAACTAACTGAGATGTGTCAGAAACATCAGCTTCAACAGTCAGTTTTCCTCATTCAGAACTGGAAAATGTTTTTTTTTATCAATAAAAACACCTCTTAGAGGTCTCTCGCTTGCCATTGAAAATCGCTCTGCGTGCCAAGCTTGGCACGCGTGCCTTTGGTTACTGACCCCTGATTTAGAGTACATTGTGAGATTACCTAAAGACATCACCATTTTATTTATAATTGGAAGAGTCCACACTACCAGACAATCAAGTTTTACTTTTAGCTTACATTTATTTGAGTTTTAACAAAAAATTATTTGCCTATTTCGAAAAAAATATATAAATATAAAAATCTATTAGACTACTTGTACTAGAAGACTTTTTAGTGTAAAAGAAATTCCTCCATCTGCGATGGAATGGCGTATCGTGGATTGATGTTGTAATTAAAATAATGTGGTCTGTTCCAGATGTATTTGATATCAGATTCTATTGTATTTGTATTGCATTCTTATCATCCCCTTTTGTGGAAAGTGCATTTGATGCTAATTCCATTTTGTTGTCAAAAAAGAAAAACAAGCTGCAAACATTAAAGCGTGGAGACTTAAGTATTTTGCAACCAAAATTGAAAAAAACATATAGACAAACTACTAAAAACACTCCAGGTAAACGATTCACATTAATATTTATTTTTGTAAGCCTCTTGTTTAGGTAATATGGGCGGAAAAATAAATTAAAAGGGGGCCGTAAGCCGAAAAAGGTTGAGAACCTCTGCTCTAATGTCAATCTAGCTGGTTTTTTTTTTGGTTTTGTTTTTCTGTACTGTATAAAGTGTTGTTTATGTAAATATAAACAAAAGCTTTTATCTTTAGTACTATGTTATCTATGAGAATTCTCAGTTGTGTAGTTTCGTGGCACCATTCTTGTGTTTAGCTTAACAAGCATAGGTCATTTATAGTAACCTGTATACTAAGATCACTAGAGTGGGTTTAAAAAGGTGCACAGGACTAGTACCACCCTTATGTCTTCATTAATCCACCCCTCCCCATTTTTTTCCATACACATAAATAGTTAAAAGTAAACCTTGTTGTTGTTTTTTTTTGTGTGGTTTTTTTTATAAATTTAATTGTAATATAGTAAAATGAGTCGATTATGATTTGTAAACTTTTGTTCATATAAAAACTACCAAACTTGTTACTACGCAGGTCAGCTACTACATACCCATTCCATGAATCGCATCATTAGATGATAATGCTCCGTATATCGTTTCATATTTTTTTAAAGGAATTAGGAATATATTTATATTATTATGGATATTAGGACCCTTTCCAGCCCCTTCCCCCCTCCACCTGATCTGGTACCCTCGGCCTGTTTGCTGGGTGAAGTAGCCCCTGACGGGCAGTGGGGGTGCAGCTAGTTTCTCTCTCTACACATTCACTCTCTACACATTCACTCTCTACACATTCACTCTCATGAACAACCACAAGAGCCGAGTACAGACGTGCCGTAGTCCAGCTGACCGTAGAGAAGAACCAATGAAGTACCTGAGTAAGGATTGAGCACATCCCTATGCGCTGTGTATGTCCATGACCGCTTCCTTTTGCTAAAATGACAGAATATTTAAGCCATTTGTCCGACATCTTGTCAAGGAAAAGGTACATACTCTGTTCCTAGCCTAAAGGTCGAAAAATTGATACCACACTTTGATTTTTGCTATATTTCCGGAAAATCGTAAACTATTTTTTTTTTTGAAGGAACTGATTGTTTTGTATCACCTTGTTGATTTTTACCATTTTTTATTTTCATTATGATGGTTTCTGTAACAAATTGCAATATTATAAAGCCGATTAAAAGTTTTCTTTTTAATGTTGAAACTTTAAACTTTATATTAATATTTAAGTTATTTAATATTTAATTTGTTTAAAGTGAAACCACATCTAACTTCATCTATAAACTATACCAGGGGTCAGCAACCTTATGATAATAGTGTGCCAAAGTATGATTTCTAATTCAGTCAGTGTGCCAACAGCCTAAAAGACATCCTGCTGTAGCACTAAATTTCTTGTAGAAGAAACTTGAATAAACTTAAAGGTCTCTTCCGCGTGCCATTGAAAATCACTCAGCGTGCCAAGTTGCCAACTCTGAACCATAGTATAATTAAAATATTGTTACGAATATCGGTCATAAATGAATGACGTAGTAAGGCATTGACCTCTTAACAAGTGCGTATCAGAGTCCAAGGCGACCAAGGTTTGACCTTTATGCCCTGAGGGCAGTTTAAATAACATAATTCGTCCAACCCCGTGGAAATTGGAGAATAACTCTGAATCGCAGTATTATATAGAGAAAGAGGTTAAAATGCGTATTAAGACCCTGTAGAATCTTCGATGATAGTTTTCTTTGTAAAGTCCCGACCTCCTTAAAGAGTTCAGTTTAAACGTTTGTAGAGTGAAGTCGCTATATTAATACTTGTACATATAATGTCATTTTGTTGAAACTTATGTTGCCATCAGTTGATGAAGTTTATTGATCGTTTATATTGAGTCTACAATTTAAATAAAATTGTTTATTCAACAACTGGAGTTGTTTGATCTATCATTGTTGAGAAAGGTGTTGAAGATAATTATCACGAATATAACTACATTGCTGCATAGACCTGTCAGTCAAGGAACCCCTAGCTTGGGCTACAGATTAGCAGAATCTAGAGACTTCTAATAAAGATACAACTATATTCATTGAATCCGATTTAACGAGTCGTAATAATAGTCAATTCATAAAGAGGACCATAACAATATATATTCTTCAAAATACACTAGGCAAAAAGATATATCATATTCTAGGCAAATGGCGGCATTCAGGTGGCCTTCACTTTTTCAAGTCACTCTTCAATTTACCAGATGTCAGGTACCTTCGAGAATTGGGTAGATTTGGTTGGTTAGGTTCCACGAAGGGAAATCTGGTAATATCCAGGTGAATACATCCAAAATAAAGTGTTTGGTTCTGTCAATGAACTAGCCCAGGAGAAGCCGAATGGCCGGGTCGCAAAAAAAGAAGGGATAAAAGTGTTTGGAAATTATGTTAGCTCTCTATGTTTATTATAGACAAGTGTCACGATTCTTGAATTAAATCGCGACACTTAGACTCATGGATAGATCATAGCGCAGAAGTAGTGTAGAACTAGAAACATAGGTTAGCGTAGAGTTAGATTAGGGAGTAGAAGAGTGGCCTGGAGCTATTACCCTCTCCCTCTCTCACGCAATAGGAACACCCCAACCACCCCTTCTTCACCTGTTCTTTAACCCTCTCTACACTCTTTCATTCCCGAATTCAGAGTTTGCTACTTGATTCAGCCAATTGGCATTACACTATTTGTATGTGTGATTGTATGTGTGTGTATTCTTTAATGTATGTATATATATATATATTCTATTATGCTGTCAATTATGATTCATGTTGTATTTTGATAGTACTACTAATTTATTTTGCTAACCTCAGCATACACGTAAAACACCCACCCACCTGTAGACACCCCCACCCACTTCTACCCCTTTTTCATTATCTCCCCTCTTTGTCCCCTACTCAGCACCTGTGGTCAAGCCCTTGATCCACTCGTCGTAGTGACATCTTGAGCGAAGCGTCTCGCACATACGTAAGCGCCCCGGGCTGCGCTCGATCAGAACGAAAAGACACAGGTACATCAAGGGAGATAAGTCATTATCTTATCCTTTGTATCTCCGTATACGTCTACCCACCCCCCCTTTTCCCCTGGGCCCCAGCCAGAAAAAGACGGTGGTACTAATTGTTCACCTACACCCACTCCTAAATTCCCCCCCCCCCATTAGTCAATCCTTTATGCAAGTATATTTCAAACCAGCCAACCAGAACATATGTAATTCTAAACTAATGTAGCTATCCAATCAAATGGACCACTGATCACGTGACTAAAATTCACGAAAGCGCGCTTAACTAGTTTTAGGGCACTTCGGCCCAAGCGTTAGGTGGAGAAGGTTGTTCGATTCTAGCCTCCACTTATTCAGTTCGTTCCATAGGATATACCGCCTGCATGTGTATAGATAGATATTTTGTCAGTATAAGTATTTTCATGAACACAGCTACGTTTGCCTAATGCTGGACAACCTAGCAGTACCATGTGTTGAGTGTTAACTGAAGCCTGTGCAAATTCATATATGTATCTTGCCATTGAGTGAAGAATTGAAATGATAATAAATACCTGAACTTAACCAGCGATTTATTTGCCTACTTAGAACTATCTGTTGTGTCGTCATAATATCTAACGAGCCAGAGAGAGAAATAATAATTATTCCAGGGCGATTCCAGTCACGGTAATTCATACCCCACGACGACCTGCCACTACTACCCCACTCACCTACGACTCCGCACCCCTCTCATCGTCCAGCTTCTGCCAGGTTGATGTCCTAATCCTAAACACATCCTGACAACAAGTATGGCCGATAAAAATTTTAATGGGTTACGAATTAGAATTTGTGAAATAACCAGTTCATGACAAAATAAAACCTTATTTGGAAACACTGAACTAACCATATTGTGAAACACTGAACTAACCGATTGGGAAACAATGAACTAACCGATTGGGAAACACTAATCTAACCGATTGGGAAACACTGAACTAACCGATTGGGAAATACTGAACTAACCGATTGGGAAACACTGAACTAACCGAATGGGAAACACTGAACTAACCGATTGGGAAACACTGAGCTAACCGATTGGGAAACACTGATCTAACCGATTGGGAAACACTGAACTAACCGAATGGGAAACACTGAACTAACCGATTGGGAAACACTGATCTAACCGATTGAGAAACTTTGAACTAACCGATTGGGAAACACTGAACTAACCGATTGGGAAACACTGAACTAACCGATTGGGAAACACTGATCTAACCTATTGGGAAACACTGAACTAACCGATTGGGAAACACTGAACTAACCGATTGGGAAACACTGATCTAACCGATTGGGAAACACTGAATTAACCGATTGGGAAACACTGAACTAACCGATTGGGAAACACTGAACTAACCGATTGGGAAACACTGATCTAACCGATTGGGAAACACTGAACTAACCGATTGGGAAACACTGATCTAACCGATTGAGAAACACTGAACTAACCGATTGGGAAACACTGAACTAACCGATTGAGAAACACTGAACTAACCGATTGGGAAACACTGATCTAACCGATTGGGAAACACTGAACTAACCGATTGGGAAACACTGAACTAACCGATTGGGAAACACTGATCTAACCGATTGGGAAACACTGAACTAACCGATTGGGAAACACTGAACTAGCCGATTGGGAAACACTGAACTAACCGATTGGGAAACACTGAACTAACCGATTGGGAAACACTGATCTAACCGATTGGGAAACACTGATCTAACCGTTTGGGAAACACTGAACTAACCGATTGGGAAACACTGATCTAACCGATTGGGAAACACTGAACTAACCGATTGGGAAACACTGAACTAACCGATTTGGGAAACACTGAACTAACCGAAAGAAGAACTTGCAGAACTTCATACTGGCTCTCACTTGTGGCTACGTGAAGACAGGTCTGGCTGAGATTGTTCTTGATGTTGGCATCAGCTCCACGGGTCAGCAGCAGGGTTACCAGTTCCACATTACCTTTCAGACATGCCGACATCAGGGGAGTGAACAATTTCTTGTCTTGTGTGTCCATGTCTGCACCCTACATGTTGTAACAAAGAAATCACTATGGATATACGGTGTGCCGACATTTAAACTCGCGGACACGTTAATCTCACGACGTTTAAACATACGGACAGATCATCACAGCGACATATAAACACACTATGTATAGCAACATTTCAGAAAATCTGGTGCTACCCATAATATAGGAATGTATTAATGCGTATCATAAAGTGTAAAAAAAGATCTAAAGCTAAGGGGTATGGGAATGTGGCTGAAAATTTGAATGAATGTGTTGTGGATTGACGTTTATGTGCCAAGTTTTTAGTCGATAGGATAAGGGAAAATTGATCAATGAGCCTTCCTAATTTGTGCATTATGTACACACAGTGTCCTCAGGTCAACTAGTTTAAGATTTTACATTAGTAGTTCTTTTTAATACAGTATGTGAAACAAATAGTTAAACTTTGGAAACGAATGCTGTTTTATTTTAATATTACGTAATATTAGCTAGTTATGACTCTGGATTGTAAGTGTGTGTTTGTAAATGCGAGTCACCGCGCAAGCTATTTGATTCACTAAATGAATGGCAGACAAAATAAAACCGTGCATCATAAAATGGTAAAATAAATTGTACTACTGCAAACTAAGTCCAGTAACTAGATGTATTTGGGAAGGATTTGAGTTAGATGATTCTCATAATACTAATAGATGTTTTATGCATGGAGCGGGAATCAATAATCCCGGGAAATAATGGCGGACAATGAGCTGTGAACCTAATCGATTATTTGTTCGTACTGTCGTTATGTCAGTGTTATGGAGAAAACATTAGTTCAGGGTTAATACGGACTGATTGCTAGAGTGTTTAATGGGGTTTCAAATGTTTTTAGCTGTAGGGGAGGAGCAAACATGTCAAATACAACAACAGATATGGAACAGGGAGAGCGTGAGTAGAGTGGCGAGAATGGGGGGACACAGAGAGGGGGCGCAGCTTTTAACTTATACAGAGAATGAACTTGTCCAACAACCAGAAAGACAGATAAACATATTATATAAATATATGTGTATACGTACATATGTGTGTGTGCGCGCGTGTGTGTTGTGTGTGTGAGTGTGTGTATCTGTGTATGTGTGTGCGTGTGCGTGCGTGCGAGTGTGTGGGTGTGGTAGAGAAAGATTATTATATACATAGCTATATTGCAATAGATTAATAGATGGATAGATACTAATAGATAGATAGATAGATAGATAGATAGATAGATAGATAGATAGATAGATAGATAGGTAGGTAGGTAGGTAGGTAGGTAGGTAGGTAGGTAGGTAGGTAGATAGATAGATAGATAGATAGATAGATAGATAGATAGATAGATAGATAGGTAGGTAGGTAGGTAGATAGATAGATAGATAGATAGATAGGTTGATAGATAGATAGATAGATAGGTAGGTAGGTAGGTAGATAGATAGATAGATAGATAGATAGGTAGGTAGGTAGATAGATAGATAGAGAGATAGATAGATAGATAGATAGATAGGTATGAAGGTAGGTAGGTAGGTAGGTAGATAGATAGATAGATAGGTAGGTAGGTAGGTAGGTAGATAGATAGATAGATAGATAGATAGATAGATAGATAGATAGATAGATAGATAGATAGATAGATAGATAGATAGGTTTCATAGATATGCGTCTTTATGTGCCTTAAGTAATTTATCATGACTTTATAAAACAGATAAATGACTTTCTAAAAAGACAACCTAACTAGTCACCTACCATCTGCAGTAGTATCTCTATAATGTCTTTTCTGTGATGTTCTATGGCCCTAGAGTAAATTATAGTAGAAAAACAAAGACTCTGTAAATTCACTTTTGGTAGATTGTACAAAATCAAAAGCAAGATTTACTTTATTTTTATATTTTTTTTTTGTGACCTACTTATAAACAAGACGTGCATATATATAAGACCTACTTAATTACATGACCTAGTTAAAATCCTTATTACTACACTAATTTCATTATTGAAGACCATCCTCCAGCCATTTGTATCTAAATTATATTTTTAGAAAAGCTAAAACGCATGAAAAATGTTATATTATTATATTGATAGTTTATAAATATAAATGTAGGCCTACATAGTAGGCTATATACCAATCGAGCCATTAATTTTTTTGTAGGTTTCCGACCCCTGCTATAGCCTAATGATGTAGCATTTTGCGTTTGTCAGTGGTGTTTTATATCTTATCTTTATTTGTTACAATCGTGTATTAAGTATTATGTTCAGTTGCTGGTTTACTTGGCTGGTTCAGAGGAAATATGTAACAGGTTTTACTAAATTAACTACAGTAATCATAATGTTTTTGATAATACTAATATCATCTTCATCATCAGACCACGTGACTTTTCTCGTGGGGGTGCTACGACGGTGCGCGTAACCAGATTTATATATTCGTCCCGGTCAGAAGCCGTTCACAGAAGCGTATCAAAAGAAAGTTCCGTCCACTCTTTCAGATTGTCCAACCAATTCTTTTTCTAGCGACCTTTTCTGTATGCTCCTTCCACTGTACCTTGTTGGATGATTTTGGCCAAGGATTCATGCCTTACAGAATGACCAAACCATCTGAGTTTTCGTCGTTTTACATTTGAAAGGAGTGTCTCCTGTTTTTCCGACATATTATGGACCTGGAGCAAGACAAACTCATTAGTTGTTTCCTTCTTGATAGTGTATTCCTAATAACTTTCTTAAGCATTTGTTCTAAAAGACTTTAATTCTTCTCTTAGCCTCTGCATTCAACGTCAGCCCATATAAAACTACAGAAAGTACCAGTAATGAATAAAAACAATTTTCCACTGGGTAGGCTAGCTGATATTGCTCTTCCATTTTTTCCATAGTTTGACCACGATGGAGGAGGATATTTTAATATAACAATGACAATAACAGTCTCATTAAAACATGCTAACTTCTAAAATAGGAAATATGGTGTGTTTTCTTTGGGCAGGAGAAATCATTGGTTGCAGAGTTTTGGGAAAATCAGATTGGAAGATGGTCTGAAGTTTTGTGACGACTTATGACGAGAGGATAAAGGAGGGGACGGGAGGGATAAATATTTGTCAAAATTGAGTAACGTCGTTTATAGACGGCTCCTAAATACATGTAGGCTCTAGGAATTAGATCTTGCATATAGATTCTCTTTAAGAATAGTATTAAATTTTAACCTTCTATTCTGAAGTGTTTCTTAATTATGTAATTTTACTGAAGGTGTTACACTTCTAAGGTGTGAACATTTTCTTGAATCTTTTTCAGCTTTTCTTTCTTTGTTTACAGTTTTTATTTTATTTCTTTACCCAGCTGAATGTTTTCAGACAGAAGGAGCGTGCTCTAATAGACAGAAGGAGCGTGCTCTAATAGACAGAAGGAGCGTGCTCTAATAGACAGAAGGAGCGTGCTCTAATAGACAGAAGGAGCGTGCTCTAATAGACAGAAGGAGCGTGCTCTAATAGACAGAAGGAGCGTGCTCTAATAGACAGAAGGAGCGTGCTCTAATAGACAGAAGGAGCGTGCTCTAATAGACAGAAGGAGCGTGCTCTAATAGACAGAAGGAGCGTGCTCTAATAGACAGAAGGAGCGTGCTCTAATAGACAGAAGGAGCGTGCTCTAATAGACAGAAGGAGCGTGCTCTAATAGAAGGAGCGTGCTCTAATAGACAGAAGGAGCGTGCTCTAATAGACAGAAGGAGCGTGCTCTAATAGACAGAAGGAGCGTGCTCTAATAGACAGAAGGAGCGTGCTCTAATAGACAGAAGGAGCGTGCTCTAATAGACAGAAGGAGCGTGCTCTAATAGACAGAAGGAGCGTGCTCTAATAGACAGAAGGAGCGTGCTATAATAGACAGAAGGAGCGTGCTCTAATAGACAGAAGGAGCGTGCTCTAATAGACAGAAGGAGCGTGCTCTAATAGACAGAAGGAGCGTGCTATAATAGAGTTAAACATCAAAGTTTGGGTGTTTTCTTTTTCTTTTATTATCCACAAATATTACTACCTACTAGTTCCTGCCATCACGATACATCTAGAGAAACTTTAATTTACGGTACTTGCCGACCAAACGAGACAGTATGCGAAACGCATCAATAGTTCTTGTTGTTACAATGTGGTATGCCGTAACGTAAGTAGAAGAGGCGGAGTGGAAAGGGACCAAAAAAAAGAGGGGGGGGGGGCACCCCACTCGCCAAAGTTGCTATGAATACGAAATTGACAAGGCACCATAAACCCTAGTTACGTCACAAGGTGGTGTAATACACCTACTTGTGTAAAGGTGTTTTCCCTTTCACGTCCTTTAGCTCCAGGTTGGCTTTGTGGTTGCACAGCAGCCGTACCAGCTTTGTGTAGCCATCTACAACAGCCAAGTGGATTGGCGTATTCAAGTTTATCTGGAAGCAATGTTGAGGTATTATATGGTAGTTGTATGGGGCAAGTACGCATATGGTAAAAAGACCGAAGCAGGACGTTTGGGCGCAGCCGTTTTGGCGCGACCGTTTTGGCGCGACCATTTTGGCGCGACGGACGTTTTGGCGCAGCCGTTTTGGCGCAGCCGTTTTGGCGCAGGACGTTTTGGCGCGACGGACTAAAAATACATCACATCATTTAATCAAATAAACTTATAACTTTATTTGAGGAAAACAATATGTTTTGTATAATAAATGCACAGTAACACTTGAATAAATATTGAAAGGGTAACAGTAATCCAATGAACTTGCAAAATCACTTTATGTGTGCTTGGCAACTCACAATATGTTTATTGATATGAGGACTAAACCTTTCTTAGTGGCTTATATACATACAGTTGTTATTACAATTTTGTTGAACGACTAGCACGCGTAACTTTCGCATATAAGCTTAGGCCTAACAATCTAGGGGTTGAATAAAAAAACAACAACAAACAACTTCCTTATTAAGCCGACATATATATAAATAGATAGGCCTAAATAGATAGATAAGTATTTTATGCCCATAAATAGATACTTAAGTCTTTATGCATATATAAAAAAACAAAGTTTTTAAAGTTTAATAGTCCTATAAATGCATTAAAGTACATCGTTTTAACACTTAACATGCCAAATTCGACTAAAGTCGAATTTACAAAAGTCTTTCTGTATGCCAAATTCGACTTTAGTCGAAAATCATGGTGGTCTTTAAAAAATGGTTCAAAATCTTAACCTAATAGTCCATGGTACAGAGTTTGGATCTTGTACCATTACTGGCATGACTATCTTGACCTCAATCACCAGTCTTTTCGGTATTATTATTTGTAGGGGTCACATCGCGAAGCGTCCGTTACAACTTTACATGACAGTACTAATATACGAATGAAGGATTAACTTTGACTAGAAGAAAAAACAATTCTCACTATTTACATGAGAGACAAACGTAAAGTTGATATCTGCTTTGTGAATAACGTAAAAGCACTCTTTCCTTCAACGGATGAATTATGTGACGTCACAGACTTTGATGACGCGTTATGGCTATGATGTACAATATATAGAATGGCGTCTATGTTACATGTACTGTATTATATTGTTAATGATTGTTGATGTTGATCTTGGTACTGAAATCGTTTCTGTGTCCTGTTAGGTTCAGTCTACGGCTTGTTCTTATGTACATGTGTTTTTATGTGCCCTTATATAATTACAACGTGTTCTTGTGTAAATGTGTTTATATGTCCCCTGTTGTGTTTACAGCGTGTTCTTGTGTGAATGTGTTTTATGTGCCCAGTTTTATTTACAGAGTGTTCTTGTGTGAATTTGAAATATATTTTTTCTATTATCATTACATGTATTGACTTTTACTCTAAATTAAATTGAGCTATGGATGATTCGATTGTCTCTCGTTATGATTCCGATTCGGGTGAGGAATATAATTATGACAGTTGTGATTTAGAGGATAATAATAATTTAGATTTAGAAAGTGATTCAGATGGTGAGATTGATTTTGCCTAAGAAATCAGTGCTATTTCTAGCTCCAATGTACCTGCTCGCATTGATGACAAAACGGTTGAGAGGCGTAAAGGTAGCATTGCAACAAAACAGCTTATTCTGACTGGGAAGTGTTAGGAATGATTTTGTTGACCTCAAAACGAATAGCTGTCCTCATTCAACAGTAGACAATGTGTTCTTGCAGATGTTAACAAATTTTGAGGCTGTACATTTTTTCCCGATACTCTAATGAAACACATTATGAACAAGTTATGAATGAATGTCAAATGAGAAAAATGTGAATGATGGATCCCACCGCATTTCTTGCTCTTCATGTAGCGATGGGCTTGTGCAGCATATCATCAATAGATGGTTATTGGGCTACATGACTTTGGCTCACATGCCATTTTACTTCAGTGATGGGGAGAAATAGATACCAAATTATAAACTCATGTCTTCATTAAAATGGATATGATCCGCTCTTCAAGCTGCGACTGTCATTGGACAATAAGCCTCCACTATAACGACAAGTTTATGGACCAGGACAAGCTCTTTCAATTTATGAGTATATGGTGACAGTCAAAGGACGTTGTTTGTTCAAACAGTGCATCTCATCTATGACAACTAAATGAGGCGTAAAGGCATTTATGTTCTCTGATTCCAAGTTATTCTACTATTGTGGTTTATAATTTACACAGGGAAAAAGACTTTCATAGGAAGAAGGCAATAATTTGATCTGATTTGCAGATAAGAGTGAAAAGGCCACATCATCTACACAGACAATTACATCATCATATTTATGCTAGTTCAAAGGTGAAAAACTAGGCACAAAATTCTTGAAAATTCAAAGTCTTATCCAAAAGAACTCAAGGGAAAAAAAGGTAAACAGGTGATCCTCCTATCTTTGCTGAATCGAAATACTTGATGTCACAAAGTTTCAAGATGACAAACGTCTGTTTTACATGTTTCTATCAACTGTGGGAGGCAATACAACTACAGTAAAGCGTGTTCGAGGCAAAAAACTACCGGAGGGTTACAGAACAATAAAAAAAACTACCATAATTACAATGATCACAAGGGTGGTGTTGATCAGTTTGACCAAATGAGGTTAGCTATTGCTATCCTCACAAATCAATCAGGTCGTTCCACTCAATCTTTCATTATACAAAGAAGTAACTTTGATAAATAAATGGACTTATTGGTTATAGATAAACAAGAACGCTTCCATGACAGCTAAAAAAAATTTAGCGAACTGGTACTTGAATCCCTTATTCAGAACCAAGTAACTAGGCCGTGACGAAAGAGCACTGCTACTGCCCCGACCCTTAACATTGATGAGAGTCTAACCGCACGTCCATTTCTCAAAATATAAAGTCAAAACTTACAAACCATACTGTCTTGTTTGTAAATCCTGCAATAAAAAAATTCAAACAATATATGCCTTTATATTTGCAACGTCCTTCTCTGCATTGTGCCAGGTTGTTTTTATCTGTACCATACAACAGTGAATTATATCATTGATGGACGCTACAGCAGTAAATTAGTATAATGTATTGTTTAAAAACTGTGTAGTTCTGCACAATTGTTTCTATTTTTATTTAGATTTTATATTAATTCTTATATTTGTTTTCGAAGCAGTAAATAAATCTTTTGTTGGTGCTCTAATTAAATTGTATAAATGTATAATGTTTAGTTTTTTTTTTATATATAATCTAGGTTAAGTTACACACTAAATATGTTCAATAAAAATTTTTCACTTGAAATAGACCTTCAAGGACCAGTTCTTTCTTTTATAGGTTTATTACCATATTGCTTAAAAACTGCACGAGAAAAACAATGCCTAAAAAATATTAGATTTTTCTAAAAATGTCACAAACTCAAGATGGCTGCTTAAGTCACGTGGCGCAAATTTGCATGAGAATTCAATTTTCCAATGTGGTATTATATTCTACATATATGGTAAGATTTCATTCCTCAGTAGTGACTAATTGCATATTTATATATGTTTAAATAGTCTAACCAGTTTTGGTGAAGTGAAAGAAAATTGTCAAAAATCGTTTCACAATTCATTGGCAAAACAAGGGGCAAAATGAAATAAAAAAAATTTTTTATTGATTTTTTATTGTCGAATTTTATTTTTAGATTTAGCATTATCTACTGGCTATGTTTCTATGCTGTAGCAGTGCACTCATATTTGTCGATGGTTCTCAAAGACGAAAAAAAAGTGGACATAGGTTCAAATTTTTCTATAAATCTCACAATTTCAAGATGGCCGCCATGGTCACGTGACTTCAATTTGCACGGAAACGTTATTTTTATTTTGTTCATCTGTTTTACATATATGGTAGAGATTTCACAAGTCGATATTGAACTGTTACCGATTTGTACATATTCAAAGATACTAACCAGTTTTGGTAAACTTGCTGAAAATTGAACAAAATCGATTCGAAATGCATGGGCAAAACAAGGGGCAAATTGGAATAAAAACTACTTTTTTATTGTTAAATTTGATTTTTTTACTTAGTGTGGTCTACTAGCTATGTTGTTATGCTGTAATAGTGCACTCATATTTGCCGATGGTTCTCAGAGAATAAAAAAAGTGGACACAAGTACATATTTTTATATAAATCTCACAAATTCAAGATGGCCGCCATGGTCGCGTGACACTAATTTGCATGAAAACTTTATTTTTAAGTATGGTATTATGTTTTACATATATGGTAAAGATTTCATGCTTCCACATAAGTCCATTAATTTTTTATTAATTTTTAAACACCACACTCTAATTTTGTGAAATTACCCAAAAACAAGTTGGCAGTGGAGCACATTTTGCGTAAAAAACCTTTGGCATGTTAAGTGTTAAATTATGATTATTTAGGCCTATAAGTAGTTTCATTTATTATACAACAACAAAAATAAATGTTTTCCTCAATTATTTCCTCGCGCCAAAACGTCCCGCGCCAAAACGGCTCGCGCCAAAACGTCCCGCGCCAAAACGGCTGCGCCAAAACGGTCGCGCCAAAACGGCTGCGCCAAAACGTCACATACCGTAAAAAGACACGTATACATAGGCCTACGGTTGGTACTAGGTTGGTATACAAGACATTATAGAAAGTAGGCAAATGGTGGTTACTGTCACAAGCAAAGGTAAATACAAAAGTATTGGCATAAAGGTGTTTAATAAATGTACGAGCATACAATGGGTATAACAGTATAACGTATTTATACAAGTGCAATGTATGCAGAATAGGCCAACGTGGAATTTTTTAAGGAAACCGTTGTCCGATTCTGATAAGTCCTCCATATTAAGATTTAATATTTTGTTAAAAAAAATAATTTAAGAAATGAAAAATAACCAACAACATTTTATCTGAACATTGTAAATAAAATTCGAATATTTTTTACTTGAATCAAATGCAAAACGAAAAAATCGACTTCTACAAACGTGAGTTTATCTTTTTACTATAAGATTTTCCTTCTTTATTTTTGTTACGCCGACTTATTATGCCTATAAAACACTTGCAAATTTACTATTTAAGGACAATTCCCATTCGAGCGATAGTTACCAAGGCAAATACACACAGACTCCAGACATTTGTTAACAGATGCCTGAGATTCATGTTGAATATTCGATGGCCAGAAACACTGTCATGCATCAACCAATGGGATAAGACCAGACAAAACTCATCGACAACAACATCAAAAGCCGTAGATGGAAGTGGATTGGACCAGAAGACAGTGTGGCAATACAAGCACTTGACTGGAATCCCCAGATCAAAAGGAAAGTAGGCAGACCCAGGCAGACTTGGAGGAGGTCGGTTATAGGTGAGGCAAAGGCTGTTGGTCTCACATGGACAAATAAAGGAACTGCCCAAGACTGAGACCGATGGAAAAGTTGTAGCGGCTCTATGCTCCTATGTGGATATACAGGATTAAGTTAAGTCAAGTAAGTCAGTCCAATTCAAGCGTTAGTATGTAAAACCATTATAAATCAAGTAACTTTATACTTTGTCCTTACAATTTGTATTAACAATTTTATTACCTCTAACTACACTTACATTTTGAATGTTTGGACTACATCCAAGTTGCAACAATTCTAGCGCCGCCTGGTGTTGCAATGATAAGTCAATACATTGGCCGTGAAAAGAAAACAAAATTAATTGAACAAAATATAATGAACTTGATATGATGTTTATATTCTATGTATATGCATAATAAAGAAAACGAAATTTTAACCAATAGAAAAGGGGGATTACAGGGAGAATCATGTGTTTGAAAAAAAAAGGGGGGAATGTGGGGGGCACAGAAATAGAAGAAATACATCGAAGGGTCCCTATGTCAACCCAGTGGCGTAGCTAGGGGAGGGGGGTCCAAATTTGAAAGTCCCCTATTTGAGGGAAGCCCCAAAGGAGTGTCAGAAAAAAAAATTGCAGGTCAAGCCCCGGCCCCCCAAATCCCTCGCTACGCTCTGTGTCAACATATATCTGAAGTTTATTGTTTAATATTTTTAAAAATTCAATAACAAAAGTGAAATGTTGAATCGTAAGTCCTTGCCTCATATTTATTGCTGTTCACTGTATAGTGAAGTGGTCCATTGCCCTCGTCATCTACTTCATTCAGCATGTGTTGTGGACTGTTTAAACTGCATCGATCTACAAACAGGTATAGTGTTAGATCTATCTTCTTTAGATGAATAGCAATGGCTTACTGTTTCGGGATTGTGTTGAATCAGTTTAGTGTTGTGTTTTTGTGTTTATCTTGTTTGTTATTTACAGTTGTTGTTAATTTTCATTTCGCAATAACGTGTTTCTTTTTAAGTGCGTTTGTATTGTTTTGTTATATAAGTATGATATTGGCTTAGTGTTGTTAATTCAGATGCATAGGTAAATTAACTAGTTTTAGATTAATTTAAAATTAATTTTTGTAAGAAAAATACTTTTTTATGTTACATAATAAACCAAATAAAAAAAAACATTGGTAAAAAAAACGTGAATAAAGACACTACATTCAGTTCCAACGAAAAGAAGAGTACATTGATAATGTCCAAGCTCTGTTTCCACACTCCTGTGACAAATTATACCACAAAGAAGAGTGTTAACGTCTATTGCCCAAACTTCCGGTTAGGCCGCGTTGACACCCCAGAGTACAAGCCTTACGACAAACCAGCTACCCCATAAAGCCGCGCCTCCTTCGGCGATCCCCTCAGTATAGGATGCTGTATATCGAAACTGAATGGTCCACAAGGGTGTGAGTGAGTGAATGAATGAGAGAGTGAATGAATTAGTGAGTGAATGAGTAAGTAATTTCGTAAGATAGTGAGTGAGTGACCTAGTGACCGAGTGATTGGGTGATTGGGTGATTGGGTGAGTGCGTGAGTGAATAACTTGGGGCAAACAATGTATGAAAAAAATCATTCTTTTAAAAACATGTAGGTAGTTTACCTGCCAAAATTAACATCCTCATGATATTGATGTGTCCATGTGTACAGGCCACCATGAAGGGAGTAGACTGACGATTACATTTGGCCTTCGGATCAGCACCGTGGTAAAGCTGAAAGGAAAAGTAGAAAGCAAAGTACCCTTCGGACAAACTGATTATAGGGCTGGTGAAACAGCGTTCACCAGTTTCTCTGGCCATGGCATACGAGGGGCTCTGTGGCCAGCACAATGCCTTTACTTTACCCGAACTAGCGTCAGGTACCCACCAGAGCTGGGTAGACTCCGGGGCACCCTCAAGTCGCGGGAAAAATTCTAGTCTGCACCAGGATTCTGTTACGTGCCAAAGTGACCACTGTATGAGCGACCCATGAAATGTTTTGGGGTGGTGTTGTTTTAGCGATTCATGCGCTAGGTTTAGAAGGGGACTTTTTTTCTAGTTTGCTAGTCAGTTGTTTGAGAGAGTCCTCACCGTGCAAGACTGTGTTTTCATTTCTATTTGTAAAGCGTAAGTGAGATTTACAATTACCCATGATAACTTTTGGCACACTGAAACACTATAACATTGTAGTATTGTACTATTTTCCTGTTATGACTTATTATATTGAGGATAGTTCTTCGAATGCCTCTTTCATATATTTGTTATAGGCGAATTTTTCCTGATCTCTTTCAAGATCAGAGTCGCTATTTTTTTGCTATTCTCTTGGGTGATCTTATACCTATAAGAAGAACTCGTGATTTCGTGATTTCATGTTTGATTAATGTATGTAACTTCTTTGAATATTTCTTTTGTTATTTCTTTATTTATAATAAACTATTCATTATTCAGCTGAACTCGGGCCTATCTTTCTGAATGTTATTTACTTAGATATTCGTTGGATAGTTTAACATAGTTCACGACTCACCATCTCGCTCATACCCCTCAAGACTAAGAGCCTTGTTATTAACTTTGTATATCCCATTAACTGGATAAAACGAGATTGCGGGTACGTGACAATTCGAACCCAGAACATTTGGATCGCCGTTCGACCACCGTGCCAAAGGTAATGTATAAACGCTTTTCCTAAAGTTCTTGTAAATTTATACTTTTCAAAAGAGAAAACGAGAACCATATTAATACCATTTTGGTCCTTAAAGCTAGTGAAACAATGCTCAATTTCTTACAATAGTATTACAATGAAACAAAATAAGACGTAGGGATGCTATTCAATTACCGAAACCCAACCCGGGAAATTATGCTGAAAATTACACTATCGACCTACCAATTTGGGGTGGGGGGTGAAGGGGGTGACGAAGGGGGGGGGGCATTTAAACAAGTGCCCTTTGAGAATATAAATTTCATATCACACTGTTCAGGCACCTACCAGCCATTGGCATACGCCTTCGTTGCCAGACTGTGCGGCATTGTGTAATGGCGCCCTGCCCAGTGCAGACCGTGAGTTGACAGGTGGCTTGATAGACTTGAACACGAGCTGCAAACAGAGATGCGCCCATGAGTCACCATTGAGAAAAAAAAATTCCAGTAATAAAACGTTGCCATTTTTAAGTCTTTAAAAAAAAACGGACGAGCCAAAGATTTTCCATAGTCAGGGCGTAACGTTGGTAGGGGTGAACCCGTGGATTGGGGGACACCATGGTTCAGTCCGGGCTCCAGCCACCTCAGGCACGCCGAAGGCCTGGCGTAACAGGGGTACGGTTTCCGCCGTCCACCTTAAAAGTCAACTGCATATTCCCCTTGGATCATTATCGTGGTGGCTCGCCAGTATACCTGCAATGTCACCCGTTAGCACTCATCTTTTACTCTAGGTACAAGCATCCAGACACGCGGGTGGTTCGTGAGGCGGGAATACTGCGTCCATGGCTTCCTCCCTACCGATACCCCGGGGCTTCTCGGCAGTACAGAGGGCATCGGAACACAGCGGGAGCTGTCCCCCAAGGGTTCGCCCGCCGGTGTAATCTTGAGGTGATCGCGAGTCATTAAGGCACATGGGTACAGAAGTAAACCGCAGGACCTGACGACCTCGCCATAAAATCATAAAATTATAAAGATAGCAAATGTGTAAACAACTGCTCTATTATTAATATGAGAAAATGTGTCTACAAGTAAAATATTTCATCATCATAATCACCTAACCCTGTCTCTTTTGATGTTGTTTTGATATTTAATTAGCTTGTTCACATCAGTGGTCTGTAAACATCGCTCGCTTTTGTTTATACGGCGGAAGCCTCGCCCATGGATTTCAGACAACATGTACTATAAAAAGACGATCAGCTCACCTCGGCCATGCGGGCGGTAGATTGCAGGGCAATCATGTGTAAGGCGTTTCCCTCTGTGGCATTACTGATGAGAGGGTCGGCACCATATTTTAGCAGTAGCTTTATCAGCTCTTCGTGCTCCAGGCGGCAGGCAATGGTTAGGGGCGTCCCTCGAGACAGTGAGAAAACATTGGGATCTGTGGGGAAATAGTGTTTAAAAAAGTATGCTTTTATTTCCTACCACTTCTTACATTTAAACTAGAGTTCATTTTCTTAACTTGACATAGTCTAGTTTCAGTGTAGTATTTACAAAAAAAAAAAAGAAGTAGCACTGTTCAGCCGCGTAACTAATGAAAATAGCGCCAGGGGCCAATATTTAAAGTGCTAGTTTTTATCTATTAGTAAGCTTACGTAAAGTAAGGAAAGTACCCATCGGACAAAATTGATCATAGGGCCGGTGAAGCAGAGTTCACTAGTTTATGTGACCACGCCAGTATACTTGGGGATTGTGTGGCCAGTATAATGCTCAGCCGTCTTTACTTTACCCCAACTAATGTCAGGTAAAAAAAATCATATCATTGACCAGGATACGAATCCAGGACCTTATGTATGCCAGCACTATTCCTTCAACTAAGGAAAAAAAGGCTCCCCCTGGGCGACTATTTAAAATGCTAGTTTTAATCTATTAGTAAGCTTTTTTATTTACATGATCACTTAGCTATGTATTTTCCATTATGACTTCATGACGTCTTCCACCTGTTTAACCTACTGGTACTTAATGTCAAATATGGACAGCTCCTTAAAACTTCACGACTAAATGACGTCAAATTTGGAAGACTTCTGGCTAGAATACACATTGTTTGAAATTTGAGTAAACATCCTGTCACCGCCTCAGATGTCTGCCATTCTAAGATGGCTACATGATTGCGTTGTGCTTACTTACCACAATGTCTGCTCGGACGTTTCACATACCGAAATGATAAGATGGTTGGAATAATAAACAATAATAAAACTGTGTTCCAACCTGCTCCATGCTTCAAGAGAATCTCAGCTGCTTCAGGTTTATTAAATCTAGCCGTGATGTGCAGGGCAGAAACTCCGACATTGTCCTTGATGCTTAGGCACTCCTTGAACTCCTTCGCTGTTTCAATGAAACGGATCAGCTCGCTAGTGCTGCCTTCGCGGATAATCTGAAGCAGACGTTTAATGTGTATGTGACAATCACGATCAAAATATCATTTAATTTTCATTATAAACAAAAGTTTCTAAATATCTTTGATATATTTATTCACAGTTACTAGTTGTTGTTGTTATTGTTATTGTTGTTATTGTTATTGTTGTTATTGTTATTGTTATTGTTGTTATTGTTATTGTTGTTGTTATTATTTTTGTTGTTGTTATTGTTGTTGTTTTTTTACTTGGTTATGTATTGTTATTGTTGTTATTGTTGTTGTTATTATTTTTGTTGTTGTTATTGTTGTTGTTATTGTTGTTGTTTTTTTACTTGGCTATGTATTGAAATTATTAAATTTTGACAATAACTGTAGCTCAGAGTTTCCCAAAATCTCACGACGCTAACATTGTTGGGGGCAATTTATAAATTTTATATTTGACTTATACGCTAGTTTTATTGATACAAAAAATGTTAGTTGGTCGCTAAGTAGAAAGTATAAAATGATTTGGTCCTGAACAAAGATGTTTTGAAAAAGCTGCCGTAGTTCATCATTTGTTAATTTATCTATTAAATAAACTGTATGGGCGAAGCATTTTTAGGTGAGTACGAAGTGTGACGAGCTTTGAAATAGCACAATACCTAAATAAAGTTTGTCAGGGGAACAAAACATAAAAAAAGCATGACCCACTAAACTTATAAATTATTTAACCATTTCGTAAACAACGAACGGAACCAGCAAAACCTGTGGCAATAAGTTCAAAGCACGTGGTAAGATAATTGTTTTCCTTAACAAGGTTCCAATTACTCAGTTCACATCTCTTTATTGCCGGAAATGGTACATCGCAAAGCTCTACACGATATGTGCCTATCCAAAAATCACACACACATCTAAGTGCCAATATTGAACTAATTTCCTGGAAATTGTCTTTAATAAAAGTAAGTAAAGTACCCTTCGGACCAAATTGATCACAGGGCCGGTGAAGCAGAGTTCATCAGTATCTGTGGCCACGGTATACTTGGGGATTGTTTGTCCAGTACAAATCCCATCCGCCTTTGCTCTACCCCAACTAAAGTCAGGTACCCATAAGAGCTGGGTAGACTCAGGGACACCCTCCAGTCCCGGGAACACATCCTAGCCTTCACCAGGGACACCCTCCAGTCCCGGGAACACATCCTAGCCTTCACCAGGATTCGTACCCAGGACCGCCACCATGCCCCCTATTTTGTGTAATATTTTATATAAATTAATTTATTAGGTCTAGCATCCATTTACTAAATACACATATTGAAAAGGTTTACGTGTTTACATGAAAATATATTCAGTTGGACTTTAACTCATATAGATCAGCGTTAAAATGTATATAAATTTGTGATTCAAGCTTGGTAATGCTTTAACTCAAAGGTTCTCAACCTTTTTCGGCTCATCGCCCCCTTTTAAAAAAAAATTCCGCTCACCGCCCCCCCCCCCCCTACTTTCATTTAGCTCCACCTCCCCTTCAGCACATCTGGACTATAGTTTCCGCATTTTTTTTTTTAGGGGAACTAGACTTTTTGTGTGATTAATTATCTTTAAAAAAACTGAAAAGGAAACATATTGTAAGAATTAATAGATAAAAAAAGTGCCCTTACAAAAGGTTTAAATAAATCAATATTAATGTGAATCGTTTGCCTGGTGTGTTGCTTATAAATTGTCTATTTTTGTTTCAATTTCGGTTGCAAAAGCCTTAGCTCTAATAATCAGTAATATTTGTTATATTACAAAACAGAACTTGTTCGGCATCACTATCTAATCGAATGTGGAAACATTTTTTAGTTAAAGGGAAATAATTAGCCCGTTTTATTTGAGCTAATATTTCTGTTTATTTACTTTTATAAAAAAATAAATAGCTTACAATTTATAACTTTGAAATGATCAAACTGTAAAAAGTATTTGAAAATTATATAAATATTATATAACTAAAAAATCATATGTATATTTTCAGGCATTACAATAACTACCCAGTTTGTATGATTACTACTTATCTATACCGCTTAACATTAATCTGTGTGAAATTCTAAGAATCGAAAACGCATTAAGGACATCTCTGTCAAACTGAGATAAAAATATCATTAATATTAGCAGATGTTAGGGCGACAGTCCGGTGAACCAACCACAGGACTAGCCGGCCGCATACTATATTTGCCATATACAGAACCCTACTTCATCGAAAAGTCATTGCGATTCTTTTTTCTTATCAACATAATAATATGTAGGTATACTGTTGGGGGATATCAGATATTTAGCAGCACTTGCGTTTACATAACATTTCATCCAAAAACAAATCGATTCAAATAGCTGAGGTATCAGTTACGTTTGTACCGCCCACTTGCCCTTCACCGCCCCCCAATCGCCCCCGGGTATGTCAGCGCCCCCCTAAAGCTTCTCACCGCCCCCCAGGGGGCGATATCGCCCCCGTTGAGAACCTATGCTTTAACTGAATATGAAAAGAGCTATTTCCAACACATCTAAGCTTATATAAGAGTTCACACGAAATTAAATACACATGTAATCTATATTTATAATTAGCAATAAATATTGGGCAATAAATGATCGGTTCAAATTACTATAACATTTCTAGTGACCGCTGAGTTGGTCAAAATAAAATGGCGGATGCTGAGCTTCACTTTTAGTGACTGCGCATAGACTTATTTATAAAAAACATTAAACATTCTGCTATCGATCAATTCTATGGCTACATATCTGTAATGTTTGTCCCTGGAAAATTATTCCGCAGGCCCAATATCTAATTCGGGCTATCTGGCATACAGACCTTCTAAGTGAAGCATTTACTGCGTTTTACGGTCTTGTTTTTTTAACATGAAAAAAAAAATCTTTTTCAGAGCGTCATATTTTACTCGGAAATAATCTGAACGAGGTCTTTTACGGCATATTAATGAGGCTGGAAATTATAGCTTGTTAGACATTAGCAGACGTTGTGTTGGGGCTAGAGTAGTTCTTATCTTAATTAGGATGGAAGAGTTGAAGCTGAATCCGGGTGTTTTGGCGAAACGTCGGGATTTAGGTCAAGGGAGAAAATATTTCGAGTCTTTAACACTTGAAATGGGTTAAAGTTAATAGTATCTAAAGAATGTAAAATATGTTTCGCCAAAATAGTGTCATTGTCTCTTCATAGTGCACAAAGACCTTTTTAGACAGGGTGTTTTTACATGCCTATAGATTATTATAAGTAGCGCGCCGGAACCAAATTGATCCATAGGGCCGGTGAAGCAGCGTTCACCGGTTTTTGTGGCCACGGCATACTATGTGATTGTGTGGCCAGCACTATGCACAGCCGCCTTTACTTTACCCCAACTATGAGACCTGGGTAGACTCAGGGACACCCTCAAGACCCGGGAAAAAAATCCTAGCCTGCACTAGGGTTCGAACCTAGGACCTTTGGTACGGCAGCCGAACTCGCCTATTTGTAAATTTTGCCATAGGGTTTTGAGTGCTATAGAGTTTGCTTTTAATGAACATTTACTTCATAGAGTGATAGACTACAGTATAGGCCTATGTGTTTAACATAGGCCGATATATTATATTATATTAAAAAGTAATATCTTTATTGTTCTATAAGTTATAGCCAACATAAAATTATAATTATTAATTTTAAAAATAATAGATTCTATTCGCTAGTTAACTCAGATATATAAAAACAAAAACATATTTTCATGTTTCAATCCGAAAATTTCTTATTTAAATAGTGTTTGAAACAGCTGTACGTGACGTTTTGGCGCGACCGTTTTGGCGCCGACCGTTTAGGCGCTGGACGTTTTTGACGTCGGTCGTTTTGTCTTTTGGCGCTGGACGTTCAGACGCTGGACTTTTTGGCGCGATGATATAAAAGCATATCACATCACTCAATAAAGGTAATGTAATAACTTCAATTGTGGAAAACGGCGGCGCCCAAACATCCTGCTTTAGGCCTACAGTGCTATTTCAATAAAAAAATATATTTTCGATTACGCATTCTCGGTGCAAATTACGAGTTCTTAAAAAGAAAATTTGAAATTTTCGAGGCCTAAGGCTGTAATAAGGTATGTCTGTCTATACACAATTTGATCATGTAAGTCTATCTGAATATTTACTTTAATAAAAAGAACAACAATAACTTACCTGAAATAGTTTCATTCTTTCTGTAAATTCTGTTGTATTCTGGTAAAGCCATAAAGCGAAACTGCCAGACGATAAATTGGCGTTGGGCCTAAGGGGGGATATTTTTGCTTTGCTCATTGCATCTGAATAAAACAAACAAACACACACACACAACAAAGCGAGAAAAGATGTCTAGATATAATAAGTACACTCGGTTGGCCTAAATCATGTCTGTTAATTTTGTAATATGCCTAAACTTTAGAATGGTTCCATATAATGGGTTGTTATGTAGTTTATATGTTCACACTAAAGTGTTAGCTTGAAGTGAAACTTTTGTGGTAAAAAAAAAAGTCGTGATGTGATTTGTTCGGCAAGGTTTTAAATTTTGTAAAGCTTTTAAAACTGTGTTTGTTAATGACATGGAAACGCTTTTTTCCGTTAGCCCAATTGATTTGTATAATGTCAAACTTTGCCACAAAGGCACGCTAAAATCAATGCGGCCTATTAGAATCGTCATTACGAAATTGCTAAAAATGTTCTAAAATGTTTTGGTAAATATTATTAACAATACCAATTTATATGTAATATTTTCAAAGGGCTTAACGTTAATTGAGCGTGCTTTGATCATTGCATAACATGCATAGTTTCTAATGACTAAGTCTATATCCCTGTTAGTTCACTGTCAAAGTTAAATTTGGTTTTATTGGAAAAGAACAGAAAAGGAATCCAATCTTGTTTTTAAAGAAAGAAACAAAATAATATTACAAATTCCTTAGCACTTTAACAATATAATATATATTAATATAATGATGTCGTATAAACTGATATCTAATTAGGTACACAGGTCAGTTTAAACTACGTTATTGTACAAAGCATATTATAAATAGTTAACAATATATTCTTTAGAATTATTTTAGTCGTTCGGTAATAGTTAAAGGTGGATTAAATAGAGAAAGAAAGCTAAATTATATTATAGATTTTGATCAAATGTTATATTACGGTCCTCTTTATTAAATATAGATTCAACGGAATGTGTACAACATCTTATAGATATAGTCTAAAAAATAAGGGATTGAGGGAGGCGGTCAGGTGAATAAGCTAAATTGATTAGTTATTGTTAATACTATAATATTCCAGCCTAACTCAAGAAATAAACCATGAGAATTAAAAAAAACTTTGATCACAAAAGTAAGGCTTTATAGTGCATTATCATTGCAAGTCTATGTTTATAATATAGAACAGATATTGTCTGATATTAATTATAACACACGCTTTTCCGAATTCATTATGAAGGCAAACTCTGTTGGCTTTTTGTGTGACCTTCATCCCACTGTGTAATTGTAATGTGTACACAGCCAACCTGTAAATCAGAACAACGAATCTCCAGCAATTGTCAGTCACATTAAATAGAGTTGACAGCAATATCGTGCTCGTGGCATATTTATTTGAGTCCTGCGGGCCTCCAGTGTTGAGTCAATAAACATTAATACCACCTACAAGCTAGAATGGTGGAGATAGACAGCGTGTGTTTGTAGTTTGTATATCAGGTAACAACTCATTATTCGCTCGCCAAACACAAGCTTATATTTGCATCAGTTAAGATTGGTTTTGACTAAATTTGTCGTATATGGAAAGTGTTCTTTGTTTAGAAGACAAACTTAAAAACTGCTAACAATGTAAATGTACACCAATGACTTTGTGAGTCACATAGAAGTCACATATTTAGTGATGGCAAAGTTTTTGGTAATGTTATGTTTTATCTGATTATTGCAATGTATGTGTTGTTATTCTTTTTAATGAAGTAGCAGAAAGTCTATTGGCCCCAATAATCTCTAAATGACGTCCAGATTCGTTTGAGCACTGTTAAAGTCTCACTAGTCACAATGTAGATTTTTAAGAAACATGCACCTGTGAACATAATATTTCATTTTTTTAGGATCGGATACGGAAAGTGTGGTGATGCAGTTAGCGCATGCCCAGTATCTTACCATAAGTCAATATTTCCCAAATTTATTTTAATCCAGGGAACCCTAAAATTGAAAGCACTGGTTACCCATCAACAACCGGATCTCATATAAGCTGGCTTCTCTCTGTTATAAGTGCCTGAATAACTGTGCCCCGGATTATCTTCGCTCTTGTATGGAGCTCTACACCCAGTCCCGCCCACTTCGTTCGGCTTCTGACGCGCTCACTCTGCGGATCCCTCGTGTGAGGCTAGTGTCCGCTGGTGAACGTTCATTTTCCTACGCAGGACCGTCTGCTTGGAATCACCTCCCATTACAGCTTCGCCAGAGCCCCAGCTATGACACCTTCAGGAGCCGGCTGAAGACTCACCTATTTCGTCAGCAGAATTAGCGTATTACTACATATTTCGTTGTCTGTCTGTATTCTGTAACTGTCGTCTGCGCATAGAACTGTCACCAACGGGATATGCGCTATATAAGCACCGTTATTATTATTATTAAATTGACAAAACCCCCAACATCTATAAATCACAACCTAAAACATTAAAGAATGACCATGATACTTTTTGTATCTTTTTTTTTTTAAGTGATAGACATAACAATGATTTTTGCGACAAATATGTTCAATTATTTTAAGGGCTAAAGCAACGACAAAAAACTCCTCTAATATCTTAGCAATCTTTCACACTCTTAACAAAATGTTTGACCGCACTATTTAGAAAAAAGTTATATATATTTGGTTGAAACTTTAAAATTGACATTAGGGTCTGTAATGGTAGAGCTATTAATATCAATTGTTCTCTCGGAACCATTGGCAATTTCTTGTGAAATGCTAGGTTCAGCGAAAATAGACTTAACTGCTTACATTATTTCAAAAAGTCCTTAACGGTGTCTCTGAGTCATATGAATAATGATCTATCCGCTTGAATATGGAAGCAGGCTAGTTGGAGGGTTTGATTTTTGTCTGAATCTGGCTAAAAGTTGATGTTTGGGAAAAATTTAGAAACATAATCTGGTAAAGAGTTCTCTCTAAATTCCGCTACTTGTTTATAGTAAATGTAGAGCCTACGCCTAGATAGGATTGTTAATATAGTTTACAGATTGAATAGTCCGCAATTAACACAATAAGAATTACTCGGAGCAATACACTCTATGTCTAAAGGCCTTCACACTTTCACAATCACAATAATATGAAATAATCCTGGATCGTTCAATCATAAATCCATTGTAAAAGAATACTATTAGCTAGGTTTTTAAACCATTACATCTTTTAAATAATTAAATAAGCATGTATACATTTGATAAAGTAAGATAAATATTCTATCATTTCAATCACAGGTCATATCGTCGTATACTGCCGGCCAACTCTGAGATAGTGGTTATCTCTGGAAATAACCTTTAATTTTATAGAATCGCATGTTTGGCGGCAGACAGGAGAACAGTGTCCATTTTCCTCCCTAATGCTGGATTTGTAAAAAAAAAAATTTTTGTAAGTAATATTTGTTTAATTTATAACTTGTTTCACATACCAAGATCAAATTTAAACTTTAATTTAATTAATGGGAGCTAAATAACGTGTTTTCTTTGCGTTAATATTATTTAGATGATCTTTTTTTTATTTATACAAATGATTGGCATACAATTTATAACTTTAAAATGATTAAACTACAAAAGATAATTTAAAATTAGATAAATATTATATGACTAAAGAAATTTATGTACATTTTTAAACATTACATTAACTACCCAGTTTGTATAATTAAATTACATCTCTTTCGCTTTACTGTACTGGGCATTTCGTTTGGATACCGGGCCTACTCTAGCTCAAAGTAGCATAATAGTAGCAATCTCAGTAAGGCTGAGATATTTATTTAAATGTATCAGCTACAGAATCTAGAATTATATCTTTGATACCTAAATTTAAATTATTAGACATGTTACGAAATGAAAATTTTAATTTGATATACATATATATATTTTAATTTGATATATATATATATATAACTTAAATGCAAAACAAAATAAGATAGCCTAATCATAAACCCGTTAATTTTTTCAAAATATAAAATACTTTAACGGTTTTCTCAAAAATGAATCTTCTTGGTTTTCGGTCTTGGTAGTTACTGTACGGCTCTAAATAAATTGTCGTATAAACAAATAAAAAATGTCCATAATATAGTAAAGCAAATTGACATTCAGGCTATCGGCGCGCTGAATGACTTATAAATATTAGACATGCGTTGGCACCCTATTAGCAAAAGGTTGCCGACCCCTGGGCTATTGCATAACAAAAATTAGGCCTAATATTAACACCATAATTAACTATGTTATTTTCGATGTAGTCTAATCTATATTTATAAAAAATATAGTTTAATCAATGCATGTGGTTTTTTGGTTTGTAGGCCTATTTTCTTTTATAGACCTAATTATGTGCACTAATATTAACTGCGCTTTTGTATTTTTTTCCTACGCCTTAGAATTATAATATGTGGAGGCACGGTAGACGTGTGGAACCGCGTTCGGCTGGCGTACCGAAGGTCCTGAATTCGAGTCCTGGTGCAGGCAAGGTTGTTTTTTTCCGGGTCTGGAGGGTGTTCCTGAGTCTACTCAGCTGTGGTGGGTTCCTGACATTAGTTGGGGTAAAGTAAAGGCGGCTGTGCAAAGTGCTGGCCACACAATCACCTAGTATGTCCCTGAGTCTACTCAGCGGTGGTGGGTTCCTGACCTTTTTATGGTTAAAGTAAAGGCGGCTGTGCAAAGTGCTGGCCACATAATCACCTAGTATGCCGTGGCCACAGAAACTGGTGATCGCCCCTTCACCAGACCCATAGATCTATGTGGTCCGTCGGGTACTTATAATATTTGGGTGGCAATTTGCTAAATCTTCGAACGGCCATAAATATAATACTCTGTAATGCATATCATTATAGAACATTTATAAGAAACGCTTTCTTTTTTAGTGTTTGTTCTATTAAATGATGGCACGGTGATCCACAAGTAAGCCTACGCCTAATTATAAGCCAACTCTCCGACTTTAACACACAAAAATATATTAACAGTTGAGTTTATTGGCACGACAATAATAATAATTAGATCTATTTACTGCTTACATTATTTCAAAAAGTCCTTATGAATTACATGCATAATGATCTATCAGTTTGAATGTTTAATCAGGCTTATTGTAGGGCCTATACAGCTGGTAATATATTTGATTTTTGTCTGAATCTTTCTAAAAGTTGAAGTCCGGGAAGAATTGAGTAACATAATTTGGTAAAGATTTGGTAAACTCCGCTACTTGTTTATAGTAAATGTAGGGCCTAAGCCTAGATAGGATTGTTAATATAGTTAACAGATTAAATAGTCCGTAATGAACACAATGAGAATTAGTAATTACACGGAGCAACACACTTTATGACTAAAAGCCTCAAGGCCTTTACACGTTCACAATAATATGAAATCATTATGGATCGTTGAATCATAAATCCATTATAAAAAAATATTATTAGCTAGGTTTTTCATCCATTACATATCTGTTATTTATTAAATAAATAGGTAAAGGCCTACATGATTGTGATGAAGGCTTAATAATATTCAATAACAGGCCATATCGTCGTATGCTGCAGGCCAACTCTGAGATAGTGGTTATCTTTAATTTATAGAATCGCATGTTTGGCGGCAGACAGGAGAACAGTGTCAATTTTCATCCGTGCAATAATGTTGTTATCAGCATCGTATTTGGCGAAGTATTGATTTTCTTGTCATACTTATTTCTACTTTGGTTCATTTTTAGATTATTGTTTCTTTTTAATTGACTTCGTTGGTCGTTAATTGAATAATAATTTTTGGTCATAAAAAAAAACATTCTAATAAAAACATCTAGAGACCATCTCTTTCTATGGATATTTCTTCTCTCTAGCAATGGTAGGCTTAAGTATTCGGTAGTTCCTTGAGATGTGATATCTATAGCAGCTCTGCACTCGGCGCAGAGAATTGCAGGGCACCCCCACTGGCCACACTATCCCTTCATCACAGTCACCATATTGTTTTGAATCAGTCGTTATGTGTGTGGCCACCGCTTGTGGTGACTTATAACTTTACAGGAAGATCCTTATAGATAGAGGATTATTACGTCCACTTTGCACAAAACTCCTGCAAGGATGGGTCGGCGGCAATGCTAGATCCAGAGCCGTTTTGTTGACAGTTCGGTGTACGATCCGCAGACCAGCCAGCCTATTTGTCCATGTCCTTTTTCTTGTTGCCGCCATTGTCGTCCAAGTACTTCCGACCTGTATTTTTAAAATGTTTAAGAAAATTTCATATTTTGGACTGTACATTCGCTATCACACCTTTTTTCTTTAAATTAGCAATATAATATTAGAGCTAGGTCTAATTTCTTCGTTATCAACCACATCTTCTAACAGCTCCAGCAATATTAATGAATAGGCATATTCCACAAATTAGTCTATTTGTGCCCACATTAACAAATATGGGGGACGCTGTAGGTATATGTGTACCTTTTCAAATCATTTATAGCTTACCCCTTATTAACTTCGCAAAACTTTCTGGAGATCCACCGATCCGAACATCGGTAGGCCAATTGAACCTCTTCCCTTCCTCTTATCGATCTGAAACTGGGCACATAGAAGTGAAGCCTAGGACAACACATTCTGTGACATTTTTAACCACATCCCCATCCCAAAAATAAGTTTTTTAACTCTGTTTTGTCTTTAAAATTTATGTTACGCATTGGTACATATATTTTGAACGTACATGTGTGTTTCTGCGCTTTTGTGTTTTCTTTCTTTCTTTGAGGGTGATAGTCTAGCAATAGTTAAAAGGGGATGGATTCGTATGAAATTTAACCTAAATGTCATTAAATTCACATTTTTAGTTTTCGCTTAATTTGTATGCTTTAACTATTTCCGGAATTAAAATATTTAGTTCGGTAAACGTAGTAACATCATTTCAATGTACAAATTGTATTTGAAAAAGATATACAACAGAAACAATTTTTTTTTTTACATATTTACACTATAGTAATATTTTTAAAAAGCGTTTAAGTATATAGTAGGCTACATAATGGTTAAAACCCTGTTTTTGTGTTGAAAAAATCACACAACAAACCAATAACAATTACATGAGAAAATGTAATTTTTGTTACAATAATATTTGTGATGCTACCACACAAATTGGTACGGAAGTCGGTAAAACTCATTTTTTTATCAATACAAAATAATATGTAAAATAGATGCTAGGTAATTTTTAAGATTATTATTGATTTGTAATGTTCAATGCCTTAACTTATAGCTGTGAAATTTTCTAACTAAAATTCGTTTTGCAAGTTAAAAAAATATGTGTTTTTATGCAGCTTTTGTATTAAATAAAATGAAATATCTTCTAAAGATAAAATTGTTTATAAGTCAACTAAATATTATTTAAAATCTTTAAAACTTTAACAGCTTGTGTATTGACTCATTATGAAAGAGCTTGCCTAATTTCATGGCGATTGGTTAATATTTGTTCATCGTGGTAATATTTAATTATATTTTATAATGCTAAACTGTTAAAAATCGGTAGTCTTTACTTTTTCATTTTTGTCCAAAACGACTTTCTTTACCTATAAAATGACTTTCTTTACCTATAAAATGACTTTCTTTACCTACAAAATGACTTTCTTTACCAATAAAACGACTTTCTTTACTTATGAAATGACTTTTTTACCTATAAAATGACTTTCTTTACCTATAGAATGACTTTCTTTACCTATAAAATGACTTTCTTTACCTATAAAATGACTTTCTTTACCTATACTTGTGTAATTTTGAATATCTTTTGAGCTAATCAATTGATTTTATAAATTTTTTCTCCACTGTATAGATAAATGAATTAGCTTTTATTAGACACCATCAACTAAATATATCATTTTGCCGACTTCAGTACCATTCTGTGGGGTTGTTTCACATTTTTCAGAATGGTCCTTTTTTCCTTTTTTTCTCAAAACGTATTTTTTTTTGTGCTTTAAATTCCACAGTACTATTTTATTTATTAACCAAATATCATGTAATTCTCAACAGATATTCATTACATTTTAGCTTTTAAATTGCAGATTTGCTGATGATATCAACCTGTTGGCCAGGATCAACAAAGAACTACAAGAGATGACAGACAAGCTGCAGATGAAGCAAGGGCATCCGGAATGGAAATCAGCTCAGAACAAAATTCAAAATAATGATGAACACCACAGATGCCAGAAGTGCAAACATTATAATGAACCAACAACAACTAGAAGAGGTACAGTATTTCAAATATCTAAGAGCAATTATATCCGTCGACGGTAGCTGTGAGTCAGATACTCGAGCAAGGATTGAGACAGCAATGGCGGCAATGGCTCGTCTAAACAGAATCTGGTCCAGCAAAAGCATTAGTCTCCCAACAAAGCTAAGACTGTACAGAGCCCTTGTTAAAACCATTGTTCTGTATTCATTTCTAGTTTAATCTAAAATTCATTTTGCATTTTTCACAAATGTAGTTAATATCCATTTATGTTAAATTTAGATTGAAAAATAAAGATGTAGTGTCGTTTTTCGTTCAAGTCTCAACTACTAATCTATTTTAAATTGGCCGCCATCTCCATGGCAACCTATTTATTTCATTTTTTTGTTCATTTTTATTAGTTTAGTCATTAGTACTATATATGGTCCAAAAGTTATACATATTGGATAAGAAATTTTTAAAATCCTTTTACTCGCTCCCCTGGCCTTAAGGAAAATGCATTGGCCTAAACAACCTAATATGCTTACTGTTGATGCACATATTGTCTATCTGGTTTCCGGTGGAGAGGTCTGGTGAGAGCCTTCCCTATTACATGGTCGAATCAGTACTTGTGTGTGGTTTTAATAGGGAAAGGGGGGGGGTGGAGTAAAAAAGTTTGCAAAGTCAGTGAATCGTGTCGTCCGGGCCAAAAGTAATTGTGTGTACGAAGGAAGTGGTCAGTCCGTGCATTAGACCTATTTAGAGAAACAGTTGTTTGTGTGTGTTATTAACAGTATCGGATTAAACCTTTGGCTCCATTCAGACTGGATTACTTTCTTCTTTTGCGCTGAACTATTTCAATTCAATAGTAAGTAAACTACTAAGATTTTCGAAACATCTATCCATTTATCAATGAGTTAAACATTCACCCAGGCATTATTTTTAAAACTATAATATACTATAGACAGTGTCTATAGGCCTACATTCATGATATATCATATAGCCATTTAAGCACATCATTAATTCTGATGAGCGTTACATGCGATCAGGGCCGGCTCATCCATATAGGCAAATTAAGCGGCCGCCTAGGGCGCAAAATTTTGGGCGCGCAAAATTGAGGGTTTTTTTTAATTTGGGGATTTAAAAATATAAACTATATTAATATTAAAGTTTAGTACTTCTGCGTGCTACTAGCATAGGCAGATGAATTACTATGCAATGAAAGGTGAAGGGTAGTTTATTTAAGTTGTCTTAGAAAAAGGAAAGAATGCCCTAACACTACTCAGTTTCTCCCCACCGAAGGCACTTTATGAGAATTTGTTTTCGCCATGGGCTTCAAAAATCTGCATATTATGAGCAAGAGTTTGAGAAGTTGTTGCAACTTAACCCCGGCAGAGGAATAATCTTTCAAGTGTGCACCCTCATGGTCCAACCTTGCCTCAATTTGTAATGCTAAGCGTGGATTTCGTACCGCTGGTATCTTGACTTTCAATCGTGATGCTTTCGGAGACCATGAATTATCAGCATTCACCGTCAACGACCAAACTGCTGTAATAATTCCTAGTTCAGATGCAATCTCATCATACATTAATTCTAATGCCAGAATTCACACTGATCTTGCAACATCAAGCCCAGCTCAACCTGAAGTATAATCCTATGTTAAAATTATAACATTTCTCCCTGTTGCGACATTGTCAACTTTACAGCCGGCAACTTCTGATTGCCAATATGTAACTGTAACACCAATAAGCACTCAAAATTTTAAAACAGTTATAACAACCCCAGATGGACGCTGTTTTTTAGAACTGTTGCTATAAGTCTAATTGACGGAGATGAAAATGGACTGATCAAGGATTTTGTTAAAAGGTTTCAAGAAAAAGCTCTAGCTGATTCACTAAGTTATAAATAATATGTGCCAACATTTTAGTGAATATGAGGGGCTTGACAAACAATTCTTTGCTTTAATATGCCACCTCACACAAAATACAACAACTTTTCAGAGAGACTCGAGGACATGTTAAGCCCAATCACTATGCATGGAGAGCTGGAACTAATTGCAAAGAGCAAATAGTTCATAACAAAACAAATAGTTCTGTATTAAAGTAAGGTATGGAATAATATTAATCTTTAACTTCAGTTGTTCTCTTGTTCACTTAGATTGGGGAGGTTGTAGGTCACTATGACTGCTTAGTTCTATCCACAGAATACTCACAAATCTCACCAATACCAGTGCCAGTTACTAGACCTGGACAAAGAAAAAGGAAACAAGAAATCTCTCAAATATTGACATCAATCCCTTATAAACGACAGCTTTTATTGACCCCTAAAGCTAAAAATACAAATATTCATTTTGAAAAAAAAAAAAAACTCAAATGATCAAAAACAAAATACCAATAAGCCTACCAGTAGTGCAAAAGTGCAAAAATGCTCCAGAAAAAAGACATAAGGTCTATCGGCCAAAAAAAAGATCTCCTATGGTACTGCTTTAATTGCGATGAGAACCTTGAGGACGACATGACACAATGTTTAATCTGTAGAGAACGGGTACATGTTGCATGCTGTGCATCAGCCTCACAAAATGGATCACTGGATAATTATGCTTGTGAATTATGGCAGTGAGTTTATTTTATACAACTTCAGCTTCAACATTCCAAAAAATAGTTTTTCTTCATTCCTTTTGGTACTTATTACCCTCCCTAGTGGTACGAATAAAACGCTGGTGAGGGTAATTCGTACCACTTGGTCTTTTTTAAATTTTATTAATTGTGCTCTTTGTTTTCATAATAACACGTTGAAATCTTGTATTTTCATTTTTTTGTCAACAATAATTGTTGTAACGTTAAAATAAACTTTTTTTTACAGTTAGTTTTTTTATTGTTAATTTTTCCTTAGGGGGTACGAATTACTCATCACTCCCCTATATAAGATAAACACAAACCCATTATGCATCCATCCATTCATGTATCTATTCACTCAACAATGTATCCATTCATTCATCAAATTCAAATTATCCATTCATTTATGCATATATTCATAGAAACATTCATTCAAACATTCATTTAAGAATTGTTTATACATTAATTTATAATTTATTCATTCACCTATGCATTCTTTCATTCATTTATTCATTCATCCATGCATTCAGCCATACATTATTTAATTCATTTATTCATTTCTCTATACATTCATCCATAATTAATTATTCTTTCATTCATTTGTCTAAATGTACACTTGTCGGGTATAGTAATCGTACACTTGTCGTATATAGTGATCGTACACCTGTCGTGTCACGGTTCTGGACGCAACCATGACTTATTAGCACTAATGTAGATAGATAGTAATGTAGAACGTAAGATCATAGATTAGCGTAAGTTTAGGATAGAAAGGAGGAGAGTAGTCTGACGTCATAACACATCTCTCTCTCACGCAACTGTAACTCTCCAGCCACCCTTCAACACCTTTCCCCAATCTTCACTACATTTTTTTTTTCTGTCACGGTTCTGGACGCAACCATGACTCGTTAACACGTAGATAGATAGATAGTGGAACGTAAGATCATAGATTAGAGCTAGTTTAGGATAGAAAGCAGAAGAGTAGTCTGACGCCATAAAACATCTCTACCTCAAGCCACTGTAATTCTCAACACCTTTCCTCAATCTTCACAACATTCTTTTATTTCCCAATTCATAGTTTACTAACTAATGCTACGGAAATGGTACTCAACCTTGAATGAATGAGTATGTGTGTCAGATATGTGAATTCCTTAATGTTTATATTATTATTATTATGTCTTTGTATTACTTCATGTTGGTTTGTTAATGTACATATGTATATATACATTACGTCGTTGACCCAAATATTCGACCCCCCCCCCCCCGCGCTTAAACCCCACCTGTGCCCCTTCCGCGCTCCCCCCACCCACTTATCTCCCCTCCACCTACCCAACTTGTAGCGGCTTATTAGTTATTCCTTTTAACCCCCTTGTTCAAAGGAACTGACCAGAGAAAGTCGTTTCACACATATACATCACTTCTTGTGGAAATTGACCGCTGAACCACTTGACATAGCCATATCAATTCTCCTGTAGGGAAGATAAATTGTTTCCCCTCTTCTATGTTCCCCCACCACCCCGCATTGTTGGCGGTATTAATTGTTTCATCCACACCCATCCTCCTTTTCCCTCTAGTAAGTCATCCCTTTATCCAGAACTATCTTCGAACTGGCCAATCGGAATCCTATCTAAATCTAAATTAATTGAATTAGCCAACCAGATTGAGTTAGATCACGTGATTTGAAGACTAGGACGCTAGCGCGCAAAAACTGAGAAGTTAGTCTCAGCGGTCAGTTCTGGTTTGGCGTTCTGCCTGTAAGCTATCTGTATATCTTCGACTCATATTAATTAGACTCCCCCCGCATGTTTTAGACTTTAATAATAGATTTTCCCAGAGTGTAGTTGTGTACCTTAATGATAAAATACATGACATTACCATACACCATGAGCTAGCTATTCGTGTGTCAATTCATATATATTTCACCTCTGGACTATTGAATGAAAAAAAAACACACCATAACCGTAACCAGAGACTTGCTTGTATACCACTTAGAACTGTCTGTTTGTGTACGTTATACCATCTAACGAGCCAGGAGAGACTTAATCGTCGTTCCAGGGCGATTACAGCATCAGCGCCACATATCCCTACGACAACCAGCCACCACTACCTCCAGTGATCCACAACCCCACACCCTCAACGGTCCCCCTTATGATAAGTTGGGACCTCGCCCGGTGATCTGAACTTCAAGCCGTTCAGCGCAATACCAACAGCAACAACACGGAACTACTCCGAAACTGAAACTGACCCTGGATGGGGGCTCAACTCTCCACCACACAAAGACTCTAAGTTACACCAGCAGATAACCAACGCATCCGTCATAATCCAGACCCGGTGCATGGATACTCGTACGTCACCCCAAACACGCCATTTCGCCAGATCCGCCACCCTACGCAGCCTACGTCAACCCACCACACCAGCCTAAGTCACCCCATATACGCCAGTCAAGTCACCCCATTAAGCCAGATTCGCCACTCTTCGTAGCCTACGTCACCCCAGATACGCCAGCAACCAGATTTGCCACCCCAACCGCCAGATTCGCCACCCCACTACGCCAGATTCGCCACCCCAACCGCCAGATCGTCACCCACCGACACCGCATCAGCGTGCCTGCACCCGAAAAGTCACCCAACGAGACCCACAACCACCGCACCGACGTGCCCGACAACTAGAGACCGCCGAAGAACCCGACATCCGCCCTGTCAGCTCCCCGGAGGAAACCGCCGTAGATTTCCCGGTACCCAAACCGGAAAATAGAGACACTAACATTAAACGCTAATCCAGTCCCGGCACGGGGAGAACAGAATCTCTAACTACTCCGAAGCTACCTGCACCAACAGAGCGCCAAGCGCCATATAAACGATAACTTTATGATTGGAAATACGTGTGTATGTGTGTGTAAAATTCTAGGAATTGCAGATTGGTAAGTACCATTTTTGGTTAGATAAACTCTGAACCCCAACACCCCTCTTACATTTTCTATTTTCTATCTGTTATATCGCTGTCTTTTCTTACTGTCTTACTCTCACCTTACCCTTGTACTATGGCTGAAGGCGTACTCTTGCGTAAGCAGCTAAGAGAAGAAGCTATAGCAATAGGCTACAGCGATGCAGACGTCATTAAGTACGTAGTCGAGCAAGTAGCGGCCCATGAAGCACAAAAAGACAAACTAGAGCAATTAGCTAGAGAGGAGAAACTTAGATTAGAGCAATTAGTTAGAAAGGACAAACTAGAACAATTAGCCAGGGAAGATAGACTTGAGGAATCACGCAGGGCACGCGAACCAAGATTAGCTGAATTAGCTGCAGGTATTAGGCCTCCCGACAACAATGATCACCCAAACTCCCCCTCATCGTTTAGTTCAGCCACCCCCAACAATCCCCTCCCCAGACATGCTTCTGTGTGGACTAATATACACGACACCCGCTTATAACCATTTGACATTTATCTCCGACGTTTTAGCGACTGCATGGAACTAAATGAGGTCCCCCCAGAAATGCATTGTAGAATCCTGATCTCCACGCTAAGAGGAGAAGAGTACGACACATACTGCAAACTGTCCCCGATTACAGCATCGGCGACACATATCCCTACGACAACCAGCCACCACTACCCCCAGTGATCTACAACCCCACACCCTCAACGGCCCCCCTTAAGACAATTTCCCAATTCAGAGATTACTAACTAAATACTGCCGAAATGGTACTCAATTTTGGATGAATGAGAGTGTATGTGTCAGTTATATGAAACCTATAATGTATATATTTATATCATGTCTTCGATTATTAATTCATGTTGTTATTTTAAAGTGTTTATACAGATATCACGTCAGTAACTATTGATTCATATTGCTAATTCAACCTACATGTATATAGGCATTACGTTATTGGCCCGAAAACTCGACTTCTCGCTTAAACCCCGCCTATACCCCCTTCCGTACTCCCCTGCCATCCCCTTATCTCCCCTTCACCTACCCAACTCACGGGGCAGCGGCATGTTAGTTAATCCCCTTGTTCCGCTGGCTCCTGAGAAACTAACCAGAGAAACCGTTTTCACACATGTATAACACTTTTCGGGGGAAGGCTGACCACTGACCACTTGACATAGTGATATTAAGTCCCCTGTAGGGAAGATGAATCATTTCCCCCTCTCCTTTGTTACTTAAAGAACTTCGCTTCCCTGCCTGTCATATGGGCCTTGCGTCTCACTATTGTAACTTGTCTTAAATGTAAATTATTCACTTAGGCTTATTAATGTTTGAAATATGAATATAATTGGGTCTAGATTTACTTCTCGTTTCTAGTAAATTAGTAAACTAAGTAGGCTAATTCGTTTGAACAGTAATAGTACCTTCCTAGGTCTAGACTTAATGTTGTGTTACTATGTATAACTAAAAATACTCAATAACTCAATACAATAGGTCTATAGCATAGTATGCCTTTAGTGACTATAGCTTTGTGCCTAATAGTATACACTCTTACACATTTTATAACAATAATGTAAAACACATGCTTCATGTTTTTTCCTGGCTAAGGCTGAACCATTAGACTAAATTAGGCGAAAACTAAAAGTGAGAAAAGTTAAGCATAATGAAATGTTAAGTTGATCTAAAAAGTCATTAATTAGAGGCCATGCTTGTTGCTGTAACAATGTTGTGTATATTTTTTATGATTGAAATTTCTAGTTACTTACATAATGTGTGCTTTTTATTTAGAACGTTGACGCTTTACCAGGATCAAGATGACCCCAGTGGTGACAGCACGTCTTCAGTGCAACTCAGTGAGTAACACGGAGATGAGGGACATCATTTTGAAGGAACAAAAAATCACAGTAGCACCTAAAGATATCATTAATCTTCGAGCTAAAGTCTGTGTGCCACACTCAGGCACAGTTCAGCAAGCTACTGAAAATCTTTTATCTTCCATAGTAAGTGTAGGGGGGCGGGTTAGTTATGGGAGGGATGAGGGTGGTAGTTTTGTTTTTTTATGTTATGTTACTAAAGACATGTTGGACTGCGTAGTACAATATCCAGAAGTTTTTTGTGATGGATATTACCTACAAAACCAATAATATGTACAATTTGCCTCTTCTGACTATAATGGCTATTGACAGTAATGGCAGGGGTCGGCCTGTCATGCATGCATTTTTACAATGTGAACAGGCTCATTTGTTAATTAAATGCCTGGTATGTTTTTAACAAGTCTGCTCTCTGCAAAACACCTTGCTTTTTTGTAGACAAAGACTTTTCAGAAATCGGTGCTATAAAGACAGTATTCCCTGAAGCCAACATTTTGCTTTGTTCTTTTCATATAAATTTAGCATTGCAAAAAGCTTTGGCCAAAAGGGGTCTTTCTCACCAATTGCTTGAAACAATATCTAATCTCTTTTTATCTATGAAGGATGCAGATACCTTTGTTGAATATGATTCTCTAAAGGATCAAGTCAAAAATATTGCTCCTTCTGATGTTATTTTGTATTCTGAAGAGCACTGGTGGAACAAACCCGAAATTTGAGCTAAGTATTTAAATTTAGAAACAATAACTTTAGGTTTGACTACTACAAATCATGTCGAGTCCTACCATTCCAAAATAAAGAAAGTCCTCAACCATCAAAGTAGCCTTCATATTTGTATGAGTCGCCTTATGTACCATGATGAGCAAATAGCAAAAATGTCTAGCTTGACTTTTTAAATTCAAATGTTAGACGCTATAATGCCCAACTAAACAATCCAGAAGTTAATATCATTAAAAATGATTAAACTAATTTTGCAGTAGAATATGTTGTAAACCAATATCTGTCAATGGAAAAAGGTAACCTTATTATTACTGAAATGACTAGTGATGTGACTGGTGATACAGTCTTTACTGTATCATCCTCCCATTCTGAATTCAAAACTACATTGAATTCTTGCAATTGCTACTTTTTTAAAAGTTTCAACCTTTTTTGTAAGCACATTATGTTTGTAAGAAAGAGTAAAGGTCTTTCTGTTTATGTTCCTGTTTTGGATGACCACAGGTTCAAAAATAAAGTTCCTCTAGGCTGCCCACATAATAATAATTCTTCCCCTGTTCATATGGAAATTTTTCAGAATGAAAAAATGTCTACCCCTGAGGACAAGTTTTTTTTTACCTCTAAACTTGTTAGCATGATAAGTTCTTATTTACCTCTGCTTGCTGATGATGATTTTAAAGATAAATACCTGCAGTTAAATCATTTGATTGATCTGTGGCATGGAATTGATTCATGTGATACTGTAATTATAGATGTTCCAATCAGTGCTCCAACTTATACTTTGACCCATTCTGATGTTGACTTACCAACAGTCAGTGCCCCATATCTAGCCTCCTCTTCCCAGTCTGATGTTGACTTACCAGCAATCAGTGCCCATGGCAATGCGCAGTCTGAGTCTCTCTCCACTGCGTGTGGAGCTTCAATTAGTTTTGCTAATGTGATTTTTAAAAAGTTCGTGTTAGGGGAAGGCCTAAAAATAAACAAAATTTTACAAGAAGGAAAAGAAAATGTTCTATTCCTACTCGGTTTTGTCTATTGTCAACTGAGTTAAAATTAGTATTTTCAAGTAGCTGAGGCCTTTTTACAATCACAATCTAGCCTACTTTGGCCTAGCGGTACTTTGCATTGCAATTTTTCATTTAAAACTTACTACTCCTTATTGGTCAATTGTCACTAGCAAAAGTAAAAAATACTTTGATTTTTACAAATATGGGAAATGTACGGATGAATGTTTGAAACAAATGTGAAAATGATCTTCAACTTTTAGCTATTGAGTTTCTGTTATTGTTATTGAGTTATTGAGAATCTGTTTTTCGATATGTTTCTATTTCATGTCATGAGTCAAATGTCTATGAAGATGTGCATAAATTTATTGATCTTTGTGATACGTCACGTTTAGTGTCTATTTTTAAAGCAACTAAGTTTGCTAAGTAAAGACTCATTGATTGTAATCAAAAGACAACTTAATAATTTTTCTTTATGATCGCCAAGTTATGATAAATGGTCGGCCCTGTCAGTCATCACAAGATGATTTTAAAAAATAGTGCTTGGACGTAAGAACAATATATTTGATATTGATATAGTGTTCTTGTTTTCATTACTTGTCCTTTTTTTGACTTTGGTCTAATTTCAATTCATCATTATGAACTGTACCATTTGTTTTATATCTTGATTCCAAATGTCAATTTTAATTTTAGCAAGCCACTTGTAATTTTTTTCACTATGAATTGTTCTTTTAGCCTATATTAAGCTTTGCTTGATAATGTTACACTTGAATACATCTCAGTTACTAAATGACTTGGTTGATTTCTAATGTGTGAAAAATGTTTTTTTGTGGTGAACTGATGGGTGTCAGTTTTTTTCAAGAAATGAATTGTTCTTGTATATTTAGCTTTAGCTGATAATGTCCTTTCTTTTGATGTACAAGTTGTGTGTCCCAATTACTTGGTTGATTTTCTATATTTAAATTATTTTTTTTTGTGAACATGCCTTTATTTAGAAAATGTTTATTCAATGGATAAATAATTTTACCTTTGCCTGTTAATGTAGCAATAGTGTGCTTTAATTTTTCTTTCATATTATATTAAATGTATGTAACTAGATTTATTAGTTGATTTTCATTGATTTTTTTTAAATGTAGCAAAATTGACTTTTTTGTCTCCCATTGAATATTTTGGTAAAATCTCAAATTTGCTATTGTTTGCATAAATAAATCTTTGCTTTAAAGAAAGTGACAACCTCGAATAGAGTTTGTTCTATGTATTGGTAACTATCTAGGCAATAAATTTAACAGTCATGACTCATTTATTTAAAAAGTTGGAGGCTGTTGAAAATGATCTTTTCACTGCCTAATTTGACTCTTTTCTGTGAATTTTAAAATATAACTTTTTTTTATCAAAGATAGTTAAGATACAGGAATAATATTATTAGTTTTGTTTTAATGAAACCAAGCTGAGTTCAATGGGATATTTAAATATTTAATTTCATTTTGAATAGGCCTACCCTGTAGGTACCTACTATTAGTATATAGATACTAAGACTAAGATAAGGAACAAATTAAACCAAATCCCACCAACAATTTCCTACAGTTAAGTCAATATATCCCATTTAAGATTAAGATGTGTCTTAAACCCAATGCTTCAAAACTTCATGTTATCAATCATTCAATAGTAAAAATAAAAGTGAACACCATTTCACGTACATTACAGTATTACACTTACACATAAAAAATATTTTTTTTTACCAAAATAAAGCAAAACAATTGTAGGTAGCATATTTAAAAAGCTTAAAGTTAAAGTATTTAGGATAAGTGGTTTTAGAGTAATTATCAAAAATATACCATGGATGGGTCAAATAGAGCCACGCCGTACCTTGTAGGGATACGGTTAACACTTCACAGGGGTAAAATTGGACAACTGGTATGCTGTAGCAAAATTATTTTAATTGAATCTAAATAAACATAACTAACATGTAAATATTATATTTACCTTTGCTGTTGAGTGGTGGAAAGATACAAAGTTTGTAGCAAAAAAAAATATGTAATGGTCACCAAAGAAAAAATCTTGTAGGTCAGCATTATTCATTCTCATTAAATGTATATGCACCTGTTCATATTGATTACAACAATTGATATAGGGTAGTAAAGTTGACTTGGCCAAGATATACTAATACTAGCAAGATATAGACTACTAACTACTACTACTATAGGCTATAAGGGCCTACTATAAAAATATACTAGGCCCTACTATATTAATACATTTTAGAATATTTCTAATGATTCAAAGTTACCTTACTTACGGTACGGTAAGTAAGAGGATACTATTTCAATAACAATAATATACTGTGTACATTTTAAATATTTTTTTGCTTAGATACCCTACAGTTAATTTCTTTTTTTATATAGACCTTTTCATTTTATTAATTATTCCAAAAAAGAGGTCAATGTGGGGCAGAAGTTGTCAATAAAACCTTCTTCGCCTTTGTTATTTTACTGGGGGCCTAGTGGTTTTTGGGCGTAATTATATTAGCTTTCCATTTTACAAAAAAACTAATTCATAAAAACTTTATACCCAGAAGCTAGGGAGCGAACTGTATTTTTCTTTTACCTTTTGAACCAGTTTTTAACCCAAAAAACATTAATTATACATTCTAGGCCTAATGCGTCTATGGTTACCATCAACCATGTCCATGTTAATACAGATTGGCGTCGAGCGATCAGTAAATCGTCTTTAAGCATACAAATAAAATTTAACATAGTTATATATTTATAAAGCTTTGTTTGTGTTGAAGTATCAACGCGTAGGCTATATTGTATTAAGTTATTATTTGTAGCAATAGAAATCGTAACTTTTAATTATTTTAATTTTTTTTATCGTTCGATTTCGATGTCACAAAAGAACCTTGAAAAGCCAAAGTAAGCTCATCATAGTTTGATTCTGAAAAGGCCTAGGTCTATGTCCCATAGGCCTATGCTATTGTTTGACTTGTTCTGGGGTTTTATCGTTAAAATATTGTATGTAGAAGTAGTTAGGCGGGATTATAACATATTAGTAGGTCTAGACCTAGCTATAGGGCTATAGCCGCCTATAGGCTATAGTAGGCCTATAGGGGCTATAGGCTATATAGTATTATAGGCCCTAATAGGCTAAGCTAAAGTAGCCTAAAGGCCTATATAAATTATAAATATAGGCTTATGGCTTATAGGATAGGCCTATAGGATAGGGGGCGGTCCATAAATTACGTCACACGAATATGGAGGGGAGGGGGGTCACGCATTTGTGACGATGTGTGACGAGGGGGAGGGGGGGTCTAAGATATCCGACGTCACATAAAAATGAATAAGCGTAGGCCTATACATATATATGTTTGTGCGCTATAGACTCCTATGCCGTTAGATCGATCGGGACAACCAACAATGGAAATTTTCTCGCAACTTTCAGGAATATAAAATTTATGTTTTTCACGTATGCTGCTGACTTTGTTGATTTTATATAAATAGAAGTATGCCATTTATGCACACATGAAAACTGTAATTTAAAAAAAAAAAAGAAAAAGCTCCTTGACGTAAAAGTGAGTAGCTTCCCTTTCATTTTGCTTTCACTGAGAGTGTTGAACAGCCAACTTTGGGTTTTCCCGACTTTTTTTGTGTGTATTACTGCGCACTCTGTTGTTTTATTTGCATAGTTGGTTTATACTGTACTTTTTTGTTCTCTAATGTTGATCTCGCTATTATTCTTTTAATTTCTATATGTTTTGTTTGGACACAATGTATCCATGGGTCAACTAGTTACTATTAATAAGAATTGTAAATTAAATTATGATCGCATTGTTTCTTAGCTATTTTCAAATGATGATCGCATTGCGAACGCGTCTGAATGCTAAAAATAAATTTAATACTCAGATTGAAAGTAATCCAGAACTATTCGAATCTCTGAACGTCAGAGCCAAGCATGGTAGGCCAAGACTTGAGGAAGATCACACATCGTTACTGGAAACTATTGTGGATATTGATATGCATGGATCATCATAACACTAAATAAGACAAAGTGATGTGTACAGAAGCATAAAAACATTAGATGAACTCACTGAACACTTAAAGATGGACGGATTTACAATCAGTAGAAGTGGACTCTACCTTCGTCTTTTACCAAAGTGCAGCTCATCTCTTAAAGGCCAGCGTCATGTCGCAACAGTCCAATTGACGCTCATTAGAGCACAGAATGATTTAAACATGCTAAATATATAAACGGTTTGTTTTGTACGGCAACAATAAGACTATTGGAAGAGTTGGCACCCATGCTAGTTTCAAACGAAGTGTGCTTTGTGAGCCAAGACGATAAAGCTCGAGTGCCAATGGGGTTGACTACTGCTAACAAGCAAAGTCATTTGCTGATGCATATCGAATACAGAGTCAGCTTGGCTGACCATGACTGGGTTTTGGCTGCAGGACACAAGCTAACTGCGTCGGTGTTTGCTGGAATCCAAATTCAGTCCAATGGTTTAGGAAACCGAGAAGCTATTGGTTATTCAAGACCGACTTACATTGCAATCAGATCTGGAAAACACTCTTCATAAACAGAATTCAGTCATGGACTCGATTTCAAGAAATTGTCTCAAGGAATTTAATGTCATTACACGGAGGGGTATTAATCGCTTGGTGAAACCAATTTTAGTGTCGACAGTTGATGGTGGCTCAGACGAAAACCCAAGATACGGAAAAGTTATTAAGGTTGCAGTCCACCACTTTACGATTTTGATGCTGTATTCATCGCTACTAATGCTCCAGGGAGAAGTTCGTTTCATAGGGTCGAAAGGAAAATGGCGCCACTCAGTAAGGAACTTACTGGGTTGATATATAGATGCTGATTTAGAAAAAAAAGAATTTTCAGTTTACAGGCAACACTCTAGCTGAACTTTGGTCACAGTTGGTAGTCGATAATTTTCCAACAGTAGCAGAATTCATTGACCCAACTGTCTCAGAAATCGATGGAGATCAAAAATGGTTTGACGTTCATGTACGAACAAGCCAATATTTAACTCAAATTGTAAAATGCACCGACAAAAAGTGCTGAGATTTTTTCCACATCCTTTACCAGTTGCGAAGGTCTGAAAATTCCAGAACAGACAACAGATGGAGCGTCGCATAAGTTTCCATCTCTGTTTGCAGAACAAAGTCTGAAAGTGGATGATATCCTTCCTCGGTCATCAAATCCTTACTGTTCGATTCCATACGATTTTGTACTGTCCGTCAATACAATCTGTGATTAGCGATGGGATTTTCAAAAAATGTTATATGTACTTCGCTTCGTTAGTCATGCTGCGCAGCCATTAAATAAACACACAAGCAAGAATCAATTATTCCTCCCAAACCTATCAGGCCACAAAGAGTTGCTGCACATAGGTAACGTGAATTAATTGTTATTATCGCTAATGAAGAAAATGGAGAGAGTGCTGAATGGATAGATGAAGAAGAGCTTGATTTAAATGGAATAGCCATTCCACCTGATTAAGAGACCAATACAGTCCCCATTTATTCCATAAAGGAGCATTTTTCATCACTATGGGAGAATGCATGATAAACATACATTTTGTGTTGTTGTTTTTTTATAAACTTTATTTTTTAAATTGTTCTGATTCTACTAAAGCATTTTTTTTTTGTGCACATGATATTGTTATAATTACACTTTCGATTTTTCTTTTGTGTAATACAAAATTCATTAATTAATTATTACAAAACGATGACAAAAAAATTATAATTTGGAACTGTAAATCTGCATTTTAGAAAAATATCTTTTAGGAGGGGGGGGGGTGCAGATTTTGTGATGTCATATTTGAGGGGGGGTCTGACTTTTTGTGACAATGTGTGACAAGGGGGGGAGGGGGGTAAAAAATGAGCGAAAATTGTGTGACGTAATTTATGGACGGCCCCTAGGTCTATAAATTATAATAGCTATTATTTAATATAATATAGCATATCGAATCGGCTTATCACATATAGTTTACTATAATAATAGGCCTAATTATTAGCCTGCCTATAGGCCTAGGCCTATTACTATTAGCCTATTAGTACTAGCCTATTATAGTAGCCTAAAGGTTATAAGCTCAAACAGTTTAAACTATTAAACAATTGAACATATTTACTATTTAGCCTACTATAGAGATTGCGATTGCATGAAATAATTAAGCGAATATGAAGGTAGGCTATGCTATATATTTGATATTTGCAAACTGGTGCGTGTTTTCTTCATGAATTTTTAGTTATAGGCCTGTTATTGAATAATATTTCATGCATAGGACTAATGAAAGGACAATAAGTCACAATATGAATAGGCCTATAGGCCTATCTCTATATCATCTATATCTATATCTATATTCAATATGGAAAACATAGGCCTACGCCGACATACGGTCATAGGTCCGACTATACGACATAGGCCTATATATATATATATATATTAGCCTCTTCCTACGAACAATATATATTTTTTTAAAGTTTAACATAATATTTGCTATGGCTATGGTTTTTATAGGCCTATTCGTGAAGATGCATCGGCTCTTATGCGTCTGTCTCTATCAAACATTCAACATGAAATATATCTAGAATTATATTTGCCTTTTTTATTAATCAAAACGAGCGATCTAGGTCTAGGGCTAAGTTAAGCAATAGCTTGAATAGCCTACAGTAATAAAAGCATTATAGGCCTAATTTTTTTTTTTTCGATACAAAACTAGTTCTAAACGTAATTTTTTTTTTTACATTGATTCTCATTGAAGAAACTCAACAAAAAAGTAATGACACAGTGATCACGATAGAATCGACCATAATATTAAGGTCCAAAGCATAGAGTCCAGGTCAAAAAAAAATTTTCTTTAAAAAATAAAGAAGCTCTAAACGTTATTTTTTAACAATTCCCTTCCTAGGTTCTTAGTTTAAGATCTCCATGTGTTTTTATGGTTTAAAGTTCAAAAACAACTATAATAACATTAAAAACCCCAACACCTTTAGTAAAATACTATATGGAAAGAAGGAACAAAAATCTTTGTGCCCCCAAAAGAAATATATGTCAGTGAGTCTCAAGGCCACGCTCCTTTTCCGGGGTCAAACTAAAAAGGTCTATGGCGGCTATTTGTAGTCAGTACAAATAGCCATGTAGGAACTATTACTACAAATACAAATAGCCGCAGCCTCATTATTAACGGCACTATTAAATACACATTCTTTTGATTCTCTTTCAACTCATTATTTTACAAATTACCATAAATATATGCCTCTTCATAATTATGCTTCTTAATAGTATGGTCAACAATAATCGGTAATTTGATTATCACTATTGAAAAATTGAAAGCTATTATCGGTTTTAATCAATTAGCCCAGATTTTTTTAGTTCTTAAGAATGTTATGGTAAAGAGTACAAAATCATATTGTATTTACACAAATCAACCCCTTTAATACCCTGCAAACACTAATTAAGTTTGAAGTATTTTTCAAATATTATACCTACAAAACTAAGCACATTTGGCTGTTCCGGCATGTGAATTGTGACATTGCGCGGGGGGTGGGGGGAGGGGAAACCGAAATCCGGTTTTAAACCGGTTTTATAGAACCGATAACCGGTTTTAACATCCCTAGTTCTGCTGTTAAGGGAACGCAGCACCCATAAGTAGCCTAGCCTCTCACTGGTAAGGGTTACTGCCGTTTGCCCCTTGGCGTCGCTGATCGTCCCCTCTACTGATCAGGCCCCACGAGAGGGGGGTACAGCCGGTACGCCGTACCGGGTCCCTCAAGAGTTTAGCGGGCCCATGAATATTTAAAATTAAATACAGTAGACTGTTGGCTTTCCAGCCAGAAGTCCTGTGGTAATGACACGTAGATGTATTTTGCCTTTCTTTCCTTCAAGGAATGTACAAAATACATTCGCATATTATTAATACAGAGGAGTCGGAGTCGGAACATTTATCTACCGACTCCGCAGCCCTGTACGGGAGGAAAGAGTAATTTACTTATATGCAGATATACATATATAAATCCATCCAAAGACCTATAAAAGTTCAATAAGAAAAGACTAACATGAGCTGTAGTCACTGTTTAAAAAAAACAATCCCGTCTTTAAATAACACGTATTTTTGTAAACAAATGTGTCTATCGTCTATGCCACTGACACGATAAACATTGAGACACACATAACAATTGCATCATAGAACATAGAGCATTTAACATTGTGAAACACCTAGATCTAAAACAAATTAAATGCACAATAACATGTAGGCCTATAGGCGCTAAACAAACAAATGAATGCTATATTTGCAATAAATACATCTATCACAATTATTTCTATTTGCCGATTGTTTCCCATCTCTTTATATTTCTTACTAGTTTTGTTTCCCTTTTATCTACATTTTATATATTATACATTATGTACAGTTTATAGAAATGTTAAAACATTGATACAGATTGAATTACAATAACTTTTACCTGCTTTTGTTATTTTATTCGGGATCTAGACTTAGATTAATTATAATTGATAAGGTAACTTGTAACATTTCTGAAAGTATAGTTTATTATTCTTAAATGTAAACAATTTCATTTTAAAACGTAGTCTTTTTTTTTGGGGGGGGGGGGGGGGGGAAGAACTGGAAAAATAAAATACCATTTTCGAAGAAAAAGAGCCTATTTGGGAAAAAATAATAATTATTAATTCATAATTTTAACAAGCCACGAAGCACAATTTATGCTGTTTTTTTTTTTTTTCTTTAAATTGCATTTTAACATGAGTGAAATGTTTTGAAATTGATTTCATGGAAAGATATGCCCAGTTTCAATGCAAATCCATTCCAGTTGCTAAACACTTCAGGTGCTTTTGGACCCACAGAAAAATTGGCTTCAACAGTCAGTTCTCCTCATTCAATAACGGAATTTTTTTTCTTCATTAAGATACATCTTAATTGCTTCCAAACAAGAAAATAATATATCCTAGACTTTACCTATAGGCCTTCTCCGTATGACTTTCTTCTAGAAGAGACTTGAGAAACTATACAATTGACTATCTTAACAATAGATTCAATCACAGATTGCAAGTCCAATTATGGGAGCTTTGCAAACAAAGATTCCGGAACTAAAACAGTCGACGTCCAGTGTGATTCCCATGTAGTTCGCCATGCAGCATCCACTAATTATGCTGACATACATTGTTTTCCCTTGCATTAAACAATATTCTTGGAGGTCTTTCGCGTACCACTGAAAATCGTTCTGCGTGCCAAGTTTGCTTTAGGTTGACGACCCCTGCTATAGAGCATTCGCGTTGATTCTATAAATCATTTTCGATACTAGGTGTTCATCCCGAAAATGAGCAGTAGATGCAATCAATTTTGCAGAAAATCCCATCACTATTAGCTGCGAGAAAAAGAATCGTGAATGGTTAAATAAAAACTTCACTATTATACAGTGTGTGTATCCTGAGGCACAAGATATTCTTATAACACTTGATACGTACGAATTCTTAGTTATTCTATTAATCTGGAAAAATTGCTTAAAGTGTGGCCTTTTTCCTAAAATTTCGCTCCCCCTAGCGTCAAAACCTGGATACGCCACTGAGTTCTATGCGCTGACGACAGTTACAGAATACAGACAACAAACAGACGAAAATGTAAATATGTTTACGCAAATACTGCTAACGAAGTAGGTGAGTCTTCAGCCGGCTCCTGAATGTGTCGAAACTACGGCTCTGGCGATGCTGTAGTGGGAGGTGATTCTAAGCGGACGGTCCCACGTAGGAGAATGCTCGTTGGCCAGTGGACACTAGCCTCACACGAGGGATCCGCAGAGTAAGCGCGTCAGAAGTCGAACGAAGTGGATGGGATGGGGTCTAAAGCTCAAGACAGGAGCGAAGGTAATCCGGGGCAGATTAAGCCAGTTATGCTTGATTAGGTATGAAAAAATCAATTTTAAAGTCTTGAAACTCCGCTTTGAGTGCTTTGATGTGCTTTTGAAAAAGCCCAACTATCAATTTTAATGTATGTCTTTGTTAAGGGAATTACATATAGAGCGTTCTCAATTGGCGTGGCTTAGGTTTTTTAGTGACGTATTTGTGTAAATAGAAGCCACTATTGGTGTACAAAAATGGTGAAGTACTTCTTTATCATGCCAAATTCACATCTGAATATTGGCTATCCTACTCAAAAATAAGGAGGTAAATAGTAGTACATGTAGATTAATTGATTAATGTGATTAGGCTAGGGCCGGCTAGACCTATTTACACTTTCAATTTCACTTTATAGGTCTCCACTTATAATGTTTCGTAGGCAAGGTTAATGGCTAAGTAGGGATGCCAGGTGAATTTTAAAAAAGCTCGAGCCTATATGAAACTTTATTAATACAGCGGCCTTGTACTTGTACACCACTAGTACACAAAGTAAACAAAAATCACGTGCTTTTTATCACGTGATTGCAAACGCCCTATAGTTAAATTTGTGAAGTTGATTTCACTCACTATAAATATTACTGACTAATAAAGTTGTTTTTGTTGTCATCAATAATAAAACACCTCTTGGGGGTCTCTCGCGTGCCATTGAAAATCGCTCTGCGTGCCAAGTTTGCACGCGTTCCTTAGGTTGCCGACCCCTGCTCTAGTGGATACCAGGTCATAAGCAGGACATTAGAGTGGACAGGAACGGCCAACAGTTTGTGCCTAACTTTTACGGTGATGTATCAGTGGTGCGTGGACACAGCAGAGTTAGTTCTCCGAGCCCCAAAAGATCACGCTCGCTCGCATTCTCCAAAAAAGGTTCAAGTCTGGTGTACTCAACGAAAAGTAATAATGTGACTTAAAACTCGCTGGCTTTCTCCTTCTCCTTGAAAATAAAGATGAGTAAGATATAGTAGATTTCGTTATGTTTATTAGAGGTGTAGAGTCAAGTTTAAATGTGACAAGAAGAAGTGCTGGATACAATACAACGATATTATATATATATATATATATATATATATATAACTTAAGACCTGTAACATTCATTGTGAGATATGACTTGCCATGGGATATAAACTTGTATCACTGGTCACATGCAGTGCACTGTCAATGTGCTCTAAAATGTTTAGGATATCAATAAATGAACAAACAAACTCAACAGCCCATAACCAGCAGGGTTAAAGTTGACTAGTATAGGCCGACATTGTGTTTTGCATCAAGAAGTCTTTTTAGTAAAAATAGACAAATAAAAGAAATTATGGATTCAGAAGTCAAAACATTGAAGTTAGATGGTTGTGTAAATGTATTGAAGCGTTTCGTTGCACTTTAAGGAGAAAATAGCTTCATGCATGAAAATTAACAATTATTAATAAGGCAGTTGTTCGGCTGACAGTTTTAACATTACCATTGTGTTTTATATAGGCCTGTCTATTTTCTATGGAAGTTGGATTTTCATTGTGCAAAGCAGAAGTTTCTATTTCCTTAGTTGAAAGCTAGGCTATTCCCTTATCAATAGCTTCTACAGTATTCTAGAGTAGAATATACCCCCTCCCTAGTAATCACGACCCTTATATCATATATAGGCCTACTTATATGTGCTCCCGCACGTAACAATATGAATATATATATATATATATATATATATATATATAGGCTATGTATGTATAGGCCCTATATATATATAATATGGGATTACTACAAGAGCACTTGTTTGAAAAATGCAAATGGTCCACCATTATAAAATCACAGTTAAATCAACTAAGACTAGGTTATATTATGTGGTTAGAACAAGACAGAATAGATATGCAACTATCAAATCAATAATAAACTCAAGAATAATTGATCAAAGCAGTCAAAAAATTTTTTAAAGCAAGTGAAATTGATCTAGCTATAAAGGAAAGTTATATAGTGCCCTTAAATGTAGGCTAAATTTGATTGGGAAAATATTCCATCCTTTTTAAACAAATTACCTCTCAAAGAAGCTTACTGTATATTAAGAAATAGTAACAAGCAATTACAATTTCCCTGTTGAGCCACACCGGATTAGACTATAATGTCCCTAATGTGTAAAAGATATAGGAGATGCATATCACTATTTACTTGAATGTGAACACTTCAGCAGCCAACGGCAAATGTATATAAAGAAATATTTCTATAACAGACCAAATGTAGGTAAAATGTCGGAACTACTCAACTCTAGAACTTTAAAAGAACTTTAAAAATTAAGCTTATTTGCTAAAGTCCTACTGACTGCTTTAGAAAGAAGCAACGTTTGTTTTGTTTTTTTAAAGAAGAGAAAAGGGAGACAAAAGAAAAAAGGAGAAAAAGGAGTTTCAAAAAGGGGGGGATTTAAAAAATGAATTATCCCCCTTGTATTATCTTTTTATGATACGTTAAATTAATTTAGTAGTCGTAGTAGTAGTAGTAGTATCTGTATTACTATTATTGTCTCGATATAATTATATTTTATATTATTTACCAAGGTTATAATTCTCTTGTTATGTCTTTGACTATGTCTTTATTGTACTTATGTACTAAGTGGCAAATAAAATCATTGTTCTTTGTTGGCCTAGACGAGGTTATAGGTCTTGGATAGATTCGTTTCTTGTCTGGAAACAATAAAGGTGTTTCTTGATGAAAAAACAAACATTTTCCGGTATTGAAAGCGTAGGACTGACTGTTGAAACCGATTTTTCTGAATGACGTAACGATACATTTAAATGAGTTTAACTTACATTTACAAGGACGGGGTCAAACAACACGTGAACCATTTGGCCAATGGAATGAAATTGCTTAGAAACTAAACATATCTTGCGATGAAATCATTTTTTTTTTAAACATTTATCTACTTCCTTAATTTAAGGCAAATCAAGATGGGCTTTTCCAAATATACATTAAAACAATCAACGCGGTGTTCTAAACAAAAGCAAGACTTTAAAATTCATGGACTCATGTTTTCACACCACATTAAGCCTGACTGACACGATTTTACTAAAACCTACTTAGATCTGGATTATTTTTTTTTAGTGAAGGCACATTGGTGATTTTAAAACGCAGTAAGAGTTCTGAACATCATAAATGGGCATCACATTGTGTCAATTATTGGAGAATATGGAAGGAAACTGCTTTGGAAATTCATGGCTATTCTCAACTTTTGGTTCAAATTACACCTGTGAATCGATTTTATTGCACATAAATGCTGTTTTTTAAGCCTACTACTTTGAAAGAGGTCACTTAAATTTGGACACTCGGAAGAATGTCTACAAATACCCAAATTATGTACAAATATGCACAGATCGATCGAAAAATGATACAGCGACATCTTCGGTAGCTTTAATCTCAGATAAAAGTTAAAAAAAAAAAAGAAAATATAATTCCCATGTCTCAATAAATACAGCGGTATTTGGAAATAAGCCTAGAATTAGAAATTGCAGAAGAATCAGATAACCAATATTTTATTAATATATAAAATTCTTTATCTTGCTTACAGCTATAAAAAAAACTGTAAAAGCCTACAAATATGTAGGCCTATCTGCCCTAGACATGATACAGGCCAACTAATTCGAAAGGACGAAGTTCAATTATTCTCTGCAGACTTTATGTCATAGATCTGATCTACAGGACATACAAAACTAACACATTCTCTCTCTTGAAACGAAAAACGGCCCCAATGTGTGCTCTCTGCAATGTCACCTTAACAATTTCTCACATTTTGTTGGAATTCATTACATTTACTGAGATTCGACGTAAATACTATTACTGTATAACTTCATTAACTTTTCAGCAAAATTAAACCAAAATATATATTAAAGACATCCAACTGTACTAGATCTATACAGAATTTAAAGAAGAACAATAAAATGGATAAACAAGAAAAACATGACAATTACGTTAACAAAAAGGCCGATGTTGATCGGCCGGAAATACAACAATTCAACACTCAATTCAACACTTAGAAGTGACTTAATATGTAGATGACATTGACCATTTTAATTTTTATTAGAGAAAAGCATTTAAAGACAAGGCGCTCATTAGGATTAATTAATAGGCCTACATACTAGTATAATAATATTAAAAACGTTTTTTATGCTTATCTTCTTTAAGCATAGGCCTGCATTTAATGAATTTTAGAACAAACCTTTTGTTTTATTATCTTAATAAATATAAGATGTTTATATATTTACATTATATTAATTGATTGTTATAATTATTAATATTTTTAAAAAATATTCTCAACTCGACTTAAACAATTAGATTTCTAATGCAGGAAATGTTTTTTTACAACTTTCTTTTGTAAAATAAGTGTAGGCCTACCTCTAATTACAAGTTGAAACTAATACTCTAATGCTGCATTTGTATTTAAAAAAATATTATTTCTAAGTAATATTAGCTAAAAACATAGACTAGCTTGTTTGACATTACTAAAATCAAATAAAAAAACTTTGTTTTAATTATTGATAAATAACCTATTTTCTTTTCGTTTATATTATTAATATGGTCTTTTTTCATTTGCACAAATAATTGGCATACAACTTATAACTTTAAAATGATCAAACTATAAAAGATACTAGATAAATATTAAGTTATATGGCTAAAGGAATTTATGTACATTTTCAAACATTATATTAACTACCCAGTATGTCTATACAAAAGTTAATATAGCAAACAGCAAATTAGCATAATACTAATAATATGCGGAATATCAGTAAGTCTGAGATCACAAAATATATCAATCCTTAGCAAATACTCTAACAGTCTAGACTCTAACAGGTACAAGAATGATATCTTTGATACCTAAATTTAAATTATTGAGAGGGAATCAGATGCCAAGTACCTTGGATTGAATATCACAGAAAACTTCTACTGGGGGACACATGTCCAATCTATTGCTACCAAAGGTAACCGACAAGCCTGTGACCACCACCTCGGAATCTCACTGTTGTCCATCGCAGGCAAGATCTTGGCTAGACTTCTAATAAATCGCCTGAATGCACACCAAGAGCAAGATCTACTACCTGAAAGTCAATGCGGCTTCCGCAAAGAACGCGGGATTATTGACATGGTATTCGCAGCTAGACAGCTCCAAGAGAAGTGCCAAGAGCAGAACTCAGACCTGTATTCAATTTGTATCGATCTGATCAAGGCCTTTGACTCGGTCAACAGAGATGGTCTATGGAGAATCATGGCAAAGTTCGGCTGCCCAAGAAAGTTCATAGCAGTGGTAAGGCAGTTCCACGACGGTATGCAGGCCCGTGTCCAGGACAACGGAGAGGTGTCTGAACCCTTCCCAGTTACAAATTGCGTCATGCAGGGATGTGTTCTGGCTCCAACACTGTTTAGTCTAATGTTCGCAGCCATGCTCAGTGATGCAAAACGCTTTAAGTCATGCCTTTGGGGATGGGCGTGAGGGTATAGACATTAGGTACCGCACTGATGGCGGGCTGTTCAACCTTAGGAGACTCAAATAAAAAACAAAGGTCAAGTCTGACACCATTCTCGACCTACTATTTGCCGACGACTGCGCTCTCAATGCCGGCTCTGAGGCTGATTTGAAACACAGTATTGAAAAATTTTCCAGTGCATGCTCAAACTACGGACTTATTACCATCAGCACTAAGAAGACCTGTATTCCTGTACAAACCACGCCCCTGAAAGCTTTACGTCGAGCCCAACATCAGTATCAATGGCGAAAAATCAACACAGTGAAACGCATTACGTACCTCGGTAGTACACTGTCTCAGGGTGTTGCCATTGATGATGAAGTAAACCTCCGTATCTCAAAAGCCAGTGCAACCTTTGGAAGTCTTTACAAAAATGTTTGGAACAGCAGGAGCATCAGCACCCAAACAAAAATAAAAAATCTACAGTCTACAGATCAGTCGTGCTCCCTATTTTAGTATATGCATGTGAAACTTGGACTGTTTACCAACGACACGCTGACTCCCGAATCACTTCCACACAAAAACCCTGAGAAAAATCCTAAATATCAAATGGCAGGACAAAATTCCAGACTTAGATGTACTTGCCAGGGCAGGACTCCCAAGCATCCACACAAGTCTGATGCAGTCTCAGCTTCGTTGGGCAGGGCATGTTGTACACATGCCAGACTGCCGTCTCTCAAATAAGCTCTTCTAAGGCGAGCTAAACAAACGGTCAGCAAGCTCGCTGAGGTCCAAAAAAAGCGCTACAAAGACACCCTCAAGGCATGACTTAAAGCGTTTTGTATTGTAGACGACTCCTGGGTGTTGGCGGCCAAAGACCGTGCCTCATGGCGCTCAGCAGTCCATAACGGAGCAGCATTATGCGAAGAGAACAAACAGAGAGCAGCTGAGTCCAGAAGGCAAGCCAGGAAAGACCGTGCCCGACAGCTCACTTTTGACGTTCAGACCTTCCCCTGTACGGTTTGCCAACGTATCTTCCGTGCAAAGATAGGCATCATTAGCCCATCGAACAGCCACACCCCAAACTTCCTAGTATGACAAAAATGGTCATTGTCGATTACGACGGACGAATACTACTACTACTACTGCTACCAAAGCAAACAGAGCCTGCGCCTTCGTCCATAGGAACCTCAAGGATGCTCCACCAGGATCCAGACCCATTGTTATAAAATTTTTGCTCGACCCACCCTGGAGTACGCATTGACGTTGTGGGATCCCCATCAACAACACCTTATATCCAAGTTAGAGATGACGGAGCGTCGAGTCACAGGTCGTATCCTACAGGACTACGGCCTTAAAACGAGCGCCTCTGCTTTGGTGGCCAAACTCCATATTGAGCCCCTACAACACCGCAGAGCGGTAAACAAAGTCACCACTATGTCAAAGATCATGAACCGCCACGAGGTCATCAGTCAGCTCAAACTGCATGTCCCACACGCACGCACCGACCTCTACAAATATTCTTTTTTTTCGTATACCGCCGGGGGTGGTAGTGGGGATAAGCTCCCACTTCCTATAAAATGCTCCCACTGGCATGCGTCTCAAATAGCCTCTGACAACTAAGTCCAGCTCCTGGCCTTCCCGAGTGGCTTAGCTACTAAGCCCGGCAAAACCGTTTCTACTAACAGGAGAAGGGGCATGGGCGTTCCACTGGCGCCTCAAAACCAGTCGCTTCGGGCAGATGGGGCTCGTTAACCTTGGATGGTAGCCTATCTAGGAGAAGGATACTCTGACTCCAAACCACCGCTGCCTTGCGGCTTACCCCTTCATGGGAAAGGCTAAGGGAGTAAACCCTGACAAAAAATCAGGAGCTGGAGTCCCTAAGGCGGTTTGACTTTGTATCGTCATTACCGGCAACTCCTGCAGCGCATCTGAAGCCAAGATGTATCGACTCTGTCGCTCCCTTGGATCCGTCAGCTGCGAGGAGAGGGGGGGCCTGCTGCATGGGCACCAGCTGGCTCTCCATATTATTTTGCCCAGGCACTGTAGCTCAACTGGAGAGGACACTCCAGCGTCATCGCAAGATGCCGACCCAACACGGGAGGGGGCAGTTACCGGTTATAAGCTCGTCCGATTGGCGAAGGAAACGAGCGCCAGGGGTCCCCTTCGACGGTGGGAGAGGTCATCGTACCTCAATGGATGGCTACCGCCCGCCTCAAGCTGGGCAGCCCCCAGCCAGTTAGGTGTCGTCTCGCCATGGCTTACCTGCCCCACTGGGTGCGTGGGGATCAGAGAGGCATCTCTCAAAAAGTAGGCCAAAAAACAACCGCACCAGGCAACTCAAAAACAAGAAAGAAGCATCCAGCTCTTCGTTTTGCTAGCTGGAACGTCAGGACCATGTGTCCCGGCCTCACCCCAAACCCCCAACAAATAGACGATGCAAGAAAGACTGCCGTTATTGATAGGGAACTTTCGCGACTCAACGTTGACATTGCCGCTCTGCAGGAGACCCGGCTGGCTGACAACGGTACCATCAGGGAAGCCAACTACACCTTTTATTGGCAAGGGAAGCCTACGGACCAACCAAGACAGCACGGCGTCGGCTTTGCTGTGAGAAACACGCTTGTCAGCTCCACAGAGCCTCCCACAACAGGCACAGCTAGACTACTCTCCCTCCGGTTGTCAACCTCTTCTGGCCCAGTCAATATCTTCAGTGTGTACGCCCCAACCCTCCACTCTACCGATGAGGATAAAGATCAGTTCTACCAAGCCCTGGATGAAGCGATATCCAGGATATCCAGCACTGAGAGCCTTTACCTTCTTGGAGACTTCAATGCAAGAGTAGGAGCTGACCAGAAAGCCTGGCCCACATGCCTCGGAAACTTTGGAAGGGGAAAGATAAATGAAAATGGTCAGAGACTGCTTGAGCTCTCGTGCCATCACGGTCTGTGCGTGACCAACACCTACTTCAAGTGCAAAGAAATACACCAGGTGTCGTGGAGACACCCTCGCTCTCGCCACTGGCATCAACTTGATCTTGTCCTAACTAGAAGAGCGGACATTGGCAGCGTCCTCCTCACACGTAGTTACCATAGTGCAGACTGCGACACGGACCACGCCCTCGTGGCGAGCAAGGTGCGCCTAACGCCGAAGAAGTTGCACCACTCAAAGAAGAAGGGCCGCCCACGCATCAACACCAGCTGTGTCAGAAACCCCGAGAAAACCCAACAGCTCATTAGCATACTCGACGGTGCCCTCAAAGTGGAAACAGCTGATGACACCATCAACTCCAAGTGGCCACGCCTCCGCGACGCCATGTACAACGCAGCCATCACTGTTTACGGGAAGAAAGAGCGGAAGAATGCTGACTGGTACGAGGCCCATTGGGAGGAAATGGAACCCGTGACAGAGGCTAAGAGGAAAGCCCTTCTGGCCTACAAGGCTAAGCCTAGCCCCAGTACACTACAAGCTCTACGGACTGCCAGGAGCAAAGCCCAGCAGACCGCCCGTCATTGTGCCAACACCTACTGGCTGAATATCTGTGACAGCATTCAGACAGCTGCCGATACAGGCAACGCAAGAGGGATGTACGAGGGCATCAAGAAGGCAATAGGTCCAACCCCATCTAAGACAGCCCCCCTCAAGTCCAAAACAGGCGAGGTTATCACCGATCCGGTAAGGCAGATGCAGAGGTGGGTAGAGCATTACCTCGAACTGTACGCAACGCAGAACACTGTAACGGACTCCGCTCTCAGAGCGATATCAGACCTGCCGGTCATGGAGGAGCTTGACACTCCACCCACTTTGGATGAGCTCAGCAAGGCCATCGACCGTCTCGCCTGCGGTAAAGCACCTGGAAGCGACGGAATCCCACCAGAAGTACTAAAGTGCGGGAAACCAGCCCTGCTACAGCAACTTCACGACCTCCTATGCCTTTGCTGGGAACAGGGTTACATTCCACAAGATATGAGAGACGCTAACATCATCACTTTGTACAAAAACAAAGGTGACAGGAGTGACTGTAACAACTATCGGGGCATCTCCCTCCTCAGTATCGTTGGTAAAGCGTACGCCCGCGTCATCCTTAACCGCCTGCAGACCCTCGCTTCACGCATCTACCCAGAGTCACAGTGTGGCTTCAGGGCTGGTCGATCAACGGCTGACATGATCTTCTCACTACGCCAGCTCCAGGAGAAGTGTCAGGAACAGCAGATGCCACTCTATATAGCCTTCATCGACCTCACAAAGGCATTTGATCTGGTCAGCCGAGGCGGACTATTCAGCTTGCTGCAGAAGATCGGATGTCCCCCACACCTGCTTGCGGTGGTCAGGTCCTTCCACGACAACATGCACAGCACTGTCTGCTACAATGGCGCAACCTCCAAGGAATTCCCAGTCAGCAGCGGAGTAAAGCAGGGCTGCGTCCTCGCGCCTACACTCTTCGGCATCTTTTTCTCCATGCTCCTCCAACACGCCTTCAAGGACTGCAGCGAGGGTGTTTTCATTCACACCAGGTCTGATGGCAAGCTCTACAACATAGCGCGTCTTCGTGCCAAGACCAAAGTCAAAAAGGTCCTCATTCGAGAGATGCTCTTCGCTGATGATGCAGCCTTGACATCACACACCGAAGACGGACTCCAGCAGCTCGTCACTTGCTTCTCTCATGCATGCAAGGAGTTCGGCCTGACTGTAAGCCTGAAAAAGACAAACGTCATGGCTCAGGGCACGGAGACCCCTCCAAACATTGTCATCGATGGACACACCTTGGAGGTTGTCGAGAACTTCACATACCTCGGGTCCATTATCTCGAGTTCACAGTCCATCGACTTGGAGATCAACAGCAGGATCGCCAGGGCAGCCACAGTCATGGCCCAACTAAAACAGCGAGCGTGGGACAACTCCAGCCTCACCGAGAGGACCAGACTGCGCGTCTACCACGCCTGCGTACTCAGCACTCTCCTGTATGGCTGTGAGTCATGGACCACCTACACGAGGCACGAGAAGAAACTCAACAGCTTCCATATGAGGTGCCTACGGAGAATACTGCAGATCAAGTGGCAGGATAGGGTCTCCAACACAGAGGTGCTGGAGAGAGCCAACATGAGCAGCCTTCACGCTGTGCTCAGTGAGAAACGCCTCAGGTGGCTCGGCCATGTGAAAAGGATGAATGCAGGTCGCATTCCTAAAGACCTCCTCTATGGAGAACTGGTCGAAGGCCACCGGAAGATAGGGCGCCCAAAACTGCGATTCAAGGACCTTTGCAAAAGAGACCTGAACGAGAGCTCAATTGACCTTGACACATGGGAATGCCAAGCTTCTGACCGACCAACCTGGAGGCTCGCAGTCAGGCTTGGCACATCCCGCGCAGAAACTGGGCGCATGGAAGCTGCCATCCAGAAAAGAGCGAGGCGGAAGGTTCCTTTACAACTGCCATCCACCTTCAAATGCCTGAAGTGCGGCAGGGATTGCCACTCCCGAGTTGGCCTCCACAGCCATTCTCGGCGGTGCAGCTGGTCACCTTTGCCGTGAAGCTACACCATCGTCTCTTGGAGACGGACGGATGCCGACGGAAGACTGTGGAACACCCTGGACCAGGCCTCCATCAATGCCCCTACTGTGCCGGCTTTCAAATCTTCACTGAAGCGCTGGACTAAATATAGGCCTACATCAAGTGAAACTCTGTCATCTGTTTGTAATTCTTGTTTGTGCTGTTTTAAAATTGTATATGTACGGTAGTTAAATTGTGGACTCTTTGCTCGGTCCTAACGGGGTCACCACAATAATATGAAGAAGAAGAAGAAAAGAAGATCATTACAAATTCGTTAATTTTTTTTTTATATAAAACACTTTAATGGTTTTCTCTATAAATCTCCTTTGTTTTCTTGTTTTGTCTTGTTCTTGCTACGGAACTCTAAATAAATTGTCTTATAAAAAAAAATATAATAAAGTAAATGTTGCCGACCCCTGGCCTATTGCATAACAAAAATTAGGCCTAATATTAACACCATAATTAACTGTGATAATTTCTATGTGGGCCTAATCTCTAAATAAAAATATAGTTAATACAATAGGTGTGGTTTTTGGTTTGTAGGCTACTTTTTTTTATATACCTAATTATGTGCATTTATATTAACTGCGCTTTTGTATTTTGTCTTAGGCCTTATATGCCTAATATGTGGGTGGCAATGAGCAACATTTTCGGACGGCCATAAATAGGCTATATATAGGCTACTGTAATGCATATAGACCTATTATTATAGAGCATTTATATAAGCCTAGGGTTTGATATTTTATGGTTTGTTCTATTAAATCGTGGCAATGTGATCTACAAGTAAGATTAGGCCTAATTATAATCTAAATTTCCGGCATTAAAACACGAACAAACAAAAAAACAATTGAGTTTAATGGCGCGACAATCGTTTAAATAATTAGATTTTTTCCTTTAATATTTGTAACTTAGTAATCGGGCAAAAAACTGAATTTTTTTTTTTTTGTAACATTACGTAGGCCTATTTTTCGTCAAAGTAAGCAGGCAGGTCTGAAGTTGGCCAACTTTCCAGTCCCTACTAAAATATTATACTGAGTTAGTTATTAAAGTCATTTAATTTCACCATATTGAGCTCATGTGTAGGTTTAAAATTCGTCAGATGATAAACTCAATTGTGTTTTGATTTACCGGTACACCAAAATGAGCAGTTTGTGAAGTTATTTATGATCGTCGTCAGAGCTATTGTGCATCAAACTGTTAAAATTAATGAGAAAATTACTTATTATGTCCCTTTTAATAGTGCAGGGGTGGGCACACAAAAGGCCACATTATTGTTTATTCGTGATAGAGCCACGCCCCTACACAAATACACAGACATGCATTGACAGTAGGCCTATATGTGTGCGTTAACAAGTAAATTATATAGTCTTTCTCTATATATATGTATAGGCCTATATATTATGTATGTATGTTTGAATGTGTGTTTGTCAATGTGTAAGTGTAAACAATAGTGTGCTCCTTATTCAACTTAAATGTTCTTACCCCCCGCCCCCAGTCCAGCAAGGTGTACATCTACATTCTACATCATAACACATCTGTCTACTTTATGTCAAGGTATGTGCATTATCTTTGTGTTAAATGGTACTGGTAGATTGAATGTTGATCAAACATAAAATATTATTATATTAGAAATATGAATTAGTTGTAACATTGTTTAGCATAATACTTGTGGGCTTACTTTGATATGATTTATTGTACAATTTGAACATGTTTAAAACATATCCACTGTGTAGGATTACTGGAAGTTTGAATTGCGTGTGAACTTATTTCATTATTACTACTTACAGCAGGGGTCGAGAACCTATGGCTCGCAAGCCAGATGTGGCTCTAATGATGGCTGCATCTGGCTCGCAGACAAATGCATGTTCGATTATTAAAAAAATATATTTCTTAAGACTCCTTTGATCTACATATTAATTGCATGTCAATATCTCATTCTACAAATGAGATGGAGTCTACTGCAGCTCAGCATCAGAAGTGGTAAAGGAGATAAACTCCGCTGACCTAAAAGTAAAAGATAGAAAACCCTGCATTCATTGCAATGAAAGGGAAATAATTTACTTGAATTTTTAGTTTTCAACATAATGTATGGCTCTTACAGAATTACTTTTCAAAATATGTGGTGTCCACATTTTGTCTCAGACAAAAAGGTTCCCGACCCCTGACTTACAGTATCCTATGTGTTTGTAAATTACTATTATTATGGCGAATAGTAAATATACATGTAAAATTCATATAATCTAATTTTATTTTGTGTAAATCAGCAATAGTAAATATTCTTTTGTGGTTTGCGTGTTCACCTTGCATACATATATATGTTTTAGTGTCAAATGGTATCTGGCCTATAAAAAGACCTTGACAAATAATAGGTAGGCATAACTATGTCATGTTACAAATACAATGAGTAAGCAACCAAAAATATAGCAGATATTTTAGTTATTGCCTTCAAAACTTTTAATAAACAAATTAAATACAACTACCAAAAGAAAAAAATAACACATAGACTATTGAGAAGAAAAAAATTAATGACTTTTTAAAACAAATGCAAAATATAAATATACAGTATTTTTTTTTCTAAGACAATTTCATTTCAACTTACACTTTTTATTTACAATGACAAAAAAGGATGGAACATACACACACAAAAAAAGTTATTATTATAATTACTATTTTTTAAGAGTTGCATCTCTTCTAAACAACGCATCCAAACTTTCAAAATCTGTATACTCATCACCAGCAGCGGGGAAAAATAGCAGCGTCGTCTGTTTATTCTGAAATTTTATCTTTTTCATGAACTGCTGCAACTTCTTTTGGTGGTTAACGTCTACTATCAAGTCCTGCGGTTGAACGTATATATCCCTGCGGCGGCCAAAAACTGACATGTGAGAAATTTTCAGAGACTTGTGATCTTCACTCAGCATTATTTTACAGACCACCCGTGAGATGAAGGTGATGCAAGGCAGCAAGAAGAGAAAATTGTTTAATGCCAGTGCTGTGGCAATGTTTGCAGCGGTTGTCACTGACCCACTGATATAGAAATACAAAGACAGTGGACAGCCAAACAGAGTTATAACTGTTGAGATTTTGGCAAGGTACCCCAGGATTCTGAATAATCTTATATGCTCCAAGACGTAAAGTGCTTCGTAATTTAAAGATGTGGCATTTTTTACCGATTCCTTGTCAGGGTGGCTGTGTTGTTGTCTACAAGAAGATAAGTTGGAGGATGATATAGTTATTGGCTTTAAATCTTTGGCCTGTTTACAGAAAGTATAAAATGATCTGCAGGGCAAAGGATCCTCTCTGTGCGAGGGGCTGCAGTTGCCTCTTAACTTACTGTGACAGTGGAAAGTGATATTTATACACCTGGTATATTGATGAAATAAGAAATTACTGCCTGTATTTAAACACCTGCCTTGTTTCAATAAATTGGAGTAAACTATAACCTTCTCCATCCCTGTATTGGTGGCTGTGAGGATAGTCTTGTAAAACATGACCTTTGGGATGAAAAGAATGCGAACTTAAATTATTATCAGACTTTGACTAACTTACAAATCACAAAGATTAGACAAATATTGAGATAGTAATAATTTACAATATTATTATTATTAGTTTATTATTAGCTTTTTTTAAATTCAATAATGGAAATTCCTTTATAAATATTATTACTATAACTTTGAAAATAATATATCTATAATAATGATTTATTAAAAAGCATAACTTAATACAGTTTTTGCACAGACATAAATCACATATATAGTGGGTAAGTAAGACTAGACTCTAATGACATTGACATAGATATATCAAGATGATTAATGCATCCTACGCTTATCTGTGTTTGCATCTTAGTGTTTTAAGTGATGTTAAGTGTTGGCAAGTTTCGGCATCCTTTACATGCCTGTATGCTAAGCACGAAGTAAGAGAATTTATATTTCTTTCAATCTTGCATAGACAGAAATTATATAGCATCTGGAAACTACTTCAGTATTATGGCGTCCCACAAGTCTACATCTGCCTGATCCAACAACTGTATGAAGGTGCCTCTTGCCAAGTCATGCATAAAGGTAAACTGACAGATGAATTTGATATCAAAACCGGAGCTTGCCATGGGATGCTTGTTGTCACCTATGATATTCCTAATGGTGTTAGACTGGATCATGCGAGAAACAACCAAAGCCAATAAGTATAAACTGGAATCCAATGGTCCCTAACCCAATGCCTGTAATATCTGGACTTTGCAGACGATCTATGTCTCCTAGCCCAGAAACAACAGCATATGGAAAGAAAAACAGACAAACTAGCACAAGAAGCCACTAAAATTGGACTAAACATCAACATAGACAAGACGGAACTCATGACCCTGATAAAGAAGCAACAGAGACCAATCACTCTTGGTGATAAGGATCTACAGGAAGTGGACCAATACCAATCTTGGCAGCATGGTCTCAACCACTGGCTGTTCAGAGGAGGATGTAAAGACCAGAATAGGAAAAGCCAGATATGCGTTCATCTCCTTGGGACCTGTATGGAAAACAGCTTCCTTATCCATAACATACAAACTAAGGATATTTAAGAGCAATGTCAAGTCAGTCTTGTTATATGGCTCAGAAACTTGGCAAAACACAAAGTCTTTGTCTCCAGACCTTTGTCAACAACTGCCTCTGGAAGATACTTAAGATTAACCACCTGGACAGGATTAAAAAAATGAAGACTTGTGGCAGAGGACCCCATCAGCCAACAGATAGCTAGCCAGAAATGGAGATGGATTGGCCACTCTCTCAGAAAGCCAGCTGAAGACATCACAAGATAAGCTCTACAGCGGAACCCACAGGGCCAAAGAAAAGCTGGCAGGCCCAGGAAACGTGGAGAAGATCGTGCGAGGAAGAAATGAAGCAGTGCGGCATGATGTGGGGTGAACGAAAGAAATCCGACCAGAACCGAAAGCGTTGGAGATTTGTTGCTGAGGAATTTTATCCATTTAATAACAAAGGGCTATCAGTAAATATTTATTTTGACCCTCTCTATTTCAGAATAAAAATGCCACGCACTTACAAACTAAACCCAGGGCAAGAAAGTTCGGCTCCTGTTACGAAGACATACTAACGATTACTCAGATCATACTAACGATGACTCAGACATAATAAAAGTGATCGAGGGATACTTTCAGGGAGGTCAATTTATATGTTTAAAAACAATAGGCCTGGTTATGGCTGGTTGGACTTCTTTCTTCAACAAACTACAAGGACAAAATCAGAAAGAGAATATGACAATCACTTTGAAAAAAAAGCCCCTACATCTCAACAAGTTATTAGTCACTATTTTTCAAATTTAGTTTACACCATTCAAAACATGACCCGTAAAAACATATACAGTTCAAATGACAAATGGATACTGCAAATCCACTTACAAAGGCTAACAGTCTAAAAATAGATTAGAAAAATTGTCATTTTAAATTTTTATGTTTCATTTTCAGTTTGCCATTTAGTTTGTTATTTAATGTTACATTGCTTATTATAATATAATTTTATACAGGCCTAAGCTATTTATGCTCACAAAATATTTCATATATTGAATTAATATTTTTGTACCAAATAAGTAACCCCATGTTACATGTTCATGTTGGGGCATCTTTGACCACCCCACTAAAATAAACCTCAGAATTCCAATATACTTTTAAATGTTCTACTAATTTTTTTTTGGTTTTAGACTATTTATTCCTTTTTATGTTGTTGAGTTTCCCCTAATAAAGAATTAGCCTAAGTGAAAATATTTTTTGTATAGGCCTACTGTATTAAATAAAAAAAGGTCATTTCTAAAAAAGTGGTCGCCTGCAACGTTATCCCATTTTTTTTCATTTATGACACGTAGGCCTGACCTACACACAGAATTTTAAAAATTAAATTCATATTACCGTAATTTATTATTATTAGATCTAGTCACTAGTCTTATTATATTATAATAGGCTATTGATTCATATTACTAATTAACGCTGATTCTTCTTCTTCTTAGACTAACTTATAATTATAAAGTCTAAGACTAAACTAAGCCTAATAAGTTACTAATGAGTAACTTAATAACTAATACTAATAATGTAGGCTATATTTTGCTAGTTTTAAAAAATCGTAGCCGTCGTAGGACCTGGCACTAGCATTTACTTAGGCCTATACTTAATACTTATTATTATTATTATAGCCAGCTATATTATATGCTAGGTCTACTTATAGTTTATACTGTTTATAGTTACAAAAATAAAAATCAAAAGTGGCGACTGACTTGTCATTTTATTAGACTTATTAGGCTTAGCCGTCTTAGTCTTAGACTTAGCTTAGCCAGCGGTGCCCTGTGGCTGTGTGTTTACCGGCGTACTCGTCGTTTAATGGATGGTTAATAGTTAATAATAAATAAAGACAATGAGAACAGGGGCCGAAAAGCTTTGCAATAGACCGTTAAAGAGCAATATTATTACTTATTCATTATTCTTTAGTCATTCCATACACGCTCAAACGGGAATAAAAAATTAACCTTGTCTGATGCTTGAGAGAGTGCTAGGTTGTTTTTTTACGTGGTTTTTACCCACCCAGATGTGACTTTTACTTGCCAACTCGTCATGAAATCGGCATTAATAAAATTTTCATTTATTCTATTCAATAATTTAAAAATTAAGAAACAAAATTCATTTTGCAATTTTTTACATCTAACCTATTATTTTAACGATTACTTTCTGTGGCTATAATAGGTTAACTTAAACTATGAATAAGCTTCTCAACTATGATCTTTATCTTTATGGATACATTTGTGGATCATAATATCGTAGACAAAAATCACACAATTTTTTTAAATAGTTTTTCTAGGTTTTAATTGCGTACACTTACTAGGGTTATTTACGGTTTTCAGTACATGTCCTGTATCATATAAATAGTTATTATTATTTTTGTCGTTGTCTTTGGTTGCTTGATCAGTGTTGTGAACGAACTCAGTTCCTACACACAAACATACAATTTAAACAATTTAAAAAAATGAATCATGATAGAAATGAAAACTTTGCCGGTCAATTTGCTAGAGAAAATGAGGATACATTTTTATTTACATCAGAATCAGTAGGGGAAGGACATCCTGGTAAATTAAATTAAATTAGAATTACTTTATCTTTAACTTTGTAATAATCTTAGCCTAAACTTAGGCCTATTCTTTTATATATATATTAACTTAGACTTAGACTAATTATTATATATTAAATTTATTCTATACCCTACTGCCCTACTATAACTATAATAATAATTGAAGCTATAGGCCTAACTATAATCCTATCCCATAGTGCCTATCCTATAGGCTTAGTATAGAGTATAGGTATAGATAATAGGTAGGTCTATATAAATATAGGCCTAATATAAACCGTTAATAAACCTAATATCCGATATAATTTGAACTTGAACTTATGACTAACTTATATTTATTACTTTTAAATTTATACTTTAACACTTTGTGGCCGGAGTTTTTTTAGCTGTTTTGACGGAGTTTTTTTTCAACTTTTTTTGTATATCCCAGAATTTTATTTTTTTCTGTATCAAATTTTGTAAATATATTTAAGTGTCATATCATATATCAAATTAAAGGTAATTGGATGCTTAATGAAAGTGTATAACTTTTATTTTGAAATACTTTAAATAACAATCTTAAAAAAAATAATCCACAATTATTTATATAAGAAAACACGTAATTTTGCACAAAAAAATTAGCTAAAAATTCTTTTTTATTAAAAAAAAAAGAACAAAATGAAACAAAACTATTAAATTATCAAACACTGTCCATATTTCTAACAATATAACTATAAGACATAATAATCTAGTACTTAGTCTGCTAGTAGTTGCCATTTCTTTATCCGTCACCATTACATATTCAACAACAAGAAAAAAAGGAGAAAAAAAAAAGTCACCACAAAAAAAAATTAATAAAAGTATATAAAACAGCACTTTTCACAACGAAAATCAAATGCGAAATGTTATTTTGGTTTCTGCTAAAAGGAAACGGAAGTTATTTTTATTTAAAAAACATGGATTAGACGTAAAACAATAAAAACAATTATAACCGAAAACGACACGGCTCGTGTCGTTCCGGCCACAAAGGGTTAAAATACTTATACTTATAAGCCTTCTAACCTTCTATATAAACTATATTATTAGGCTGTAAAAATCCTAATAACATACATAACACACCAATGAACTTTGCCAATGCATCACTTAGGTAGGGTCTTCTAAGGCTCTTACTCTTCTAAGCTTAGCCCTTAAGCCTTAGTACCTAGGCCTAGATTATATAAATGGCATGCTGGCCGCCATAGACAAAAACGGGTTTTTACTCACAAAACATAAAATATAATATCAGTGTTGGCCCAACACTCAACACTGTTGGGTTTTGTTATTATTTTTACAAAAAACAAGTGATTTCAGACTTGGACATAAAAAGTCTAGATTTTTTGTCGACTTAAACTATATAGCTTTTAATTCTAAAATTTGCACATGTGCATTTAAATGTACAGGAATCTCCACTCTAGTATTTTACCTCGCATGTTACATTTTACAGACCATGGACTTTTCCATAACAATCGATTTTCATTTTTTACTAATAAAATTAATTCTTCTGCTAAATATTTCTTAAAAACTTTGAATGTTATTATGAAAAGAAATATATTTCTGGCCTTAAATTAATAGAGTTCTGCTAATTTACATAGAGATAAATCAATCTATTTTCTGATCCAGTTTTAGACATAGCATCAGCAGACATAACAAAAATGTCAAAAGTGCAGAAAAAACTAAGGGCTTTTAAAAAGAAGTTTTTTTTTAAAGAGAAGCATTTTTTTTTTGCACTTCTAATTGTGACTTTTATAGAAAACTAACAAGTGTATGAATGATAATCAATTTTTTTAAATGTTATATTTCTGATTTTTTTTTCTGATAAGTGATTTTGAAATGTATAAAAAAAAAAATCAAGGAAATAGTTCAGTCCAACATGTAAAGTTGAGGCGTATTTATTTTATATTAAAATAAACAACATAAAAACACAATTAAAGCTAGGGATGTAAAACTGTTTTTTTTACTGGTTTTGGGTTCTATAAAACTGGTTTAAAACTGGATTTTGGTTCCCTTTCCTGCACAAAGTCACAAGTCACATGCCGGAAAAGCAAAATATGCGTAGTTTTGTAGGTATATTTGAAAAATACTTCAAACTTAATTAGTGTTTGCAGGGCATTCAAGGGGTTGATTTTTGAGAATACAATATGATTTTGTACACAATACCATAAAATTCTTTGGAACTAAAAGAAATCTGGAATAATTGATTAAAACCGATAGGCCTAATAGCTTTCAATAGTGATAATCAAATTTCCAATAATTGTTGACCATAATATTAAGAAGGATATGAAGAGGATGATGATGTTAATCCAGGATGCTTTGTACGCAATCCAGTGGTACTGCCATCGCTCTGTTGGGAACATAGTTTACACAGAGCCATCGTTAAAGACATTTTTTCAAAATTTTCCCACAGAAAGGATTGATTTATTCTACTAGCCATATCCGGTATTCCGGTTTTAGTTTAATATTCCTAATTAAAACATACAATAATGATGCAGCTGATACATTATGGAAATATAAACACATACAAGTAAAAAAAAAACATTTTGTATATCTAAACAATTATTTTTTTACAATAAACAATAAACCCCCACCTTCTGGTGGCAATATTGTGAAACCTGCCTTTATTAAAACAGATTAGCCACCATTAGCCCTTGTCTAGGTCTTTAGATTGATGCCGAAAAGTCGCCTCCACTTCTAAAAGAAAGTTGCTTGTCAAAGTGAAGCCATTTGTATTCATCCGAGAACCTGAAGTTATGTTATGACATTATAACTTGCGGGAAAACAAACGTAATTAAGCCAAGTGAATAATTTTATTGAAATAGAGCAAATTGATAGTAATTTTAAATAACTTATTAAAACTTGAAATATTACATTATTTATATGTCTGTTCCAGTAGATGAAAAATAATGTGGAGAGGGGGATTTATTGCGGTAGCCTTTAAGCAGGTTTTGATATTTTAATATTAATAAGTATGAAAGATATTGATAAAATCATTACTAGAGGACAAAGAAGACAGCGAAAAATTTAGTTTTAATCATAACACGATTAATATTCAACCTATACACATAAATAAAATTGTTTTTAAAAAAGGGAAAATCAGCTCTTTCCAGAGAGGAAATATTGCACTATAGCTCAATAATCAATGATTCAAAATGTGCATAGGTATTACCCATGACACTTAGTTGCCTCCTACTGTATAGTCTTTAGCAATGTCTTTCCAGAACTGCAGGTCAATATCAGTCAGTTTAACACAGGCCACCCACAGGCTCTCATGTTCATTTTAAGCACTTCTTACGGATTGTCATTTGTGAATGCAATCGCCGTACATTCAACGTTACTTGGGGCATTGACCTGGTCCAGGACTTAAGCTCTCTCCTGGTGAGGCTCTTGACATAATTTATGGTTTTCTAAAACGTTCATATAAACATACCAAGATGATGTTCTTCTTAATATTTCAGATAAAATTTGTGACCAAGTGAGTGATGCCATTTTGGATGCTGTTTTAGCAAAGGATCCCTATGGCAGAGTTTCCTGCCAGTGTGCTGCTAAAACAGGAATGATACTGGTGTGTGGCGATGTGGTAACCAAGGCCCAGATAGATTATCAGAAAATAGTGAGAGAGACAGTCAAAAATATTGGTTATGATTCAAGTTCAAAAGGTATGTTGTACCAATAGCACTTTTTTTTTTTTGCTTTATTAAATTATTTTATAATATGAAGACAATTAACATCTTAAAAAACCACATTATGAAGAAAAGCTTATCAGGAAAGTTTTTTTTTTTGCTCTGTAGTTTGTTGTTTTCTTTATATTGTTAGTTACTGTCTAATGTGTTGTTATTCTTGGCCTTGTTGTCTATGTAGTTTTGCTACATCAGGTCAGTTATTTCTTTATATATTGTTTTTTTCTCTTCTTCTAATATTGAATTCACACATTGTAATGTAATTTGTCTTTGGTTATTTGTTTTTTCCTCAACCAATGCACCTGATACTTTATTATTTTGCAAGAAGTAAATAATTATTCATAAATTTGATTTTGCTGAATATTTTTTTTTTAGGTTTTGACTACAGGACTTGCAATGTTCTGCTATCTGTGGAAGAGCCTGACCCCTTTTCTTATTCCAGCCATATCTACCATGAGCCAGACAGCGTTCAAAATGAAAACGACCCAGCGGGTGACCAGGTAGAACCCTTTAAAATTTTCTTCAAAACTCATCAGTTAATTTGCTGTAAACCAAAGCTATGGAAAGTAAAGTACCCGTCAGAGCAAATTGATCACAGAGCCGGTGAAACAGCGTTCACCAGTTTCTATGGCCACTGCATACTAGAGGATGTGTGGCCACACAATGCCCAGTCGTCTTTACTTTACCCCAACTAAAGTCAGGTAGCCATCAGAGCTGGGTATACTCAGGGATACCCTCGCGTCCCAGGAAAAAAAACCTTCACCAGGATTCAAACCCAGGACCTTTCCTACGCCGGTTAAAGGTGCTTCTGATCTGCCACTGTGGAAATTAAACAATAGAAAACCTTTCAGGTGTCCTTTTAACTCTTTAGTATCTTGATGGCATGCTAGTTCTTTCATTCACATGTAGGTCTCCTCCCATTATAAGGTTGGTTTCTAAAACTAACCAATATCTTTCTATCTCATCAAGCCTACAACTTGTGGCCATTTTCTAACCTATTGTTGACAATGTTCATTTGCCAAATTGTGCTTGTCCAGACCTGTGGGGCAAGTAAATCAGCGCTTCACAAGTTTCTGTGAGTGGCCAGCGGGATTGTGTGGTCAGCACAATGCCTAGCCGCCTCTCCCCAACTTTGCTCAAAGACATGTTCCATTTGAAAGTGTAGTTCTATGTAATTATAAATCCTATTTACCATGATACCCTGAAACAACTTTAAAACAAGTTTTGTTACGTGGCCATACTTTCTGAACACCTGGGAATATTGTTTTCTTTAAATACTTATATGAAGGACTTCATTTGGATGTATAATTACAATCGTGGCATTTTGATATCTTTATGATAAATAATAATAGATTGTCTAATAAGGTAGTCAGTTTTGTATAATGCAACTGCTAATTGAATAATTTTCTGTTATCAACATAGCTAAATCTTATATCTATGGTAGGCAACTTCCAGAAATGCTTTATGCATAGCAAATATTCAATTTTATACAGTATGAAAATACCATGATATCATTATTATAAGATTGCTGTATTATAGTATTAGCTTTATTTTATGGGCTAATGATTTTCTACAAACATACCTGATTAAAATTTTTGTGCCACTAATTTTTGTATCATTCTCTAGGGTCTGATGTTCGGATACGCTACTGATGAAACAGAGGAGTGCATGCCCCTGACAATCTTGCTGTCCCACAAGCTCAATGCTAGACTTGCTCTCCTGCGTAGGAATGGATCACTTCCTTGGGCCAGGCCAGACTCGAAGACGCAGGTACCTATTGGCATTTCTTTTTTTTTATTTACACTATTTGCACAAACTTTAATACTGATTTTTTATTGTCTTCTCAAATTTTAAATTTGTGTTATCTTTAAGGTGACAGTGGAGTATAAGATTGAGAAGGGTGCAACTATCCCCCTGCGAGTCCATACTGTGGTCATTTCTGTCCAGCATGAGGAGCATGTGACCTTGGAACAGCTGAGAAAAGATCTAATGGAAAAGGTCATAAGGCCTGTGATTCCTGCTCATTACCTGGATGAAGACACTGTCTATCACTTGCAGCCTTCTGGCAGATTTATCATTGGTGGGCCCCAGGTAATATCACTGTTTATCTTGACCTTACTTTCTATTGTATTGTTACAATGTTTTGCTCTGGGGCTTTGTTTTGTAAACCAGTGGTTCTCAAACTTTTTCAACTCGCTGCACCCTTTTTTGTGTATAAGATTTTCCCATTGCACCATAGGGCTGATAAAGTTTCCATGGCCACAGTATCGCAGGGAATTGTGTGGCCAGCACAATGCCCAGCATCCTTTACTTTTCCCCAACCTTTGTTATGTACCCATCAGAGCTAGGTGGACTCTGGGACACCCTTCAGACACTTGAGTAAAAATCCTGTCCTTTGCCAAGATTTGATCCCTGGACTATGCCCAGGCAAAGGCACTGCCAATCAGCCATTGATAGACTGTATATAGTCAATAATAATTTTAGTATCCCTTGATACCTGTATTGCCCTTCAGTTGAAGTAATAATGCCATGTTGGTCAGTGTCTAAGCCTTTCTGTTTTTGTAAGCCCTGTGTATAATTCTCTTGTGGAACTTATGGGAAAAGAATAGAAATCACTTTTTAATATTTATTTTTGCAATTTTATAACCGGGTTTATTTTCTTTCTTTATATTTCAGTGACTGTAAATCACCCTTAGGCTATAAATGAATAGAATCTAGCAACCCCGGCTTGTTAGATACAGAAATCACTGAAGACTTTAATATCTTTATTTTTAGAAAATTTGAAAAAAAATATTGCTTCATTTCTGCATTAATTTTGGTTCAAAAATGAGAGAAATGTTAAAGTTTACACAGGTGTGGATTGTGGTAACATCAGCAGTTAGTCATTCTTAAGTAATACTGTACTTATGGATGGCATAATACACATAACTGGTCTAACCAGCAGCAATGATTGCAATGCCTATTTCGTATACAAGAAAATAATTTACACATTTTCAAGATTAACAGATACAAACCATTCTGAGGTCAAACATGGGCTGTTCATAATGAACTTGAAAAAAACTTAATGAAGGCAGCCAGAAGGCTTTGTCCCATCAGGCACTAATAAGGCCATCACCCATCAATCAAATATTTAATATCAAAGATACATTATCTCTATATATAAAAAGTCAGTGTTTGTAGGTAAACCGATCCCCATTGGTCAATTTGAAAATACGTGAGTTTTGTGTCACTGACCTATCTAAGCCTAGGCCTATAAAGTATCTAATAATTTTTCACATCGGGCATGTGCCTTCGCTAGCTAAGTGGTTAACGGACTGCCATGCGGGTGACCCGGGTTCGATTCTCCAGTTAGTCTATAGGCTACCTTTTTTCTACAATTTTTTTTTCAATTAATGTTACTTTTAAAAACAAAAGACATTTTAAATCTACGGGCAATTTTGATTTTTTTTGCCCGATTACAATATTTATTTTAAATTACTTTACTAAAAGTCTTCAGTATAAAAAAAAAGAATAATTGTGATTCTACCCTACGAACCGGTATGGAAGTCGGTAAAACAGATTTTTCAATAAATGCAAAATAAGGTGAAAAAAGGGTCCTAGCTCATGTTTTAGAATATTATTGATTTGTAATGTCGAATGCCTAAACTTATAGCTGTTAAATTTGCAAGCTAAAATTATTTTTAGAAATTACTCAAAAATGTGTTTTTATGTAGCTTTTGTATAAAATCAAGCAAAATATCCTCTAAAGATTAAATTGTTTAAAAGTCAAATAAATATTACTTAAAACATTTAAAACTTTAACAGCTTATGAATTGATTCATTATGATTATGTTTGCAAAATTTCATGACGATTGGTGTATATTTGTTTATTGTGGAAGTAATTAATTATCTGTTGCAATGCTAAATTGTTAATATCGGTACTGTTTTCTTTTACATTTTTCTCCAAAAGGACTTCCCTTACCTTTACTTATGTAATTTTGAATAACTTTTGAACTAATTAATGGATTTTAAAGATTTTTCCACCAATATGTAGATAAATGCTTAGCTTGAATTAAACACATAAAACTAAACATGCTATTTTGCCGACTTCAGTACTATTCTTTGGGGTTGCATCACAATTTAATTATTAGATGTATAGCTTTCTTTTAATTGTAGTTTATATTATTTTTATATGCACCTTATACTGTCCTTTTGCTTGTTTTTTTATATCATAGGGTGATGCAGGTCTAACTGGAAGGAAGATCATTGTGGATACTTATGGTGGGTGGGGTGCCCACGGCGGTGGTGCTCTATCAGGCAAGGACGGTGCCAAAATTGATAGGTGTGGATCATATGCTGCAAGATGGGTGGCCAAGTCATTAGTTAAAGCTGGTCTATGTAAAAGAGTATTAGTCCAGGTAACTTTTTAAATTAATTAAAGTAAATTATAATCTCATCTTAAAAAATAGAAAAGAAAAAAACAAATAAATACACGGACACTTAAACAAAATAATATTAATGTTTATGATTTTCAACTTATTAAATCCGTGTGGTTTTGTTTTTAATATAAAAGCCAACTTAAGCTAGGAAAGCTTCAAATGTAAAGAATTGAAATTTACTAAGTTTTGTTATTATAAACAATAACTATAGTACAGTGAACATTTTTTTATTTAATTAGATTTTTGTTAAAAAGTATAAATAATTTATTGTTTTCTGTTTTATGTGGTGTAGATTTCCTACTCTGTGGGTGTCCCTGAACCACTTTCCATCACTGTATTTAGTTTTGGAACTTCCTGTAAAAGTGAAATTGAGCTATTGGAAATTATTAAGAAAAACTTTGACCTGCGGCCTGGAAAAATTGTCAAGTAAGTTTGAGCTTTGGAAAATCTGATGTTGAATTTATTAAAGTACAGAACTCATCGTGATCATAATTGTACTCACCCATCCCTTTTCTCTATCACCTTAAGAATATCTTCCTCTTGAAACAATTCTAACTGATATGGACACATATGTATATATAATGTGATCATTTACCAACACTGTATATATAATGTGATCATTTACCAACACTGTATATATAATGTGATCATTTACCAACTCTGTATATATAATGTGATCATTTACCAACACTAGTTGGAAATATTCTTGGAATATCTTCATGAAATTTTTAACCATAATCTAAAAGCTTGAATTGGTTTGTGATTTCTGCTCACATCTCTAGGTATTATAACATTTGTAAAGGTGGATTCAGCTTTGTATATGGAATCAGTCCATACTCAAGGGACAATGACGTAATCTCCTTTGCCTCTGCCCCCCACCTTTCTCCTGGCTCGCCTTCCTTTCTGCGAGGGTGGCTTCTGCGACTTTCACACCCTCTCACACCTTTGTCTGACAGGAGCCGCATTCCTCTGCAAGGCACTCCCAAGATTTATGGTCGATGTATTCCAGAAGCATGTCCTTTTTGCATAAGTCTTTAAATCACAGGCAAGGGCGGCCTCATTACCCTTGTTCCATCAGCCAGATTTCCATACAGCAGGGCTCTGGGGATACATTCATAGCCCATTCTGTGGACATGGCCTTTCCACCCTCTCACTCAGGATTGATTTTATAAATATACAAATAGATACAAATTAACTATATTCTAAAATTTAGGGTGGGGGAGGGGCATTTATTTGGTTGAGTTACATTTTTGACTGAACATTAAAAATTTCAATACATTAAGTGAGACTTTCCTTTTACTGTAAAATGTTTTAATAAATTCAGAGTTGGCTTCACATTTACATTTTTTTATTTTCATAATAGGTTTATAAATTCAATAAATATTACGTTATAGCAACAGCGCTCCTAATCACCATATGTAGTATAAATAGAAGCTCCTATAAGAATTGTGCCTATACTGATGTCTTCTGCAATTATGTGTTCATACAAAACCTTCTCAAAATAATAATTTGATTTGTTGTTTTTTTCTCTATTTTTGTCCTTGCGTCCTAAAATTATTATATTTAAAAATATTTCACAGTGACCTCAACCTAAGGCAGCCAATTTTCAAACAGACTGCTTGTTATGGACATTTCGGCAGGGAAGAGTTTCCATGGGAGAAGGAAAAAGAACTGATTTTTTAATAATCAACTCCCTGAGACTTTGTTGGATTTTGTGTTGCTTAGACATTAAGTTTCACTTATTGATTTATTTTTTAAAGGCCTTATTAATGAGACTGGTTTTTGTTTCATTTATTTACTTGAAACTGCAACCTGATAGAATGTGATGTAAAAGGTTAATTGTATTGACACCAACTAATTATCAACGGCTGTGAAAATATAATTAAACCATTAAAAGAAAACTTTTAAAAATAATGTCGTTTGATTTGCTAAAAAACTACCCATTATATTTTTAAGACACTTATTTAGTCTAAGCTTAGTCCATATGTATATGTTATACTTACAAAGTTGTAATATAAGAATTTCTATTTAAGTTGAATATTAAATAGTTATATGGTATACTGTGGATCTAGTGGTAGCATATTGGGTCACAATCCCATCCTTAAATCCTGGACAATGCAGGTCAAGTCTGCTGTCCTATACCTCAGTGGAATCAAAAGGACATTTACTTACTTTATTTTAATACGAGTGCTTTATTTATTTTTAGTATATTATATGATCTTTGGAAGTCTCATTGGTTTAAGATGCAATCAAATTTCTTCCAATTCATTTTTAATAAAAAAAAAATTACTGCAATTAAAGCATTGAGCTGTATATATTGATCTTAGATTTCTGCTTCACCTGAGGAAGCTTAGGAATATGTATACTTTTTTAAAATCTAAATTAGAAGATATTAGGGATTGTTAAAGTCAATGTTCGTAAAAGGTTGTATCATGATACATAATTGTGATGCTACACCACAAACCGATAAAGAAGTCTGTAAAACTGATTTTTCAATAAATGCAAAATAATGTGTATAATGAGTCCTAGGTCATTTTTAAGTTTATTATTAATTTATAATGTTGTATGCCTTAACTTATTGCTGTGACATTTCCAAACTAAAATTATTTTTGCAAGTTTTAAAAAAAAATGTTTTTATGCAGCTTTTGTATAAAATCAAACGAAATATCTTCTAACGATAAAATTGATTTTAAGTCAACTAAATATTATTTAAAATCTTTAAAACTTTAACAGCTTGTGTATTGACTCGTTATGAATGTGTTTGCCTAATTTCATGGTGATTGGTTTATATTTGTTTATCCTGGTAATATTTAATTATCTGTTACAGTGCTAAAAATTAGTAGTGTTTTATGTGTCATTTTTCTCCCAAACAACTTTCTTCACCTTTACTTATATAATTTTGAATAACTTTTGAACTAATCAATCGATTTTAGAATTTTTTTCTCCACTGTATAGATAAATGAATTAGCTTTTATTAAACCCCTTGAACTAAATATCTCATTTTGCCGACTTCAGTACCATTCTGTGGGGTTGCATCACAATTACTTGTGTTCTGACACAGCCTTACTTTCTTCACGAAGATTTTGGGAGATTCTAAATTAGAAAGTATTATGGATTATTTAAACGTTTTTTTAGACCACAGATTTAATTGTATTGTGATACCTAATTATAGGCTTAAAGTTGCCGCTTCATTTGGTTCCCAAATTAAATTTTTATATCAACTTATGAGCAGTCAACTCTCTGATAATTATATAAATGCAATACTCATTTTTTTTACTCCCTAAAAATGTGATGCACATTATTTTAAATATTGATACTTTATTGAACAAAGAAGTACTTACTTGTAGACAATTTAAAATATTCTTTTTATTATATTTAATTTACTGTTCATATTTAATTTTACCTTCCACATTTATGACTTTTTCTGGTGTTAAAATATAATAACTATAACCAAGTTTTTCTTTCAGATGTTTTTATAAGCATTTTGCAGTTATTTATGGAACTCTGGGATGGTAATGCAAAAGGGAGATAACTACTTGACCTATGAGTAAAAAAGACAATGGACATATCAATTTCAATTCTTTGGTTATGTGCTCATTTTTATCTTCACAATGTATGTTTATGTTAACTGTAAACAAACAAAACTTCAACCAATCAAATTGTTTACTAGATCACTGAAGATATGACTCATTATAATATTATTTGGTGCAAATTTCTCACACATTACAAATGCTTCTTCATTTAAAAAAAATAATTTTGTAAAAGTATTGCAGGCATAAGTTTATTTGCATTAAATGGAATGTATTTTTTTAGTAGTTTTTATGTCAAGAGAGGCAGTTTAACTGCTACAATTTACATATCTAAAATTAATTGTTCGTTAGTCATTTCTGTGTACCCACAACAACCGCCATGAATGTATTTATTGTCAGACTTTTTCTCAGACAAAAAGGCAGGAAGCTGAAACTGTAGTTATGACATTTAAAAACTGTCACAATTTTTTTAATTTAAAAGATCATTGAAGTTATATTAGCACAAGGGAATTTAGTCATTAGTACTGGCATAATTTTATTTGTTTGTTTTTGGTTTTTTATTTTAACTATTATTTTACTTTAGTTAATTATTTTATTGACTTATTCCAATTCTTCTATATATTTGTGCACTGATCTTGTTTTTGTTTAGTATGTATTTCTGAAGTTCATTTACTATCATGATTGGAATCTCATTTTCTCACATTGGGGCTAATATTTTTGTGGGGAAAAAACTCATATTCACAAATAGCTGAGAGAATGTAATTTATCTTTCTTTTTCTATTTACATGATAATTTTAATTGATGCATTGCTGGGTTTTATTATGGTTTAATTAATAATGTTATTGTTTTTTTTTTCATGCGGGTGATTTACTTTATAGATAGAATAGTGAAAAAACTTTTCACACATTTTTTGTTAGTTTTACTTACTTGATTGTCTTGTTTTGTAATAGTATAAACAAAATCAAACTTAATTTCATTCAGACAGTTTTAGTAATAATTGGAAATTGTAGTAAGTTGTCACTTGTATTGATATCAGTAATTGTATATTTCTCTAGTTAATTTCAAACACACACACAAATACTTTCCTTTAAATCGTGTTACCTTTTTTATTTGTGTGCTAGTAGATTGTTATTTTTGTGTTAGCAAAGTATTATTACTAGTTGATATTTTAAAAATATAATATATTTATCTGACAATCTCAGTTGCATTCCTGGAAGATAGAAGAGTTTCTTGGCCAGAATTTTCTCACAACTTCTTCAAGTTCTTTTGTTGTTGTCCTTTTAAAAAAAAGAAAGAAAAAAGTAGTCAAATCTTATGAACAAATTCAAAGGCAATGATGTCATTTGAACAAACATTCTGGCTGAGAAACTCTCTAACTCAAAACAATATTTTGTGTTTCTTTCTGATATGTTCCATAATGTTTGAGTGAATTTGTATTGACAAGTCTTAAATATTATGCATGCATAAAGGTTGAACTTGCATCTCTGGTCCCATTCGTTCATTTACTACAAAACATGTCTGTGTGCTGCTTTACTGGCTGTACAAAAAGATGTAGGGGATTTAATTTTATTTCATTTCCAAAAGATGTTGCCAAAAGAAAATGATGGATTGTGAAAGTCAGATTGAATAATCACCTATTTATAATCTCAAACTTATTGCTTGATGCAAAAGAATTTTTGTTTTTAAGCAATTTATGCATTGTGATTTTTTAATAGCCAAGAAACGCAACTCACGACTAATTTATTTTATAAACAAAGCTAAATTTAGCTTATGGCAACTAACACTTTGAGTATTAATTATTGCCCACTCACTTTTGATGTTAAAAACTGAATCCTCATAACTAATCTGGTAGCCTTTGTATATCTCTAAAAGACCAGAATAGGCCGTCGACGTTGAAATCAATAATATTATCAAACACCAGCAAAAGCATGTTTTTGTTTACGGAAATACACCGGAAGTTCATGATCTCTTTTGTTCATGCCCTATTGAATTATGTGTCTGTGTTACAAAAGAAATGGTTCCGTTTATTGTGAAAGTTATTCATTAAACAAATTCTATCTGACTCTTGGTGTTAGAGTTGTAGTTTTTTTTTTTTTAATGTAATAAAGGCCTATTAACTTTGCAAAACCTTATGACAGGCGGCAAAATTTCCAAAAGAATAACTAACCCACTTCCCATCATCCTAACTAGCTGAAACTTGTCACATACAATATTAGTTGCCCATGCCAAAACATTCTTTCAAATTTTCAGCCTTATCCCTTGCACCCCAATCATCAAAAATAATATTTACTGTTTATTTTTCATTACACTGCAATTAACTCGGAAGCCCTAGTATTTAGGCCCTAGTCAAATGTAGGTAAATACGGCTGTGGTCTTTATGTTATATTAACAATAGCGTTAAACCATTATACCTTAACAATCAAATAGTTTTGTTCGTGTTGGCTCCCACACTGTAAGCCTACATGACAATTTCATAAAAATACAGATAGCTTAGAGAAGAAAAGCATAAGTTATTCTTTATTACGTGATTCATATCTACACAAAGGCTTGTTTTATTGCAGATAAAAGCGTCCAACAATCAAGCAATCTATATTTATTTACCAACTAGGCCTACTAATGTGAATAGGAAAATCAATGCATTACAAGCTTAAACAAACTGCAAAACAAGAAATAAACAACATAAACGAGAATTAACACATAACAAAAGCAAACAGCTATGTGAAAAATATATTATGCAAAGGGAAGGAATTTAGCAATGTAGTCTAATCACAAAAGAATATATCGGGTAACTGAAAATAACTATTACATTTTAATACTTTAACAAAGACCTAAATTATATCTAAAAAGAAAACATAGACCAATTAGATCCATATAATATAGGCCTAGTTTTTTTCCAGGGTACAGGATCGAGACCCTTTTTTTTTTCATCTCTTTTGTCTTAAGAAAAGTAAGGGAGAGAGATGTTATTATTTAAAAAAAAAAACGCATACACTATATACTGCAGGCCTATAGTTCACAGATTTTTTTTTTTAAATATTAAAATAATAAGATTTCTTTATTTTTCCAAACAATTGTAAATTTGACTTAATCACAAATAGTTCCTCTTTCAGCATCAATGCATTGTTGATTAACAATATGTTTTAACAATATTTTAAGAGAAAAACTACATCTATTAATATAAAAGGACAGAAATATACGTATAAAATAGACGTAGAGCTACTAGCTCTCTCTCTCACACACACACTATTATACTATGCATAAAAGAATATTGTAAATTTGTCATCGCTTGCGCTCTATTATTGTCTTTCTGGCCGACGGGTAATTTTGTTGGAAATTTCAGACCGATGATGGAACAAAAGACTTTCTAAATCCCTGTTAATCTAGCCCTCTTTGAGTATGAGCCGACCACTTCGTCTAGATCGGAAGTAGCGGTGTTGTAGTGGGTGTGTGAATTGTCTTGAAGGATTTTTACCAAATCATAGATAGGCCTAAGCTTAGGCACCTTGCTTTAAACTTTAAACCAATCTTCAAGAGCAATAATAGTAGTTATGTCTGTGTTTTACGTTTGATTATAAGGCGGTAGGCCCATATAGGCTACTGTGTTTGTTCAATGTAGTGACATTACCATACCATCAGGTGATTGCAAAAATGATAACAATAGGCCTACCAATAGTTGCTGTAAAGAAAAAAATACTGATGATGGTGTTGTCTATATTAAATTGTTGTAATAGCCAATCTTGAAACAGGAAAGCCTTTGGTGGACTTTCTTATAGTCGCTATATGGCTGTGGTCATACATGGCTTGATAGGGCCTATTAATAGTCATACCTAGATATTTATAGGCCTATTGCTAGCTTTGATCTATTACTTGTTTGTTTATTTAAAGGTCAACCAGCTGGCGATATTTTCCCTTCCAAAAGACTAGATCTAAGCTTATACCCATTTCTTTTATTTATTTTGGGATATTCCAAATGTATAGTTTTAATCAATTGAGGCTATTACTTTTAAAACAAGATGAAATAATTATTGCACACGTGTAGCCTATATAATTTATCTCCCCTCACCGTGCCTTTAGCCTATAAATGACTCTATACTTATCGCAAGTGCAAACTTTTCTTTAAATTGAAAATTTTTGAAAATCTCAAATGTCTGTTTTTTCTTGTGACTTTTATACATCCTCCACTTCTCCTTTGAAACGGGAAACATTATGTCAATATATTGGTCTTGGTCGGAATAAGGCCTACATTAAAGCAAAGTTATTAGGCCTATATGTTATATAAAATTCAAGTGTTAGGTTTGACATATTGGAAGAAGTATCACAATAGGCTAATATGTAGCTTAACATAGATCTACGTCTAATACAATAAATGTAGCGTTGTATCGACGGAGAAAAAACGTAAGAACCACGTCGATACGACGTTGTGTCCCAATTGGGTTGTGGTTTTTCGTATTTTTCATCTGTACCATATAAGCTTACAACGCTAGCGTAGGTCCTCAAACAAACATTTATTTGACATATTATTATAAAATATAGGCCCATATTTCATGTTACATATTCTCGATGTTCAGTAGATATTGCTTCAAAGAGCTTTATTGTTAAATCATATAATATAGGCCTAGCCTAGTAGGCTATGTCTTTCGCTGGTTTATTTTTGTTGACAAGTGTCTTCATTAACTATAGTTTCCTCCCTTTAGGTGCTGCTAACATTTAAAAACTTTATCAACACGTCAGACTATACATAGGCCTAAGAGCTTATAAGCATTTGACGCAATTTGACCAATAATCCTCTGTAAAGAAGGACGATCAGCAACATAATATATAGGCCTGAGATACAATATATAAAAATTGTTGCTTTATTCCATATAATTATCGAAATTCTCTCTATCTCTCTCTCTCTCTCTCTGCCCCCTTCCATATGCATTAACCTGTAGGCCTATAGCCTATAAGTCAAGTGTTTTATTCAAATATATAGCCTAAATAAAATTATCCCCCTCACAACGACCAAAATTAATTTTTATACTGACATTGCCGGTCCTGGAAAGATATGAATTCGATCACCCATAATACAGTCAACGTTATCTTTTTGGCTTAATGAACTCCCCTTCACAATTTAATTTCAATATTAAGACGCTATTATTAAAACTTTGAAAAAATAGGCTATGTAGTCTATATTAGCCTATTGTTCTTCAATCGTCAAAGAAAAACAAATTAGCAAACTAGTAAATAAAGTGTCTTTGACATAGAGGCTATGTAGGTAGGCCTATATATTTAAAAAGAAAGCTTATAAATGACTGTAGACATCTAAATAAATACTATAGGCATATAGCCTGATTGAGGGGTGCGGTGGGAAAAGTTTGAGAGCCATAGATCTATATTTCAGTCAAAGGTGGCATTTTGAAGCACGTGACTTAACAATTTACTTTCCGATAGTGTCATTTTAGGCCTGCTAAGTCTTATGTAAAATAAATATAATAAATTTAATTTAAATTGTAGACTATGTGATGTCACACGCACCCATCGTCACAAAAATGAGACATACCCTCCCGCTACCCTCATTCCATATTAAATATGCGCACATCGTTGACATCGACACCCTATATTCCAGCTCATAACAGATTGTTCAGAGGAAATACGATTTTAATTTTGACAAATGAAAGTCTGCTTTGTTGTTGTTTTTTTAATATCGTAGTTTGATTCACGCTTTTCGTCATCAGTTAATTAATTAGTCCAATATTTGCACCCAGTGCGCAGACCTACTTGTGATAATACCAACGTAGCGATATTTAATACTAATCAATGAATGATGGGGAGTAAATAGCACTGTGTCTCTGAGATGTTATTATATTTAAAGAATTGAAACTGCAGAAGAAAATATAATTATGTATTCATATCATTTATATAACTCGTCTTTTTTTTCTGTACACACCCTCTACATCTAAATTCAAAACAAGGGGATTCGAAAAGCAGAGAAAGTAGTGCGAATAAAATAACTTGATGGATAGTATGGAGGTAGGGGAGGGGAAGGGTTCTGTTAAATTTGGATCTCGTGTTTACTGGCCCAGCGAGATATTCCGAGAGTGATGTTATGAAGTCATTTAACATTCAATATGGCGGCCCAGACGTCTACCGCCAAGTTTAGCGATATTTACGAATTAAAAGAGGAATTAGGAAAGTAAGTAATGCCGTTATTATTTAGTTTACATCGATTCTGTTATGCGCAGATCACTTTTTAATATTTTTAAAGACGTGGGCGTGACCATTTTATGACACCCTCTCTGAATCGCCCCTCGACCCAACACTCGGTGAAAGCAGTGGCAGTAGTCAGTAGTAGATAACTCGAGTCGTCTGCTGTGTCGGCAGCAGAACATCCTAACTTGTTGTTACAATAAGCCGATGGGTTTTTTGTTTACCGAACAGTAACCCTGTTCGGGCTATTCTTTTTAAAATAAAAACGTGCGTATATAAAGCAAATACATTCATTTCGCTTTAAACCCAAACGATTGAAACTGAGAAAGGCCCCAATTGCCCCAATAAATTTTTTGAAAATACACAGACCTAATCATTTTTTTTTTTTTTGTGTGTCTCTCGTGCAATAATTGCGTTTCTTGTAGCTGTAGCCGGTAGCCGTAGCGACCTGGCTTGGCTGTGATGCTGAATGCTGCTATCACGGTGCATGTTTTAATTTAAGATCAGCCTATATATTTAATAATAATAATGAATTTAAGTTTGGGATAACACTAACACTGAACACAGAACCGTTGTTCTACATGGCCTACACAGTCACATTTTTCCTTCTGTAATCAATATAGGCCTATATATTATTAATATTTTTAAAAGGTGTCTTTAATTTGGCTTGTAGCTAAAGAAAATATTAATTAATAGGGCCTACAAAATACAACTTGTAATTTGCATTGTAACTTGTATAGTATAGGTATAGGATAGAAGGCTACAATGCTATACTATATATAATTTTCACACTCCAATCCCTACTGAGCCTACTCTATTCTATTAGAGTATTAGGTAATGGGGGCCTCAATATTTCTTTTAGTCTCAGTAGGCTAAGAACACTCTGCTTAGCCTTGCCTTTAACTTATATTATAGGCCTATAAAATATTATCTTTTATAGGCCTATATGTTACAGAGATGCTGCTACTTCTATAAATATAAATATCAAAGAAGATTATTGCATCCTACGCTCATCCGTGGTCCAAGTCCAAGTGTTGTCTTGCATTTTTATTAGTGTTTTAAATGATGTTTTTAAGGTACTGGTTTTCCTAGTTTGTACAGGCAACATAATTTAAAACCCAAATAAAGATGCAGGACTAGACTCAAACCAAGGATAAGCATAGGGTGCAATAATCCTCTGTAAAGAAGGCACATCTGTAACATATTTACTTGTAAGATAAGATTATTTCCGATTAGTGAAAATATGTAAATGTTGGTTTATAAGGTAATAAATATATCTAGACTTAGTATTAAAGTAGAGTATGTATATATATCCTGTCAGATCAATTTCATCTACAGGCCTGTGAAGCAGCATTCACAGGTTTCTGTGGCCACGGCATACAAAGGGATTGCATGGCCAGCACAATGCTCAGCCACCTTTAGTTTGCCCCAACTAATGTTAGGTACCCATCAGAGCTGGGTAGATTCAGGGACACCTTCAAGACCCGGGAACAAAGCTTAGCCTTCAACAAGATTTGAACCAAGGACCTTGGGTACGCTAGCCAAGTGTGCTGCCCACTGTGTCTAGGTTTCAGTGCCCTCACATGGGGGGGGGCATAGGGGGCAAATGCCCAGGGGCAACACTTCTAGGGGCGGCAAATATAGCACTAACGAAGCAGTTACAGTTAATATGCAAGGGGACGTCTCTGAAACTTTTGCCCTGGGGCGCTACAAAGGCTTGTGTGGGCTCTGCTAGGTTTAGACTATTAGTAAAATTTATTATCATTTTTTCCTGGATGTCATTTTTATTTCTTGTTTTTAATTACATATTTTTATCATGTTCCAATATTAATATACAACAAACATTATTATAAGTTCTTTTTTTAATGATACAAGAAGTATTTTCATTTTTGTTTACAACTTAAAGATTTATAAGTCACCCATTTTCTTCCAGTGTATTATATTATGTCATGTTCAGATTTAATTAAAATCCATTTTCCAGTGACCATTCAGTTAATTTTCATTGTTGTGTTGGTCAGGGTCTTGTGAACTATTTCACAACAGAGGATTACATTTCATCGGTTAATGTGATAGCATGGATGTAGAGATGTGCTATATAAAACAATTATCATCAGCATCAAATCAATAGACCATTTGCATTTTCACGCCACAGTCAAGTCTTGTTTGGCAAGGATTAAAAAATCTCACACACTTTCATTAGCATTTTTGCTTCTCTATCCACTGGGTCATGTGCTGGCCCGACTATAGCCTGTATATTTGATAGGATGGCAGATGGTTAGTGGCAGTGTGCTCGGATTATTGTACAGAAGGTTCCGGGTTTGAATCCTGATCAAGGCTATGATTGTTTTTCCCCAAGTATGGAGGGGTGTCCCTGGGTCTCCACAGCACTGAAGGGTACCTAAACTTAGTTGTGTAAAAGTCAAGATGGATGGGCATGGTGCTGGCCACACCATCGCCTTGTACGCTGTGGTAATTGAAGCTTGTGATTGCTACTTCACTTGCCCCCACGGCTAAACATGGTCTAAAAGGGATATTTTACTTACAAGAAAATACAGCTGGAACATACATGCTCTATAAATACAGCTGGAACATACATGCTCTATAAATACAGCTGGAACATACATGCTCTATAAATACAGCTGGAACATACATGCTCTATAAATACAGCTGGAACATACGTGCTCTATAAATACAGCTGGAACATACATGCTCTATAAATACAGCTGGAACATACGTGCTCTATGAAGCAACTAATGCTAGTTGTAAAGACAATAAATCTTTATCAAGTTAGAATATTTAGTAATATGAATTAAAACATAAATAGCACGGTAACCAAGTTGGAACATAAGAGAAGTTTTGTATACACATTTTATAATTTTGTTTTGAGAAGCCTACAAACCAAACATACATGTTTATATATAGATTGTTTATTGTTTATTTTTCTTTCCCTTCTTCCCTGGTTAAATTTCTGTTAATGGCATCCATACTCCTCTCACTTCACAACTCATGCACTGTAAAGTGGAATTCCAATTTTTCTTTGATGATTTTTCCTATGTCATACTTGACTTCATCCTGCATTGTCTTTATAGGAGCATAGGGTTTGATCTTGAGTGACTTGCCTTAATTTTTTACCATGTGGGACCAAAGCCTTTGCTTTGCTGACAACCTTTTTCTCTACCGTCATTTAAACCAATTCAGTAGAATGGGAATAATTTTTAAAAATAAGTTTGGGGCGCATTGGCCGAGCGGAAGCACGTATGACTGGCGTACCTAAGGTCCTGGGTTCCATCCTGGTGAAGGCTAGGATTTGTTCCCAGGTCTGGAGGGTGTCACTGAGTCTTCCCAGCTCTGATTGGTAACTGACATTAGTTGGGGTAAAGTAAAGGTGGCTGGGCATTGTGCTGGCCGCACATCCCCTGGTATGCCGTGGCCACAGAAACTGGTGCACGCTGCTTCACGGGCCCTATGATCAATTTGTCCGACTGGTAGTTTATTTACATTTACTTAAAAAGGAATATAAAATTAAAATCTATGATTTAAGATTACTTCACATTTATTTATTATGATTTCTTTTTGTTAAGATATTTTGTTAAATTATATTATTTAAAAATAAAAATGAAATTTTTTTGTATTGAAATATTTATCAGGGGCGCTTTCTCTATTGTGAAGAGATGTGTGCAAAAGGCAACTGGATTAGAATTTGCTGCAAAAATTATTAACACCAAGAAATTGTCTGCCAGAGGTAAGACATTCTCTGTTAAGGTTTTGTTTTTCTTTTGGTATTGGATTGAAAATCAAACAATTTTTGGATGCCATGTGATACCAAATGTTGTTTAGTGTCTTTTTTTAGTGACATTTGTCTGTAGCATTTGTACATATAATATATGCATAGTATAGTAAATAGTACAATTTAGACTACCCTATACTAGTTGCCTCAAATCATATGTTGTATGAACATTGATAGTGAAATTATATAATCTTTTCCTATAGAGATTTTTAAATTATCATACATTTTTTTGGAATTATTATTAAATTCCTAATATAATATTTAATTTAACTGTGAATATAAGAATAAACAGATAAATACCTAATTGCAATGATTGAATTTTATTAAGAAAAACTCAAGACAATGTTTTACAATAGCAAAAAAATATTCCTTTAATGCTGTATGCCAAAAAGTAAAATTTAAATGTCTACTTTAAAATATATATTCACTAAAGGTAGGCATTAGGCTAATTTATAGTTAGCCTATTATCGAGCTGTTTGACTTTGTTTTTTTTACATTAAAATTGGATTTTACGTGTTCCTAAATATTTTTGGTTATTAAACTCCCTGAGTGATGTAGTTTTGACTAAATAGTCTTTTTATTCTATTTAGTTGTGCTGTAGCTTTTGATGTTGTCCCCCCTAAATCCTAAATTAAAACCACAAAAATTGTTCCACCATTGTTAGGTGTTTAGATTTAGCTGTGTAATTAGCTATGTGAACTAGTGTAAATGTTATTTTTTTTACAATTTATAACAAACAGACTCTGAGTTTAACTCATTGTGCCATTTGATTGAAAATTCAGATTCTTAATTGATGAACTAAATTGCATTCAAACAAATGGCATGGAAAAAAAAATTGTGTGATTTTTTTGTTGTTGTACAAATGTATTTATAATTTATTTAAAATACACAAACACCAGTAAAGCTCAATTTTTAAAAAATAAAGTTTGTTTATTGACACAAGTTAAACTAAATGTAACACCCATGAGAATTGTATTTACTCTGGCTTAAATAAAAGTTATCAAAAAAGCCAATTGCACAGACTAGCCAGATGAAACACTTTGAAATTTTTTTTTATACAAGAAAAAAATAATTTAAAAGACAAAGTAAAGTAGGAAGAAACAGAGTTGACAAATTGTAAAACTTGCCTTAGAAGCAATACTTTAAAAACAAGAAACATGAACTTATTCCCATTATGATAATAATTTTTGTTAATATTTTCTTTCACTGTCAAATTAGCTTCCGACAATGATGGTAATAAATCATTTTTTATTATTTTTTTTATTTTTCTTCTAAAAAAATTTGTTTATTTTTGCTGCAATTAATTCAATTATGTATATATTAATGTTCCTCATTTCTCCAAAAGTTGGATTGAGCTTGTGATATGTATATAAATTAACACACTTTACCATCATTGTGATCATCTTTTTGTTTTGTTTCTTCATTTTTTTGCCTCCCACTCATAATTTTTAAATGTTTCATTACTTTATAGAACTTCTTTTCAAAATAAAAATGACTGTAGGCTTCTTTTATTCTGTTTCATATTCATTTTTATGTTCTTTTAAAATTTTTAAGTCAATAGAAAGGCCACATTGTGGGGGAGGGGGGAGTACTGAAAATATATTTTTAAATAATGAAGTGGGGTTACTGTCATGGTATCCAAATTAGACCCTGGGATTTTAACTATTTAGTACATTTGAAAATGTATCTGCATCAGCAGACAATTTTTTAATTTAGAATATCATTTATATATTTATTATAAATGCCGCAGAAAATGGAAGAGAAAATAAATTTGTTACATTTTGATTAATTTCTAACAAAAAGCTATAATAGTAAACAACTGTTGGGATCTGTTTTATAATTAGAATTTTAAACCACAAGGCTAATATTGCTCAGTAAAAAAAAAACATGGTTGCTACTTCTTCTTTTTCTTCCATTATTAGAATATTTTGTTTAATCTTCAGCTTTACAAATAAAAATTGTAAAAATTTGGAATGAAAACAAAAAAGACAAAATTATAATAAAGTAAAGGAAATGAAACAATTTTGAAGCATTTGAATATCTTTTTTTTTAAGCTAAGTAGAAGCTGTTGAAAAACATTGCTAGATAGTGGAAAAAAATGTATTTCTTGCCAGTGTATGGGCCTATGTATATTGCATTTTAAAAACTATTTAAATCAGACTGTTTGTAAAATATAACTTTAGTGTGATTTAATAATGAGTAAAGTTTGGAGCTATTCAATTGAGTACGTGGGTTTTGTTTTGTTATCATGTGAGAAATTTAAAGTTTAAATATTCTATAATTAGTATAATTGTTAGTTTCACAGAAATAGCATTATTTAAAAAAAAAAACATGTTTTTCAAAATGTAGTCCTTAAGAAATACAAAACAAATCTCATTGACCAGCTAATCTTGGAAAACTTGATCAATAATGACCCCAGCATCTATCAATAACATCCACTAGTTAAAAGAAAACTTGCTGCTTACATCATGAATGTTTGTCGTTGGCCTTTTATTATTTTGGCAATAACAGCCTGCTGCGTGTGTTTTTTTTAATATACTAAGCTTTAATAATTGCACAATTACAGAAAGCTATTTGTGCAGGTAACTCTTGGTTTACCTACACTTACCTACTCCGTGTGCAGTGGTCACTTGAAGATAAGGGATATTTGATTTTCATTTACTTTACATTTACTTTCTATTTTTCTTATTTTTTTATATTTCGTTCACATTTTTTAGGTCTATGTTCTTGCTCTCTTTCTTATTTTAATACTTTTGTTCTCACTATTCCTGCTCACTCAGAACTCACTCAGTCTTATTTCTCTATTATGATCTAATTGAAACCCAAGCCTTTTTATTGCGCAGCTAAAATTCAGACTATTTTCGATTAAAGTTATGTTATAACCTTAAAAATTGAACTTAACTTAAATATAATGAACCTACGGACTAGTTCAGCGAATTGATGCGCTTATGATTAGGCCTATTATGCTTTTCAATATGCTCACTGCATGTAATGAATCAATGATGCACCGTCGGTTAATCAGCGATATTGACATAATGCATGTATGAAGATTTATTTGAAGCTTTATATAGATCTCCTCTGTCGTGTTACGTCACAATCTATTTTGGGGATTATGATCCATCTGATTGCGTCACAATCTAATTTTAGTGTTATAGCCCATCACAATTTATTTTTAGAAATATAGTCCCGCGCTTTTAGTTATCATGTCGGCAATTATTTATTTTAGTAAGGTTTTCTCCGCCTATAGTTTACATGTTTTAAATGTGTAGCTTACATATGAAAAATAATTTGATCAAGTGTAATTATCTACCGAATTTCCCGTACTTACAATCCAATGCCCTACATATTATCATATTATGTGAATTAATAATTTGGTCCCACATTTTCATTTTGGCAACAATACAACTGGCCAAACTATCCTCACCACACAACCATCAACTAAATTACTCGGGCGTACACGGGGTGAGGGTGGTGGTGGCGGCGGCAATGGGTGCAATTTGATTATCTCTATATGTCAGAGATACACATATGTTATTTTAAAAGGTTGGCTGGGGTATCAGTTCCTAGATACAAAGCCCAGTATGTGTAGTTTGATACAGAGAACATGTGTACACACAAGACATTTACACATCTCTGTGGCTTTTTAATTGTTAGAATATTTACAAAAGTATATAGATCTAGGCTTAATTTTTAGTGTGTTTTTTTTTACATTTAATATGCATAAATATATCTGTAGCGGATACGAACAATCTTGAACAATCTTTTCCTGAACCCTCTCTCGAGTGCACAAACGCTACGAAATGTATTTACTTTGTATGCTGTCAAGAGGTGTTCTTTTTTTTTGTATATTCCATATGTGTATCTCAACCAATCATTCTCATAACCTTTGGTATTGCAAATGCAACCAAATACAAATCTACAGAAGAATCGTCAAAATGTTCAGAACTTGGTCGGAGATGCCATTTATGTATAAACACAAGAGACATTGATCACATATTTTAGTGTTGACCAAACTATGTGCCATATGTAATCCTGGGGAGTTTAGCTCTGGGAACATAAAAACATGCGCTAATTGAAGTATCGGTTGTTGTGGTTTTTTTTCGTCTTTAACGAATGTTTCTTGTTACTAGACTTAATCTCTGAAAAAATGTCGGTAACACGCAACACCGTCCCTGACCCGTCGTTAATTTCCATTACCGTTCTACAAGTATTTACCAAAATAAGCCCAACCATGTTGAACCAATTCATTAATTTGTTAGGTGTGGGACTTTTTTCCTCTTCTTCTTTCCAACTTGGAATGTTGTCACGACAGGTCTTGTTAGTTGACAGATTTAAATTAAGATGAATTCAGTACCTCTTTAGCTGTCTCGATGTTTGTGTCCTTCACGAGTAGCAGACTTCTATTTATTGTTTCTATCATGTTTCTCGGTTAAATGTTCCCCGGTGTTCAATAAAAACATTGTATTTCTGAGTCGAGAAAAACTTTTAGTCCTTTTTCTTTCTTCTTTATTATTTGAAAACAAGGAAGAATCTTGTACTCATTCAAATTACAATAATAATTTAGTTAATATTTTAGTGAATTGTCATTAATAGTTTTAAGTACATTTGTTTAAAATTACTTTTTACTCATTTACGAGCCCCTGTTAACCTTATGAGTATGCATTTTTGCGAGTTTGATTAGAGTACCTTACGTTATAAAGTTTAATAGACCTACTCACTTCTATGACTGAGCATCTTCAAAGTATTCGCTCACAACGACAGTCACGTAGGAGCTGGAGCTAAAGGCATTTTAGAAGCTGTGATTGTTTATTAAAGCAATTTTTTTTTCAAACGGTGAAGAAAACGGTGTGAAGAGATCATAATAGTGAGCTAGTGAGACGATGGTAGGGAGTCGTCTGTCGATTGATACAATAAGGTTAGGCACAAGAGTTAGAATGTGGTTTCGAATAGGTTTTAATATAAAACCTACTTGTTCGATTCCCTATACCATTCTCCTCTCCACATTTCAAGAAATTGATTGACTAAATGTTCCAAAAGTAAAAAAAAAAATACTGTATGTGCACAGCATATGTGATTACATTTAAAAAGTTATATCAAATTATTTCTTTAAATGTTCTTTAATGAAAGAGAAGAGGGGGGGGGGAGAAAGAAAAGAAAGAGAGCATGGTTAATATTATATATATATATATATATTTCTCTTTGAAATAAACACGTGTATTTGCTCACATTACACATTTTCTCTTTTTTGTTGGAAAATTTAGTTTTTGTTTCTACACATCCTCCAAAGTGCCCGCATGTCTACACATCGTGTAACTAGGTTCAGTGTAATCACCTGCATGTGTATCATGTCCCTCTTTTCCGCCCTCGCGGGTTAGCTCGATATCTTGTTTGTTGGTGTTTTACTCACACCTCGGAAGTATAATCCCCTCCTCTCTCCCTCTTCTCCCTCCCCCTCTCTCCCCGAACTCACATGCGCACACAGGACGAACCAGACACGAAATGTGAATGATGAAAGCCGTCCGCTGTGTTTCTTTCTTAAAATGCGCGTGCCTCTTCCTCACATAAAAAACAACTGGGGGAGAAGATGGAGGGGTTAGGGGGTGGGGAGAGAGACCCGAGGGCCGGCCCGTGACACGTTATTAGCTACACTTCTTGGAGTGTGACAGTCACGTATGTCTTAAGTTTAGAGTGATGCATTGTATCTCCCCTCCCCATTGTACACCACCCCCCCCCCCCCTATATTCTGATCCTCTAATACTTGTGCTGTGCCAAATCTTATGTTATATATATATATCATAATATATTATCAATATAGTATAGGTTTATTTTCGTTTTGGCTGTCGAGTAACCTTTGTGGTAACTATAAGAAAGTTAGTTTAACAAAGTATGATATTGACATTTGACATAAAATGAGAGTAAAATGTTAAGAAATCAGTTTATTGTCAAACTTTGTTCTACACATTTGGAACAATTCTATTTCAAACCATTGAAATAAAAATGTGTGTAAGACTTTGACAATTCCATGACTAGAAGTCAAGTTCCTATGTCCATATGTCCATTTACATTAAATCTATACTCCCATTTGCAGCATGGAGGGGACAAAACATTTTTACAGTTTTTATATAAGCATTGCCAATCTATGTATATTTAAAGGTTTACCATATAGCCTACCTTTATATACAGCTGTGTGTTTATAAACGCAATATATATAAGTTTCTCAACCAATTTGTGTGTTTGTAAGTCCAATTAGTGTGTTTCAAAAACCAAATAATTGATTAAAAACCAATATGTTTGTAAATCCAAAAAGTGTGTATAACACCAATATGTGTGTGTGTGTCAAACTCAATTTATGTATGTGAACCTTAAATTCTGTGTAAACCCATTGTATCTGTAAACCTAATGAATATGAGCGTAAACGTAAACCCAAGACGTAACTGTGCCAACTCAACTATGTGTAAATCTAATATGTGTGTATGTAAACCCGAAAGTGTGTGTACATCCACTGTGTGTGTGTGTAAACCGACTACCCGTATGTGTAAATGAATACATATTAGTAATTAAACTTGTTTGATTTGCTTGCCTTAAAAAAAACGCACAAGCAGTTTTGATTGGCAACAATTCCTCCCACGTGACTATTAGGGTTTGTGAAGAGGGTGTGGTAGGGGGGCACACTCGTTTTGTCTCTACTTGCTGATTGCGGAAATCCAAAACAAAATGTAGCCTATATTGCCCTATATTATAAACCGTTTCCCTACATTTTCGTTTCACATTTCAGTGATGGGGATTGAGTTTTAAAGGTTAACAGCTGTTTGCCCCACAAGGACGCATAAACAGACTTAACATTTATTAGGCCGGTGGTATTGTTACACTGAAAGTATTAGTGCCTAGGATAAAAATATAAATATAAATCGATTACGTTTGTATAAACACAAATTGAATTGCCATTCAGGTGTCTGATATTCTGAGTTGAACATTAATTTGTCCTTAGGCGGGTTTGTGCGGCTTAATGAATACAAGTACGCAAGGAACTAAAAGACCATAACTATATTATTTGTCTTGAGGCGGGGTTTTGCGGCTTAGCGAATGCCTGTACGTAAGAAAGTGAAGGCACCGGTACATCGCAAGGTGGTGAATGCTGACATTGTTGTGTGGTGATTCTTATAATGGAGGGGCTATATTTGAGCTTATGCCCTACATCGTGCAACTTATGTGCATTCGTTACCTTCTACAAAACGTTTTTACCCGTTACAACAGTGGTATTAAACAATATACCTACCCGTTACGCCCTTTTTTTGAATTACGTCCTCAAACGGCTAAGCTTTATATAGGCCTATTAAATTTTGTCACATTGAATCTGACACAAAATTAAAGCATTTGCAATTTACTGCAGCAGCCACGTAATTTTAAAGACACTGGGGCTACTCGTGGCGCCCCCGGCGGCGCACACTTTAAGAACCTCTAAATTACATTGTATCAAATTACTTTTAATCATAAGTAGAGACTTTATTTTAAACGTTATTGTGTTACAGTTTCGTTAAATGATAGATTAGGAATAGGCTTGTGTATTAATTCAAATTATTAATTGACGGGTTTGATCATAAATACTGTTTTCTCAATGAGCTAATCCTTGATCGAGGGTGTCCCCCCCCCCTCCTCCCCCAGAACGGCATTGAGATATCGCACATCTAAGGGGACATAGCCTTCAAGAGTTCCGGAAAGGGAAGTAAAACTGGGTGAATGGCCGCTGGGTATACAATTCCCCCAAGAAACTGATGGACTCCACTTCTAATCTCTTCTAGACAATATCGTCTCGACAAAGCAGAACTGTTTTTGTGTGTGTGTGTGTGTGTGTGTTTTTGTATAGTAAAGGCCCTAAAGTATTGGGCGCTGACCTACATATTGAGCCTTCTGCTATACAATATGGCGGCAGCGGTGGTAATGGAACTAATGGGAAAATAAATACATACGTGAAGAATCATACATGAAAAATATTCCATGATAAATTATACCGCCATATCCATGTACATCCGTGAGCTGGTTAACAAATAATCGCTAATTAATATTTGAAAAAAAAGATAAATGGTACATTTTAAAAAATATCTATTTTTTTTTTCTTATGGTGTAAAATATTTCCATCACGTTTCGTATATTGAAACTAACATAAACGTATTATTTTACTTTGTACTAATACCAGGTGGGTATAGACTAACGGAGTTTGTAAGACCAACGTTAAATCCAAAGTTCATGTTTATAAAAGTTGTAACCCTAGCTTTTTTATCCGTAGGTGTTTTAAACGCGTTGTAGCACGGATTAACGTAGTTGTGATGTAGTCTCAGATCTTTCCATTCGATGCTCTCTGGTATAGTTCATGGTAACTTCTTGAAAGATTTCCTTCCGAACTATCCTAGACTTTATAAAATTCTCAACATCAGTTGACATCGTCGTGTTGGCCAAACAATCCCTTTGTATATCTTGGTTATTATTATTGACTCCTAGCCCACTTACATTTTTAAACATTTGTCTGTTATTGTTATCATCGTTAATTGTAATTGTAAATGTAATTGTTAAGCGCATAGAACTGATTGCGGGATATGCGCTATATAAGCTTCATTATTATTATTATTAATGAAACATGCAAACTCTTCATTATTCCTAGAGCTATAAACAAAACTATAAATAAATGCCACTAAAAGGCAGGGAGGGGGATGGGGGGTGGATAGTATACTTTTGTTTTTAAATATACGCTGAATTTCGTAACAGAAGGTACTAAAGGTCACGCAACTATTATTTATGAGTAAGAACGTGGGTGTCCAGGGTGTACTGTAAGGTCTACAGAACGATGTAGAGAAACGCCCAATGGTCTGTGTTTTGTTTTTCTTGTAGTTGTTATATATCATTATCTGGGACACCTCAAATCCGCACGAGTGTGTGTTTGTGCATGTGTGTGTGTGACCTTCTCTGGTTATATATGCATTTCCGGTTGCGTGCAATTTATTTCCTCCTACGCTGCATGTACCCAGGGGGTAGGGGAATGGGGCACTCCCTTTACTTCTTCCAAGCAACATGCCCCATAAAGCAAGTCGTAGAAAAGCCAGCCAGCCCCCCTGAATTATAGTGTTATTAAATATTGACAGGACTAATGCCTTGGATGTTCAGGCCTGTGAGATGTAATTTCATCTAGCTCTTTTATATACACACAAAAATGACATTTTCTTGCCATTATTTCTTTTTTATTGTGTCCTTTATTTTCTATTTTAACTAAACTAGGATATGAACAGTCGGGATATTATTTCAGAGGCGGTCGTTTGTGTGTTAACAGCGTATGGACACGCTTGAATACACAAAGCATCCCTGTGCTCAGCGGGTCTTTAAATCGTAACGTAGGGGAGTGTATGATTCTAGATTAAACTTATAGCAGAAAGACCCCCGTAAAGATTTTTTTACACAGTATGTTGGCCCTATTATTATAAACATCGTTTATTGAAGTTATTATCGTTATGGTGCCCGCCCATCGAGGTGAAAATATAGGATTGCTAGATACTTCTTCACAAAACACCCGTCACCTTCACAATACACCCGTCACCTTCACAATACACCCGTCACCCTCACAAAACACCCGTCACCCTCACAAAACACCCGTCACCTTCACAATACACCCGTCACCCTCACAAAACACCCGCCACCTTCTTCACAAAACACCCGTCACCTTCACAAAACACCCGCCACCTTCACAAAACACCCGTCACCTTCACAAAACACCCGTCACCTTCTTCACAAAACACCCGTCACCCTCACAAAACACCCGCCACCTTCACAAAACACCCGCCACCTTCACAAAACACCCGCCACCTTCTTCACAAAACACCCGTCCCCTTCACAAAACACCCGCCACCTTCACAAAACACCCGCCACCTTCTTCACAAAACACCCGCCACCTTCACAAAACACCCGCCACCTTCTTCACAAAACACCCGTCACCCTCACAAAACACCCGCCACCTTCACAAAACACCCGCCACCTTCACAAAACACCCGCCACCTTCTTCACAATACACCCGTCACCTTCACAAAACACCCGTCACCTTCACAATACACCCGTCACCCTCACAAAACACCCGCCACCTTCTTCACAATACACCCGTCACCTTCACAATACACCGGTCACCTTCACAAAACACCCGTCATCTTCACAATACACCCGTCACCCTCACAAAACACCCGCCACCTTCTTCACAAAACACCCGTCACCTTCACAATACACCCGTCACCTTCACAAAACACCCGTCACCTTCACAATACACCCGTCACCTTCACAAAACACCCGTCACCTTCACAAAACACCCGTCACCTTCACAAAACACCCGTCACCTTCACAAAACACCCGTCACCTTCACAAAACACCCGTCACCTTCACAAAACACCCGTCACCTTCTTCACAAAACACCCGTCACCCTCACAAAACACCCACCACCTTCTTCACAAAACACCCGTCACCTTCACAATACACCCGTCACCTTCACAATACACCGGTCACCTTCACAAAACACCCGTCACCTTCACAAAACACCCGCCACCTTCTTCACAATACACCCGTCACCTTCACAAAACACCCGTCACCTTCACAATACACCCGTCACCCTCACAAAACACCCGCCACCTTCTTCACAATACGCCCGTCACCTTCACAATACACCGGTCACCTTCACAAAACACCCGTCATCTTCACAATACACCCGTCACCCTCACAATACACCCGTCACCTTCACAAAACACCCGTCACCTTCACAATACACCCGTCACCTTCACAAAACACCCGTCACCTTCACAAAACACCCGTCACCTTAACAATACACCCGTCACCTTCACAAAACACCCGTCACCTTCACAAAACACCCGTCACCTTCTTCACAAAACACCCGTCACCCTCACAAAACACCCGTCACCTTCTTCACAAAACACCCGTCACCTTCACAAAACACCCGTCACCTTCTTCACAAAACACCCGTCACCTTCACAAAACACCCGTCACCTTCACAATACACCCGTCACCTTCACAATACACCCGTCACCCTCACAAAACACCCGTCACCCTCACAAAACACCCGTCACCTTCACAAACAGCCGCCACCTTCTTCACAAAACACCCGTCACCTTCACATTTAGCACCGGTATTTTATATAATTTAGCCTCATTTATGCCTGAACAGTCTGCTGAAACACTGGACTGTCCGGTGTAAAGCCGGGCATCTGGCATCCCTGTGAAAAGATAGCCAACCATTAATGACGCTCGCGGGTGCAGTCCTTGTAACCAATATTAAGTATGCTAGAAGCTATTGCCAAAGCAGGAGACCTGGTTTCGTTGAAGCCTGTCCTCTCTCAACCTCAATTATTGACCTATCCGAAAACCAAATCTCTTCCTCCCCCCCCCCCTACACCATTTGTATTTAAAACTATGTGACCCCCCCTCCCCCCGGGGTTTGGCTGCTATTCTTCTCAGTGAAAAAAAAAAAAGAACTCGACTTTTTTTTACAAACCGGTTGAGTTAACTTTTTATTTTATAATTGCGCCACTGCAATAGCAATGTCAAGGTCAGATTTTATTGTAAGTGTGTGTGTGTCTGGGGTTTAAATACATAAAGATGAAGAATGTCGTGACGATCTGTGACACTGCTGCGGGGGCGTTTTGGAAAGTCCCGACCTGTAGTTGTAGTGTCCCAGTTTGCTCTTTCTGCGTATCACCACTGAGATTTAAAAAAAGACCGCAAAACTGAATCAAGTCGACACCTTATAGTGAAAAAAAACAAACAGCAAACATGTGAGGTTTAGGGTCCAATAAAAAGATATTTAAAAATTACGTGGGCTTTGTTAAAACTGTTAACGATACGTTTGATAAATCCCCGCCCCCTTCCATTATCTGTTTAAGGGGTGTGAAAGCGTTCTTATCTGACTAGGCAATTGTGTCATTGTAACCTAACTTGAAGAGGAGCGAGCGAAACGTGCACCGGCTTTAGTTTTGAATGATTTCCGAACTCCAATTAGTACAAATGACTTCTTTCTTTTTTTTCCTGGTGGGTGGGGGGGGGGGCGGATTTAACTTTAATGGAGTGTTCACACATGTTTGCTAAATGATACTTGAACACAGGTGAACTCTTTCACCTGGTATATATACTATATACCTTTTTTTGTTGTATTTTGTTTTATTGTTGGTGGATTGTTCCTGTTCTTTATTTATTTTTTCATCGTTCCTGGCGTTTACATTGACATTGTGTACTGTATGAGTATAGTTTAGACATGGTCTCCGCTAGAGTTAGAAATCACGTTTTTAGTGATGGTTAGAGTTGCGGTGTGGTTGAATGTACAGATGCATGCTCGGTTATAGTTAGAAAAAGACTGTATCAAAGAATTGCGTGCAATGTTGAAGGTGATAGTAAGAGTAAGAGTTATATTGACCAATTTATGTTGGATTACAATACGATATTGGCTATATCTACTATGTTTGTGCAGATATGTAGTTTGCTCCCTTTTTTCGTGTGTTAATGGAACAGATGAGTTTTTGTTTTGTTACGTGTGATTGTCAAGTAGCCTACTAAATATATGTACAGAAATTAAATAATCATTATAACGTCCTTGGTTATTATATCATTCTCGAAATGAAATAAAGTACCGAAGTATATTGCAAATTGATATAATACAATGTTTGTGTCGAGAATGGGGGCTTATAAAACGGTTCTCATTTTATGCGTGACAGACCTTGTTTTTTTTTTTGTTGTTTTATACAACCAGAATCGTAGTGAGAATCTAAAGGCGCCAACGCCCCAACGATAGTGCTAGAATAAGCGTTGCTCACGTGGGCGGTCATCTCCTCAGGTGACAATTATCTCGCTACGCCATCTGACATTTCAACCACACCTCTGTAATTTGCATAACCTAGTTTATGTATATTGTAGGAGTTGGTGTTGCGACATATTCCACTGAACACAGTAACTACACACCACTTTGCAACTGTAGTTGTTGTTCTAATCTAGCGTACTTGTTTATAAAGTTCAAAGTAGCTCGTTAACACGTCGACAGTTAGTGTGATATCAGTAATCAGATATCAGTAATAATATGATACTAAAAATAAACAATATTAAAATAATTTTTGTCAATTTAGGAAATTATATGTGCAATAGTACTCGGCGTACTTGTATCTAGATAAATTCTAATTGTAGGCGCCTAACACATATTACCTAATTTAAAAAATAATTGATAAACTAACTAAGAGAACGATGGGTGGCCCTATTGTAGTCTGCCCTCTTTCATTGTGTATGTTTCACTTGATTATTTTAAACAATAGACTTCGAGTGTATTAAGTGTGCCTGTAATCAATCTAGTTACAGAGAAGACCTTGAAATGGCTCTATTACTTCCCCACTAGATATACATAAAAAATAAAGTCTCGATTTTAAGCATAACAGATCGATACATACTTGATATGATACCGTTTTTGTTTTTGTTTTCTTCTGGCCTTTCCGTCTTTTATATAACGTTGGTCGTGATTTGTCATTGGCCAATCTAATTCACCAAATACTTTATAATTTAGAACTGTTTCCTCTCTAACAAAATTCCCCCTCCACATGCCTATAAAGTGCCTCGAATTCCAATACTAGCGGCACGTCTTGATTTCAGCCTTAACCCCACCCCCCTCCCAAAGACATGGAAACCAAAACCTGAACTACCTGGCATGTCCTAATTTATTTTTTACACCCAGCCCCCAAAAAAACTACAACAACTATATAGTCCACCTACATTTTTATGAGTACCGGTATCAGACTTCTAATGCCCCCCAAAAAATTTAACTTATTAAAATAGACGACTGAATGCAGCTAAAAGACCAAAGAAAGTGATCTGACTTCACAAGACTAGACTTCTTATGGTATTAAAAAAAAAGTATCCCATCGGACCAAATTGATCCATAGGACCGGTGAATGAGCGTTCACCAGTTAATGTGGCCACGGCATACTAGGTGATTGTGTGGCCAGCACTATGCACAGCCGCCTTTTTTTCTTTTATTGATTTGAAACGATGTTCTGGGAACCTTTGACCTCTTTCAATACGTTCTTTATTATAATTAGATGTGGTTGTTTTTGTCCATGCGTTAGTTTCATATTTATGTTAATGATCCACCCGAGGTCCACCGGACCACACACCATTGTGGCTGCTCATCTGTGGTTAACCAGACTCTTATGTCCGCGACCTCAGGATTGCTGCGTAGTAAAAAAAATTAAAAAACTTACCTAAATATTATGGGCATTAACGTATCTGAAAAGTTTGAAGCAACAAAATAAAACACAAAACAAGAAAACCATAAAAACGAAGTTTTTATTATACTCCCCTTATTTGCAAACTAAGTTTACCATCATGTAATTAAATAATTGATTGACTACTGCAAATGAAACGTACAGAAAAATATCTGTGTCGCAAATCTAAAAAATATCTCCTTACTCCGTATGAATTGTTCTAAAAATAATCTTAGCGCATATTTTTTTGTTCTAGGTTTGCGCCGAAAAACTATAAAAAGTTGCACAGGCATTTTTAAAGTGAAACCAAAATTTTTCTTATACTTTCTTTTTAAGAAATGAATATTGTCATAAGTGTAGTATTATTAAGTTGTTTTAACTGAAAATTTGATAGAATGTATTGTTAGTCGCCGCAAGTCTGCTGCCCAAATTTCAGCTCGATTGGACCACGGGAAGTGGTCGAAAAATCGAAGCCAATTCTTGCACGATGATTGCAACCATTCATACAGACAGACAGAAATTACAACTTAAAATAAAGGAAGTAAACAAGAAAACCATTAAAACGAAGTTTTTATTATACTTCTTTATTTGCAAACTAAGTTTACCATCATGTAATTAAATAATTGATTGACTACTGCAAATGAAACGTACAGAAAAATATCTGTGTCGCAAATCTCAAAAATATCTCCTTACTCCGTATGAATTGTTCTAAAAATAATCTTAGCGCTTAATTTTTTTTTCTAGCTTTGCGTCGAAAAACTATAAAAAGTTGCACAGGCATTTTTTAAGTGAAACCAAAATTTTTCTTATACTTTCCTTTTAAGAAATGAATAGTGTCATAAGTGTAGTATTATTAAGTTGTTTTAACTGAAAAATTGATAAAATGTATTATTATTCGGGGCAAGTCTGCTGTCCAAATTTCAGCTCGATTGAACCACGGAAAGTGGTCAAAAAAAATGAAGCCAATTCTTGCACGATGATTACAATGAGGTATATGCAGAATGATATCCCGGTCACGTGATGTTGACTAGATACACTTAGAAACATTAACGTTTTAACGCGCTGCTTGTTGGGTGCGCAAATTCTACTGCTAAATTATTATGTAAAGAATATAAAAATACAAAATATCTTTTCATCGATTTCCTTTGAAAGATCAACAAATAGGTATTGTTCTTTAATAATTGAATGTCTATAATCATTGTTGCTTCCGTGAGCATCATTTATAATATCACAATATTCAAAGATATGTGGAAAAATTAAAATTTTTAATAATCATAGGTGCCGATAAGATCAATGTCAAATCAGCCATTTTTTTATAGTTTAGACAACATCACGTGATATATTTTCTGTCTCTAAGGAATTGTGCATAGACCTCATTCTTGCACGATGATTACAACCATCGATACAGACAGAAATTACAACTTACAATAAAGGAAGTAAAAACACATTATCTGGAATCCCTATGCTACTTACTGAATGTATTCTAAGCATGTATACGGAGCCAACGATGGCCCTCGGGCAACATTGTCTGACCCGTCTGATCCACATTAAAACTCCCAGACCACGTCCATTCCTGACATTGTGTTGTGCATTGTATACCAGGAAGACACTGACTATGGCTTAATGTTCCTATCGGAAACATGTAGAACCAGACATCATTCAATCAAACGCTCTGTTCAATTGAATTAAGATATTTGAATACTTTAAAAACAATAGATTTGACTTACATTGTTTGTTGTTTTGGCAATTGTTTTTAATAATGTACAGATCGCTAATTTCTTTTAACATCACAATAGTTTCTTTAAAAAATTTTTTTTACCAAGTGTCGATCATTTTTATTGTTTCGTTTTAGCTCGACCAATCAACACAGAGCCCATTATCTCTTCACATTAGACCATGTGTAGACTATTAGCCTTGACTCAATATCTTAATTGTTGTTGTCTTATTTAAAATTAAAAAAAAATAGCATTTTAAATTATGATTAACTCGTCAGCAGTTTTTGTGAAGCCGGCTGGCCTAGCGGTTAGCTCACCAGACTGTCAACCAAAAAACCACTTGACACGTCGCGGGTTCGAGCCCCGCCACCGGCAGATCCCTGTCGCCCTACAGGAGTTTTGGGACTAGATGACGTTAATATTGAGTTGTTATCACGAGCGCTTAACCGGCAGCAGTGAAACCTCTCACAGATTAATAGTCTTCTAGAGCGCACTGAGCATGCTAAAATAGCATGGATAGAAGCGCTATATAAATTACCATTACCATATCAGCAAACTTAAATCACTGTAGATCTATAGAGTAAAGAGGGGCATCATCTTTACTCACTCCACCATCCATTCTAACCTCTTCTCTCCACAATGGAACATACACTCACAAGATGAGAACATACTCTCTCCCTCCTTAACTGCTCACCATTACTTTGGACGACCAACGCCCTCCAGAACCGAGTGGGAAATACGCGTTTTGCCAGGATCTCAACTCGAGACAACCGAATAAAACCTACAAATTCAAAGCTCCCGGTGTTTTCATTAATGCACGAAATTAATTTTAGATTTAGTACACCACACAGTTCGACCCTTCCGATCTATTAATTCGTGATTCAATTGCATTCTGGATTTATAATAAGATCTCGATCATCCCTTCGGTCATAGTCAACAACAACAAAAATACGAGTATGCGCTGCACGCGGCGCACTTCACAGTTGTACAAAATAATGTGTGATCTGTCAACAACGCTCCAATCATACCACCATTATACAGCCGCATAAGGTTAAGATTGCATCACATTTTGATGATTGTGTGAACCGATAAGCGTCGAGACATCACCCTGACATGCTCATTCTCCACGATGGCATTTTATAACAAGAGGGTTCTCTGCCCATAGTTGAGTTTTCTTTCTACAGTAAATTCGCGTTCCCTGCCCATATTTCAGTTATCTTTTCTACAGTAACGTCGAGTTCTCTGTCATTTTGTTTCAAAAGTAATTCTCACATTCTAGACTCTATGTTATTTGAGTTCAACTGTTACTGTATTTTCGTATTCGAACTTAATGATTAGTGAGATGTTTTGATAAATAATCCATTGAAAGAATATTTTTTAACCCTTAAATTTACAAATATTTTTTTTTCGTATAATATAAACCTCCGCCAAATCGATGGTTAACACATACAGTTAATTTCCATATATCTCTTTATATCTCTCCTTGTCTTATCTTATATATATATTTATATCTTATTCTTGTCTTTCTTCCTACTTTCCTTCACTTAAAACTATTATTAACACATTCATGGAACTTTCTCGAACATACGTTTACTCTTTTGCTCCTCCATCTCTCTCTCCTCCTTTCTCCCCCCCCCCCCCCAATCCTATTTACTCCATCTCTCTCCTCTCTAACTCATCGTAGAAGCTCGGGTATTTTTTCTATCAGAATCACCAAAAATGTAAACGGTAAACGTATTTTCATTAGTGATCTCGTCATGACAGAAAGACCAGGGTCTCCCGGATGACCAGGCGAAGCCACAGGAACAACGTGTGTCAATTTGTTTCTTTGTTAGTCAAATCACCCCTTTTCCCCCCACGTACCCCTCTTTTCCTCAGACTTTTTTTCCCCATTTACTTAGACCCGCGTACAAATTCCTGAACTCGGTGAACTTGCCAGTAACTATTGTTACGCTATAGTTACTGTATTCACGAGTGACAGTAACAAGACTTATTGTTACGCTATAGTTACTGTATTCACGAGTGACAGTAACAAGATATATTGTTACGCTATAGTTACTGTATTCACGAGTGACAGTAACAAGATTTATTGTTGCGATAAAGTTACTGTATTCACGAGTGACAGTAACAAGACTTATTGTTATTATATATTTACTGTATTCACGAGTGACAGTTGCAAGATTTATTGTTACGATATAGTTACTGTATTCTCTAGTGACAGTAGCGAGACTTAGCGAGATCTTTGCGATCATATTTTTTTTACTAGCCAACACAATGCCTTATTATTAGCGAAAATTATGAATGCTATATGGCGATCTAATGTATGCATGCAGAAGGTTTTATATAATAATAATAAATATCAAGGACACGGGTTACTAGATCTATAGAGTTAGATCTCAAATTCATTTATTCTATGATTATTTGTTGTTGTTTAAAGTATTTTTACCGTTGGAAGATTACACTAAATAGTACATTAATTTGTTTCCTAACTACACTTCCATCAGTCTCATGAAACCTGTTAAAGAGTCACGAGTAATTCGTAAAGAACAACAACGTGTTTCAATCCTTTCGTTTTCTGTACTTCTCATTGAACTTCCCCGATTTACTTCCGTCCACTTCACGACGTTTTCATTCATTAATTCAAATCTCTTTGATCATATAGGTCCAGATTCTGATTGAGTAATAGTGTGTTTTTTTTCTGCGTAATATTAATTAAGGACTTAGTGTAGTGTAGTCTAGGAGTCGGCAACCTTTTGATAATAGTGTGCCAAAGTAGGATTTCTAATTCATTCAGCGTGCCAACAGCATAAAAGTCCCATCCTGCTGTAGCATTTAATTTCTTGTAGAAGAGACTTCAATTGACTTTTTTTTTGTTGTAGTGTTCCGCGTGCCATTGAAAATTGCTCTGCGTGCCAAGTATGACACGCGTTCGTAGGTTGCCGACCCCTGGTGTAGTCATGTGACCAGGAGCTTCAATTGTCATTCCGGGTGTTCAAATCTGGATAAAAGCACCCACCGCCCCTCTCACACATACAGACATTATGCCGTGTAAAAAAGTAACTTTTCAACCCTGGTTCATCAACTCTATGGACCATAGACCAACACGGCTTAATAAAATGCTGCCAATGGAAGAGGGGACTCTTGAACTGGTTACAAAGGAGGGTGGGGGTACTTCCGGGTGTTTTTACTTGTTGAAGATCCTGAAATTTTTTGGCACGTCAGTCCAACGTGACTTGTTTGTTTATCAAGTAAGCTATAGATATATGATGCGAAATCTTAGAGGTGTACCGTTGCCATGCGCTACCCCGTGTCGGTAGGTAGGTATAATTTTGTTTTCTACTGTCGAGATCAAAGTTTACCGAAATGCAGGGTCACATCCCATACAGTGCCACGGACGGCAAAGTTATGAAAGCAAAAATTACCGGATCACAGAAAGAAGATGTTAAATGCTTAAAAAAAAACAAGATCAGATTATCAAGATTCAAGGTCAGATTATCAAGATTCAAGGTCAGATTATCAAGATTCAAGGTCAGATTATCAAGATTCAAGGACAGATTATCAAGATGCGTGTACTTGGCCTAACGGTCGACCTATATAATAATAGATTTCGTACTTTCTGTGATAATTTGAGCCCGGTTTTATTTACAGCCCTTGAGTATAGAGGTCACTAGTCCCGAAAAACATTGTGGACATTTATATCTATATTATGTCACTTAAAGGCTAATAAAGTTGATGTTAGTGGTTCACGAATAAGGAGTATAGAAATAACCAATAACAAAAAAAAAACGAGTTAAGAGAAACGATGATTTCTTTATTATAGAGAAAGAATTTGATCGACTTGAATTTCCGGAAATTAACATCCGATTATATGTCATAACACTAATGTGCGTCATTCTCAGACTAAAATAGATCTACGCGTAGAACAGAAATGTTTAAACCTAATGCGGCGCGAATTTATTTTTTATCAGCTCTTTCTTCTTTTTTTTAAATACATAATATATCTCTTTGATCCAAACATCCGACCATACCATTACTCTTTATTCTGTGCCTGGTAACTCTCTCTTTTCTTTTGTTGAAACCATTTCTCTTTTAAAATCTCTCTGTCCAATTTTTTTTTCATCCTATCATTTAGAATTATACCCCTCGGCGAATCTCATCATTTACGACCAAGAATCACTCATTTATAAATTGTTAAAGTTAAAGATTCTGACCAAAACTTTTTTTCAAAGAAAGAAGTTGGAAAGGGGGGATTGTTACAGAAAACTATTTGCAGAAAACTCAATTTTTTTTTTTAAATTGCGCTTATTTAGTTTTTGAAACATTCCCAGGGATAGAGCAAATGCCCCCAATAACCGCCCCCTCTTTTAAGCGCCCTTGGAGATAGGCCTACTTGTCACTTATTCATTACCATCACTGAGTCTAGATGTGCATGGTAGTACAACTTCATCTGTAGTTAATGTTTGGTTTAGACGCTAACCATGTGCATGGTAGTACAACTTCATCTGTAGTTAATGTTTGGTTTAGACGCTAACCATGCTATTAGCTAAGTGTTTTGTTTTCTCTCCATGCCTGAAAACCATCATTTGTCATTACTTAAGTTTTCTATGTCTAGGCATAGGGCTTCATTGTTTACATAGACTTGTATATTGTATAGTAATATACTATACATAGACTTGTATATTGTATAGTACTATACTATCAGAGCCTCGATATAAATATATATACTTTTTTTTATTAAGCAAAGCCTTTAACAACAACAAAATCCATAGATCAAGAATGGTCATTTTGATTTGTGGAAAAAAAATGTATTTTAATGCTTTAAATGCATGAACTAGTCTATATTGCGGTTTAACGCATTAAGTTAACAAATTGCATTTTTTTTATTAGACAGTAAAACAGCTTTTTTATTTTTATCTGCAAGATATTGCATACAAAATAAATGTGCCAATAGCTAGGCTTACCATATTTTTCGTTCTAAGAGTTTGAGTCTCTCGTTGTTTCAATGTCCCAGTCTCGTGCCCCCCCCCCCCCTTCACTTGAAAGATTTCTAGTATTTCCGTGGACTTAATCTCACCCTCCACCCTCCCACACTTTAACATTAAAAATATTCCCAGATCAAGCTTCTTAAAAATTATGGTAAGCCTAGTCAAAGAGCGTCTGCTAACAGAATAAAAAAATATATTATTGCTACTAATGTTTGCTACAAGCTAGTTTAGTCAACATCAAATTCTCTGATTTAAAGTAAAAATAAATTTAAATAACTATGTTAAATGTCACGAATAGTGTGTTTGTGGACAAATGTCCCATTAAATGTTAATTCTTCCCTTTTGGGGTGAGACAAAAAGTCCTAAACGAATGTTGGGTTTTTCCAATTGAATGTCTGAAAAGCAGCGTTCCACTGAGGCTGTATTTCTCTGTAGTAACGGGTACAATAGATTTGCTAATCAATAAAAGGAGCGAGTGTTGAGTTTACACACAAGGACTGATCAGTCTTTAAATATGCTTGTTTTATTGTGTTGTTGTTTTTATTTCGTCGTTTTGTTTAATGCATGCTGAGAGCAATGTTTATATATCGTTCTTTGCAGTGCTTTAGTTTTAGTTTACAATTGTGGGGGGAAGGAGGGGGGGGAGGGATTGACCCTCGCACAGCGGGCTCAGTTTTTAGTTGATGTCAAGGAGTTTGTTTTTATACCTTTAAAAAAAAGACACTTGTATGATTTGTAATAACTAACATGGGCTAACTCCCTTGTCCGAATCTCTTAGCCTTAACCCAACACCCCTCCCTCCCAAACTCTAACCTTAGCCAGAACTAATTATGTTAGATACAAAAATAGGATTAGGTATATATGGGAACAGTTTCACTTTAACCGTAGCCTACATTTGATAAGAGTCTCACTATTTGTAAAGAAGTAAACACTGTAAATATTACTTGTTTATAATGTACAAAGTAATTTATACATCGTTAGAACAGATAGATGTGTAATATATAAATATAGTGAATTTTTTTTTTGTTTGTTATACTTTATGTAAACACAGTTTTTGGATTTGAGAAATAGATCTAGATCTATATTTAGAAAATGTTAATGCTTGAGTGTTGTGCGATGTGAATCAAGTAATTCACATAGAACTGTGAATGTATTCATTCACACAGAAACATTATATAATAGAATGTTCACTTCATATTTCATTGCAGATCATCAAAAATTGGAACGTGAAGCCCGGATATGCAGGCTACTAAAACACCCGAATATTGGTGAGTACTTCAGTGTAGTTCTTGGCCCTCGACAAACGCTTGATCTCCCTATTTGACCAAAACAGTTGTGTTTTTTAAATCGTGAAATTCACCTTTAATACGGTTACATAAATTTTAAGACTCCACTAACTGGGACTTTTATAACTTTATCAAGATGAACAAATTTCCAACTCCTCCTCAATACTCAATACAAACACTCACTCTTGACTTAACAAACACTCACTCTTGACTTAACAAACACTCACTCTTGACTTAACAAACACTCACTCTTGACTTAACAAACACATCCGTTTTGTTTGTTTTTGGTTGGTTCTTTATTTTTATTTTTGCTTTTAGTGTGACCCCATTCAAATAAACATTTACCTTTAAAAAAACGATCGATACAACACAATTATGTTTTTTTTTTTAATTGTATTTATCAATTGTCTGGGTGCACCGATTCTCGCAAAACATGATTTCGGAAGATTTTTTTTTCGACATCCTTGAAATATGTGTACGCTAAACTAAATGAACGAGGTGAGAGGTTTCTTTAAACCACGAAGTTCATTCTCGTCAGACTGAATTTAATTTAATTTGAACTCGACAATGATATTAACACAACATCGGAAAATAAAACTAGACATTGAAACAACATCAAACTCATTCATTGAAACTACACGCATGCATTATACAACAAAAAATACAACTAAACTCAGGCATTGAAGAAAAACTAAAACTCTTACGTACAACCGTAACACAAAAAAGATCTCTGCCGCCCCGCACCCCCTCTTTTTCAATACTAGCCAGTGATGTTCCGAACAAGTATAATAAGATTTATTGTCCCGTTCTCGTGATACAGTAATCGATAACATGATGGTTAAAATCCTGCAGCGTTGTCGTCTGAAGCAGCAGAAATAACGAGTTCTTCGATGGCTTTTTTTCCCCCTCTATAAAAAATTCATTATAAATGTAGGCGAACGCAAATTTAAAAATATGTATTTTTTTTGTTTGCCGTGTAGGCATTTTATCAGTTAATGGACTCGACAAACATCTCGTTACATGCGCATGTGTTTCAGATATGAAGACTTTGCTAGGAAGTGAATATTGGTGCACAAAAATGGTGCACAAAAAGAATTAAGATATATTAACTTTTGGGCATAAAACAAGCGGCATTGTTAATGCACAGTAACACCCTGTCCACAAAGTTGGTGTTTGAAATAAATGGCCACGTCGTAACGAATCCACTTGTCATGCCAATTTAAATATAAACCAAAAAAATACTGAATGGGGCCGTCCGAAATTGAACTCACGGTATATTGTATTTATAGACTGCACAAGCTATTAGAGCCGTCCATATGTGACGTCACACATTTTTTACCCCCTCCCCCCCTCTTTCCCCGGTCATCTCAAGTTGTCACAAAAAGAATCCGGAAGCTGAATATCATTCTTAAAGAAATAGTACCGATTGGTTTGACCAAGACTTTAAAAAACACCACGTTATCTCAGCCATACCTTAAGGGCTACCAAAACCACCACAGCATACCATAAGGCTTAAAGGGTTAACCAAGATCTTAAGAACGATAGAGCCATAGTCTACCATATCGCGGTTACCCAATATCTTTAATACCACGGAATAAGAGCATGCATATCTTAAGGCAGGAGTCGGGAACCGATGGCTCGCGAGCCAGATGTGGCTCTATTTATGGCTGCATCTGGCTCGCAGACAAATGTTCGATTATAAAAACAATGTATCTTTAGACTCCTTTGATCTACATATTAATTGCATATCAATATTTCATTCTACAAATGAGCTAAAGTCTACTGCAGCTCAGCATCAGAAGAATTCAGAAACATAATTATTGTACTTTTAGTGTTGAAATTACACAAAATGCACACTTGAATTTTTAGTTTTAAACATAATGTATGGCTCTCACAGAATTACTTTTCAAAATATGTGGTGTCTATGGCTCTCTCAGTCAAAAAGGATCCCGACCCCTGCCTTAAGGTGTGACCAAGATCTTCCCTGTATCGCTGCCCACACCTCCCCTTACGATAACCTGCTAGCCTCTTTACTTCATTCCATGTTTTGCCTACACTTTTGGCTCCATCTGAAATTCTCCGACGACGCCATGTTTGTTTTGGTCGTTCACTACGACAGAAAAGAGGGCGACAACCTTTTAATAATAGTGGACCAAGCTAGGGTTTCTTCGTCGTTCGGCGTGCCAAGAGCCTAAAAGTTATCATGCTTTATCAAATATTTTCTAAGAAACTTAAATTAAATTGCCTTTGGGGGCGGGGGGGGGGGCTCTCTCGTGCCATTGAAAATGTCTCTTCTTGCCAAGTCTGGCACGCATACCGTATATCGTAGGTTGCCGACCCCTGCTCTACGATGTTTGCCGGCCAAATATCTTTACAAACCCACCAAATCTTTACTGAGCTCTATATAGAATAGTAAACAAGTACAAAGTGATGGTAACGTGTCCATTAAAAACAAACCTGTACTTGCATGAGAGATCTTCAGCTTAACTCTACACGTTAATCAAAATATATTACACCTAAATATGTGGACCGTATTCAGATTGCTCTGCATACACTGAAAATAGATTGGGAACAGATCTATGGTCTTGAAGCATTTCGCGTACACCTGGTATTTGATTTTAAAATTTAAGACACTTTTCTGTTGAAGTTTTCTTGTCGTAAATAATGCTCTTATAGGCCCACAATTTAATGAGCCGGTTTTCATCCCGGAATGCGTGTAAAAAATCTAAATAAGAAAGCGAAATACAAAAAAATAAATGGTCTACATGGACAGGGATAGAGAGATTGATGTAAAGATTATGTAAAAGCTGGATCGCCAGTGCTAAGTGAATTCTCCGTAACACCAAATGACAAACACAACCTTTACATTTGAACACTACATTTCAATATAACTCAATACATCCAAGCAACTTGTTGTAAGCCTCAATTATTGACGTCTCATCTTTTTTTTATCGTTCTCCTCCCCCCCCCCCCTCGTTGTTTGTTTCACGCTCTGTTTGTGGCACTTAGCGCCATCAACCCAATCCTGGCCCTTGCCCGCCAACGCGATAAGCCGCCGACAAGAAAACTGGTTTGAAACATTGAACATTAACTGTGAACTTACAATTTACTGTAGGCAATAGAATGGCTTCACCACAGGAGATCTTTGCCAAAGTGTTGTAATGCTTCATAATATTTTAACGCACTTCCTTATTATATTTTTTAAAAATCCCAGATCAGGGTCGGATTTAGACCACGAGAGGCCATAAGCAATAAAAAGATTTTATGTCTCCCTATTCTTTATATGAGTAACTCGAAATATTAACACAAAAAAAAAAAGACAATATAAAATACTACTATTTATTGATTGCAATGAAACATAACGTAGATAAAGTAACATGTGTTGTTGAAGGCCTATATTTCCACATTTGTAATTGAAAACTTTTCTCCAACTTTTTAAAAACTTGGACATTCTTTGATAATTTTTTTTTCTAATGAAACCTTGCCCTTTTCTAGTGTATCCCGATTAATTTCCACCATTTGCAGTATTGCAACGTATGAACTACTGATAATGGTTAATTCCTGCTATAGAAAATGTTTATGGTGCCCAACTTTCTTTGATTAGATTTCCCCAAGCATGTGTTTATTTTGCTTAATGTTTCACCCAGCCATGTTCAAGATAGGGCCTGATTACCGGCGTTAAGTATTTCATACTCATGTCTGAAATGACCGTTAGCTACAGCTGAAATAACTTTACAACCAATTGTTGTTAAATATAGATGCAAATAATATATATATTATTTAACCATTTATTGTAAATTAATGTATAACTAAAACACCAACAGTTGTTAAAACCGCTTACATACCCTGGACGTCACATCGACGTCATCATTTCCGTACAATTAAATACCGTGGACGTCACATCGACGTCATCATTTCCGTACAATTAAATACCGTGGACGTCACATCGACGTCATCATTTCCGTACAATTAAATACCGTGGACGTCACATCGACGTCATCATTTCCGTACAATTAAATACCGTGGACGTCACATCGACGTCATCATTTCCGTACACTTAAATACCGTGGACGTCACATCGACGTCATCTATATATATATAAAGATCGTGTTTGTGTCCCCACGGATTCACATTGGTCAATTTGAAAACACGCGAGTTTGTGTCACTGACCTATTTAGGCCTAGACTGTCTAATAATTTTTCACATAGGACACGTGTTTTCGCTAGCTCAGTGGTTAACGTAGCGGATTGCTATGCGGGCGACCCGGGTTCGATTCTCCATATAAGCTATACCCTTTTTTTTCTACATTTTTTTTCAAACTTTTAAAAACAAAAGACATTGTAAATGTACGGGCAATTTAGATTTTTGTTAAATAAAAATACTTGCCTATTTTTTTACCCGATTACAATACTTATTTTAAATACTTTCCTAAAAGTATTCAGTAAAAAAAAAAAATTTAATTAAACATTAGATTTATAGCTTTCTTTTAATTGTAGTTGATACAATTTTTATCTGCACCTTATACAGTCCTCTTTATTTTCACCCGGGCAACGCCGGGCAATGTAGCTTGTATATAATAAAGAAATGGTAGCAATATGCAAAGTCAGCAAATATTTGAATTAAAAACCTGCGGTAGTTAAAGAGAAGATAATTATAACATAATGTATAACTTGACAACCAATTGTTTCATTTCATTGATTTTCTTTAAACCAACAAAATTACAATCGATCTGTAAAGAAGAGATAGTTTCTCGTGATGTCGCCACACAGCATAGTGTGTCAATTTGATTGTGTGGTGATACTATTTCCACAATATGTTTTGTTTACACGCCGCACAGTTCACTATTCGTGAAACAAGGAGATTAGGAAAACAGCTGGCGCCCAGAATGAATTAAAACACTACCGAAATTCAAACACCATTTTAAGACCAACCAGAGCCCCCCACGTTGTCTCTTTGTCTCGTGTTATGTTTGGGCCCCAACCAATCAAATCATTTGAAAGCCGGGGCCCGCTGTCACGGAAACCACCTGTCCTAGAAATCCTCGGTCATTAATTATTCAACATCCACCATCTTTGATCGCCCGCTCTTAGTAGTTCACCCCGGCATTGACAAAAGATTGGGAATGCCAAGGAATTATGGTCTACGCTTTGGCTTTGGGGGGTGGCGGGGGGTGGGGAGGTATAGAGATAGGAGTTAGCCTTGGAAGTTGGAAGTCACCAAAAAAAAAAAGAAAAAGAGGGTAAGGGTAGGGGGGAGAATAATCGCTCAACTCTTTAAGTAAATCGATGTTTGGCTCGTGATCTAGATTTCAATACACAGAGAGCGAGAGAGAGAGAGATGAGATAAAAAGAGAGAGATAGAGATGAGATAGAAAGTGAGAGAGAGAGAGAGAGAGAAAGATGCGATAGAAAGGGAGAGAAGATGGGAGGTTTTAAATATATAAGATGTTTAATGATTCTAGAACATAACATGGCAAATACCTTATTTTCCATTAACCTATTAAACCTGTAATTTATTTCTCAGACAAGTGAATGCATTATATGTATATGTGGTCTTTTTGGGCAAATATCTGGATATCTTTAAAGATAGAGCTCAAATCACGGTTAAAGGAGAAAAAGAACTATGTTTACTATGTACGGAGTATGTCCCTGTGTGTAACAAAACTCTAGTGGGTGCTGACAAAAATTATTGTAAGCAAAAATGTCGCTGGCTTTACTAATGCGTGTCTGTCGTAGTCAAAGAAAATGATGAACTTACTCAGCCCAATAAACCAACAAGATCTCAGGGTGGTTATCTGTTACTAATAAATTAATTTTGATGAAAAGGACGATCCATTTAAAAATTAAAAAAAAAACATCTAAAGGACTGGTAGATTTATAATGTCTTTAAGTTGTCTTTAAACACTTTTCATTGTTATTATGACAGTTACATACAATGTATACACAATTTATACAAAAACAAAAAACAAAACACGAACAAGCCTCGGTTAATATTGATTGATTGTATCCGTAGCATTAGCCGTAGCATTAGCCGTAGCATTAGCCGTAGCATTAGCCGTAGCATTAACCGTAGCATTAGCCGTAGCATTAACCGTAGCATTAGTCGTAGCATTAGCCGTAGCATAAGCCGTAGCATTAGCCGTAGCATTAGCCGTATACCAAAGAAAAGAAAAAAAAAACAATTCGCTGCTTGTGGAAGTAAATGTAAATGTATTTTAGCGAGACTATGAGCGACACTTACTCGTGGACAAACTATCTGAAGTGAGCTGTGACGAGACATTATAATTCTTTCCAAATATCTCCCCCGGGTGAAGAGGACGAGGGGAGGGGAGAAATGGGGTTAAGTAAGGCCAAATGTTTGGCCACTGTCTACTTCCGGTCTCTCAGGGGGGAGCTCTGGCTCGTCTTAAACATACTTAGTGTCTCCGACACTGAGTCACGTTCTGCCAAAGACCTTAAAGAAAAATGACAAGTTTTTTTGTTTGTGTTTTAAAGACACTGTTGGAAAAACTGAACGTGAATATTGTTACGTTAAACAGTGTGTTTATTGTTACGTTAAACGGTGTGTTTATTGTAATATTAAACGCTGTTATTATTGTTATACAAGCTAAATTGCCCGGCGTTGCCCGGGTGAAAATAAAACAGGCCTGTATAAAGCTACAGATAAAAATTGTATAAACTACAATAAACAAAAAGCTATAAATCTAATAAAAAAATAAAAAATTTTAGTGAAGACTTTTAGGAAAGTAATTTAATAAAAAAAATTGTAGAAATAAAAAGGAGGATCGAACCCGGGCCGCCCGCAATGACAGTCCAATAGGTTAACTACTCAGCTATCGAAGACACATGTCCGAAGTGAAATCGCAAAAGTATGATTTGAGACAATAAGATCACTTGCTATTAAATTAACTAATTGGTTGAATACACACACAATCTACTTTATACATATATATATATATATATATATATATATATATATATATAGAGAGAGAGAGAGAGAGAGAGAGAGAGATAGATATATATATATAGATAGATAGATAGATAGATAGATAGATAGATAGATAGATTAAACTCTACTGTGTATCTTTATATTTTTTGGAGTGAGCTCATTGGATGTTGGCTATGTAGGAAGGATGACGCCGCATGCTTAGACTGTTATAATCCGAGATCGATAAACTGGGTCAACTGGTCCGATATTTTGGAATCACAACTTTTAAAATGGTCTAACTTTGTGGAAAGTAACCCTAAACTGTCCAATTAACCTGGCAGAAAATTTCTTACCTCACAGATGGTTAATATATATATACCGACTATACTTGACTATAGTGAGATAAGTAAAAGGTATACAATATACTTACTTACTAAGCTTTTTCTTCCGTACTACAGTTTAAGATTTTTTCTTCCTGATTTATACTTAGTGATTGTAGCGTGTAAATGTGATGCGGGGATAAAGGGTGGGGAAATAAACGTGGAGGAGCGTGTGAGGGGGCGGGGGGGGGGAAGAGGAAATGTGAATGTATTGAAAATTGAAACTCATTATATTCCCATACTCGCTTCCAGCCTGGGTATTTTTTTTTTTTACTGCGGCTTTAAGAGTTTTCATATCATTACGAGAATCACCATCGAGAGGGCAACGAGTACTCAAATCCAATTCAGATAGTGTAGACCTGACTTATGACTAACTGACTCGGTTTATCTTATTCTCTGCGAAGAGAAGTTAAGTGTATGTTTTTTTAGTGTGTTTCTTGTGGAAGACTTTTCCGAAAGTCTAAAATAGATCTACCTTCAATAGCTATTTTTAGTTCTTGTTTTTTTTCTGTTTCCACCGATTGTATTTTTTATTATTGTGTTGCTGTGTGTTTTGTTTCGTTTTAAGTGGTTTTAAACTTTTTAGTTAGCACAATTAGTGATGAAAAAATGTTGTGTAAAACCATACGTGAGATGGGATAATTGCATCGTTAATGAAATCATTTCCTTGTGTTTGTGATTCACTTTTCGATCCACGCTAACATTAAATTCGTTGAATATCTTTAATCAAATGATATACTGATATACAATGGACATGCTATCTATCTAACGCATAGGTTCTCAACCTTTTTCGACTCACCGCCCCCTTTTAAAATTTTGCTCCGTTCACCGCCACCCCCCCCCCCTCCAACCTTCTTTTATCGCCCATTCCCCCCCCCTCCCACTTTCCGCCCATCTGGACTATAGTTTCCGCAATTTTTTTTGGCGGACTAGACTTTTTGTGAGATTATTTATCTTTAAAAAAAAAAAATGAAAACGAAACATATTGTAAGAATAAATAGATCAAAACATTGCCTAAACAAAAGGTTTAAATAAATCAATATTAATGTGAATCGTTTGCCTGGTATGTTGCTAGCAATTTGTCTATGTTTGTTTCAATTTTGGTTGCAAAAGCCTTAGGTCTAATAATCAGTAATATTTGTTATATTGCAAAAGAGAACTTGTTCGGCATCACTATTGAATCAAATGTGGAAACATTTTTAATTAAAGGGAGATAATTAGCCCGTTTAATTTGAGCTAATATTTCTTTTTTTTTCTTTTATAAAAAATAAATGGCTTACAATTTATAACTTTGAAATTATCAAACTGTACAAACTATTTGAAAATTATATAAATATTATATGACTAAAGAATGTATATGTATATTTTCAAGCATTACAATAACTACCCAGTTTGTATGATTACTACTTATTTATACCGCTTAACAATGATACTACCCAAACAGTGACAATTGGAAACACATTAAAGACATCTCGGTTAAACTGAGATCAAAATATCATTAATGTTAGCAGATATAGGGCGACAGTCCGGTGAACCAACCACAGACCCCTAATTCATCGAAAAGTCACTGAGATTCCTGTTTCTTATTAATATAATGATATGTATGCATACTGTTGGGGGATATTAGATATTTATCAGCACTTGCGTTTACATCACATTTCATCCAAAAACTAATCGATTCAAATAGCTGAGGTGTTAAAATATATCAGGTACGTTAATACTGCCCACTCTCTCTGTCTCTCTCTCTCTCTCTCTGTCCCTCTCTCTCTCTCTGTCTCTCTCTCTCTGTCTCTCTCTCTCTCTCTGTCCCTCTCTCTCTCTCTGTCTCTCTCTCTCTGTCTCTCTCTCTCTCTAGGTCTCTCTCTTTCTCTAGGTCTGTCGGTCTCTCTCTAAGTCTGTCTGTCCCTCTGAACCTTCTGTCTCTCCTTCTGTCATTCTCTGTCTCTTTATCTGAGTTTCTCTGTTTTCCCCACTCCCCTTTTCTCTTTTACTCCTCCCCATTCCCTCTGTCTATGACACTGTACCGAGTTTCCCTCCCTATCTCGCCTCCCATAAGAACATATTAAGTCAGAACCATCATCCATGCTGTGCTTTTGAAGTCAAAATTGATAGTCTCTAAATGTCTGGCCGCCGTTGAACTTTAAACATTGAGAGACCGGAGACAAACTGTAATTTAATTTTGAATCACCGATTTTCCACTTCCCCCCTCTCTTTCTCTCTCTATCTCTCTCTCTCTCTCTCAATCTCTCTCTCTCTCTCTCTCATTCTACCTCGTTCGCCCCTCCAATAAAAGTCGGAGTTAAACCTTTTTCACGCCCTTCCCATGGGACAATATTTCCACAGCTCAAGTCACCAAACATATTGCGGATGTCTCGTGAGTGTTTCGAGCTGACACCGAGTGCTCTTTAAAGCACGAGGCGAACAAGGTCATCCAAAAACGAATTCAACATACCTACGCTCTCCCCCAGCTATTCCGGGTCGTTATGTTTGGCATATTCAATACATCGTGCCTTAGCATAAAGTGAAAAACAACAACAACAAAACATGTTTATACAAAACAACAACAACAAAACATGTTTATACAAAACAACAACAACAAAACATGTTTATACAAAACAACAACAAAACATGTTTATACAAAACAACAACAAAACATGTTTATACAAAACAACAACAACAAAACATGTTTATACAAAACAACAACAAAACATGTTTATACAAAACAACAACAAAACATGTTTATACAAAACAACAAAACATGTTTATACAAAACAACAAAACATGTTTATACAAAACAACAACAAAACATGTTTATACAAAACAACAACAACAAAACATGTTTATACAAAACAACAACAAAACATGTTTATACAAAACAACAACAAAACATGTTTATACAAAACAACAACAACAAAACATGTTTATACAAAAGTGCCTTCTGCCATTTCTTTTAAATAGAAAATGTTTGTCTAAATGTAATACTGGATAGGACTATTCCATAAATGTAAAAAAATCATCTGTTTACTTTGTCATAGGTATAATAAAAAGATGTTTCATTGAAATGAAAGACTTGCCCAGGACTCAGGAACCATATCCTAGAAAATATAACCGGGTTCGCTCTCTATTACATCCAGTATTCAGTTCACGAAAGTTTACTGTTTAATACGAGGTAGTTTATATCGTTTATATTTTTTAACAAGAGTTTTAAGGGTGACATCAAATTAATACGCGTTAGTGTAAAAGACTTAAAATAATAAACACGTGCATTCTGTCAATTCAATTTAATCGGCAGATTAATGTGGGGGGGGGGCTGACCCGGTTCGAGACAAGGCCCTCAGTTAATTAATCCACCCCCCCCCCACCCGATATGAAGATTGAACATAAATTAGTTCTACTATATAAGGTCACAACGGCTTCCAGCCTAAGAACTTTTGCGCTCCATTTGTAATGGTCAGCTTTTTCGCTCCATTTGTAATGGTCAGCTTTTTCGCTCCATTTGTAATGGTCAACTTGTTAGATATCTTTAGTAAAAATATTGCTTAACCTTTGGTTTTGAAACCGTTACTAATGTTAAATCTATTTTTAACTAACACCAATGATTAACATTCACTTTAAGCTAAGACTCTTTTTGTTTTTCTCTTTCCTTTTCTGGTACTCGGCCGTTACACTCAAAACTTGTAGGAAGTAAGATTTCTCTATCCGAGGGGCATGTCAATACCAAAGTCTAAGCACGGATGTCTTTAACAGACCGTTGGCTTCTTGACACTTGATCTAAATGGCCGTGGCATACAACTCCAAGGGATTTACATTTCTTCTCTCTCTCTCTCTCTCTTTCTCTCTTTCTTCCTTAAAAGTCTTTGATTAAGTCGAGTACAACCGTATTTCGACATAGGCTTACTTAAGTAACACGTGGTGTACTTCAGACGTGAGGGTCGTAACTTGTTATCAGAAGGGCGTCAATATTTTAATGGTTTATCTATTATAATTTATCTATTTTATATCTAGTTATCTATCTATCGATCCGTCTATCCAATACATGTAATCGATCAAACTATATATCCATCCACCTTTATTTATCAGTTTACTTTCCGTCTGTCCGAACGATCTCTCCAGCCAACCATACATCTATATTTCTGTCTATATATATCCATTCCGCCCTTCCCCCCTCCCCCCCATATGATTTCTTTTTCTTTTCTAATCACCCTCGCTCCCACGCTCGTGCTCCAGTTGTGTGACTCTGGCATTCCTCCTGTTGCAGATGGGGTAAACCCTAAAAGTAAACAAAAAACGCGATACATGTATGTCATTAAATACTGAGTTTATCGTTATAATCCCTTTCATCCTTTACATTTTACCCTTTCTTTTGTTTTTTTCTTTTTGGTTTAGCGAGAAATCTTTTGTTTTAAAAGCCTGACATTGCTTGACAAAAGGATCGTATGGCCAACATAAAGCCCTTAGCCGTCTTTATGTTCTTACTAGTAACACCCATTTTAAGATCCGATTACATATTTTTTTAATGTATGCCGGGGGGGGGGATGTAAAATACACACATACATACATACATTTATACTGTTTACCTTCTACCCCCCCCCCTCCCCGCTTCATATTCACCAAACATAAAACGTGTACTCTTTAACCTTCTACCCCCCTCCCTCCCCGCTTCATATTCACCAAACATAAAACGTGTACTCTTTAACCTTCCACTCCACCCCCCACTTCATACTAGGTAATTCTATTGTGCATTGTGCGTCCAATAACAATAGAAGTTGGCGAATAACAACTAAACAGAGACGAATGACAATAACAATAGAAGTTGGCGAATAACAACTAAACAGAGACGAATGACAATAACAATAGAAGTTGGCGAATAACAACTAAACAGAGACGAATGACAATAACAATAGAAGTTGGCGAATAACAACTAAACAGAGACGAATGACAATAACAATAGAAGTTGGCGAATAACAACTAAACAGAGACGAATGACAATAACAATAGAAGTTGGCGAATAACAACTAAACAGAGACGAATGACAATAACAATAGAAGTTGGCGAATAACAACTAAACAGAGACGAATGACAATAACAATAGAAGTTGGCGAATAACAACTAAACAGAGACGAATGACAATAACAATAGAAGTTGGCGAATAACAACTAAACAGAGACGAATGACAATAACAATAGAAGTTGGCGAATAACAACTAAACAGAGACGAATGACAATAACAATAGAAGTTGGCGAATAACAACTAAACAGAGACGAATGACAATAACAATAGAAGTTGGCGAATAACAACTAAACAGAGACGAATGACAATAACAATAGAAGTTGGCGAATAACAACTAGAGACGAATGACAATAACAATAGAAGTTGGCGAATAACAACTAAACAGAGACGAATGAATTCAATGGAAAGCAAAGACTTACACTGAATTAAACGTTTTTAATCATTCTCGTATATTTTGTGTTCTTGTACAGAACGGTTCAACAATTTATTACCCAAAGTGTATCAATAAAGGCAGTATGGAAATGAATAAATGATATATTCCAGTTGTTTTTTTATGGTGCATTTGAATAACAACAAAAAAAGGAGTTTTTCCCCTCGTTATTTCCTCTCTCTTAATATCGTTTTACAGGAAGTCTCACTTTTTCCATCCTTTCATGCTGGACCAGGTTAAACAAAATGTCGATAACTGCGCATGTGCCAGGAGATTTTGCGCTGTAGATACAGTGTAATGGCGTCAACGGTTTCATTATAAAAAAACAGTTGAGTCTTAGCGTAGCAATCAGCCTGTATAACTGTTATTACCAATATCGGTAGTCCTCAAGCTTTATTACAGCGGGGTAGGATAGGGTTTGCAGTTCACTTCCGCCCAGACATTTTAGTTTGAGAATTATAAGATCGTATTCCAGTAAACACATTCTATTTTTTGGACATGTATGGGTCAGGTTAAAGACGCAGGAGGGTCAGATTAGGCCGAGGGTCGTAGTTAGGAGACCTCCGGGTCTAATAAATTATAATGCCTAAACATAATAGCCTGCTTTATCTACACTTGCGGTTGAAAGTTCTATTATAGGGTTTTGACAAAAAATCTCGTTTAGGTCTAGTAAGGATACGTGCCAATCTGTTTCCATGTGCCATGGAACTCGATTTGTATATGTTCGAGCACTCACATATACATATAGCTCCCGCCTCCCCTAATCTCCCCTATCTTTAAGCCAAAATAAGACACGTGATTACGATAATGGGCATGGAAGTCGAAGTTAAGTAAAAGAAAATTGATCTTGTGTGTGTCCCGGATTGATTGAAGTAGAATTGATTTTTCAGCCCTCCACCCCAGGCCTCGTAAAATGCTGGCTGAGTGATATAACGTAGACATGTCCTCGTCACGCAGAGTCTTTACATGTAGACATGATCTTATAGCGAGGCGTCTTCGTGGGCACAATTGAATTGCCTTGGCGTTAGTTAAATTAGCGAGGATGATCTCAGCTATCTGCAAGGGCGTTAAGGGTGCGTGTTTACGTTCGAGGGAGCTTTTACGTGTGGAAGTGATAGGGCAGTATATTTATTATGAGATGTTGGCCATGTTAATTGTAGGAATAAATAATAATAATAATAATAATTCTTGTATAGCGCATATCCCGTTGAGGACAGTTATATGCGCTGTCGACAGTTACAGAGTACAGATAACGAAGAACAGACGAAAATGTATACATGTACATGTCAATACTGGTACTGGAATAGGTGAGTCTTCACCCGACTCCTGAGGATCTCGAAGCTAGGGCTTTGGCGAAGCTGTAGTGGGAGGGGATTCCAGGCGGACGCCCCCCCCCCCAGCGGACACTAGCTTCGCACGAGGGATCCGAAGAGTTAGTGTATCAGAAGCCGAGCAAAGGGTGCGTATAAGTCCGTGTAGCTCATCGGGGTTCCGGTGCCATTTTGTGGTCTAGCTGCTATCTTTTTGGTGACCATTATAAGTGAAAAGAAACGCTCAAGAAATGTTCCTACTACCGGTACAAGTAATCTCGCCCTCGGGTATAAGTTACAAATCCATCGACAGTCGTTAAAAATGGCTGGAAATTCGCCAGCAGCTAAAGTAGGTCGTGAGGGGAATTCTTAGCATTAGGGACGCGGGTTTTTTTTGTTTTTTTATCCACATATTATCCTGGTCGTAAAATTTTTTGGAACAATAGGAACACAACACTCACGCGGAACACCTAAATAAGTCTTAGGACCAGGCGGCGACCACTGGTCTGTGCGTTTGTGTGTGTGTGTAGGGGGTGGTTGTGGAATGGTGGAGAACACCATTGGTTTCTACCCAAAAGATATCTAGGCCTCTCTTAAGTGATAAAATGGCACATGCCTTCATCTGAGTTTGAGACCCATGTCCTACAGTGTGCACTTACAGAGAACAACAGCAACAAAACTAAAGAGTCATCTATAATCTATACACACAAGATGACAACCCGTTCAACACATTAGTAGACTAAAGGAAAATTCAAAGGGAAAAAACTCAAGGAAACTTTCTTTTTTTGTTCGGCTTTTCTTTTTTTTTTTCAGTCTCCATTTATTGCTCGTATTAACAAATTATCCGTTTATCAAATTTTAATTATAACATTTGTATTTATTTTAAAAAAGCATTTGATTATATTAGACTAGATCCAATTGTAATTAGTACGCTAATAGAAAAACAAACACTCTAATTGGGAATGGCCTCTACATAAGCCTGTGGTAATTGGAAAGAAGAAAATCAATTAGCATGCAGTAATTGGAAAGAATGCGCGCGCGCACATATGTTATATGTTATAGATAAAACATCCTGCGACTATTACTACTATAGCTTGTTTTTTTTTAAAAGAGTTATGTCAGAAGTAAAGAGAAGACAAGAAGTCTTTTGGTAGACCCAGGAGAACGGAGGAAGCCAAGCTTTCAGAATTCACGCTTTGCTTAACTCCCTTTCAAATTACATATGATGACGCAAATTAACATGGCTTAAGAAGAATTCAAAGGAAGAATACAAGAAGTTTCTCCGTCATTTTGACGGGCATAACCACTAGTATACAATAATAAAAGCGTAAAATTCAATATTATTTAAAAAGAGATTCTAATTTTCAATAATAAAAAAATAAAACAACACTCATAGCAAAAGCTTCTGTAGCATCATCAATATATTTCTTTGGGTAAAAGTAAAGTACCCTTCGGACCAAACTGATCATAGGACTGGTGAAACAGCGTTCACCAGTTTCTGTGGCCACGGCTTACTAGGAGATGTGTGGCCAGCACAATGTCCAGCAGCGGCAAACGTGCCCCATATTCTTTGAAAGTAAGTAAAATTAAAGGTAATCTTGTCGGACCAAACTGATACATGGGACCTGTGAGCAGGGTTTATCAGTCTCTGTGGCCATGGCATATTATCATACTATGAGACTGTGTGGCCAGCACAATGCCCAGTCGCCTTTACTTTGCCCCAACTAATGCCAGGTACCCATCCGAGCTGGGTATACTAAGGGACACCCTCCAGAACCGGAAACAAATCCTAGCCTTCATCAGGATTCGAACCCAAGAAATTCAGTGCGCCAGCCGAACGCGCTGCTGCTGATATTCTGTGAAAGAGAGTTTTTTTTATCAGATATTCGAAACCTTGCACTGACAGATAAGAAGATCATGTAATGGGCCCCTTTTGTTAAAGCCATTATTGTTCATTACTATACAGTGTACTCATAATAATACGACAATACTAGTTTGTTATAACTGGCCTGACAATAGTCGGCGATTGAATAATTTAGACGAAATCCATCACAATGACCATGGCTGAATGGCATTTTATCCAGAAGCCAGGAAGCTATGAATACCAAATGAAAGTGATCTTATAAAAAAAAACTAGACCCGCTAGGGTATAATGTCTAGTAAAAGTTGTTGTTTTTTTCTTCTCTTTTATAAAATAGCCAAGCATTGGTTTCTTGACGTCTCATCGATTTCAGCGAACCATTCAAAAGAATAATAAAAATACAGGAAAGATTCATGAAAAAAAACTCGTGTAATCTACCTAATCACTAACTGAGGAAGTCGCCGAGTTTCATGTAAAGCATGCATTGAAAACAATTTTAAAAAAAGCATCAACCGCCCATTACATTTTTAATGGCTTTCATCCAGGACAAATATAAGAGTCCACTAACTCTTGTACTTTATAAAAATGGTAAACAGGATTGTAAGGCCCGCGGAAAAAAAAACACCATTTTAATTGGCTTTCCGAAGATTGGGAATGGGGGAGGGGGGGGGGGGCTATTCTTTATGTGTCCATGAAACCAAGTGAAATCTTGACTGTATTAAATACTCAAATCAATATTTATTATAATGTTTGACTTAGTTAACATACATATTAGATACATCTTTGGTTTGCTAAGCAATACAACAATATTTAAGTTCAAACATGTGTGATTTTTTTTTAAGACACCCTAAACCAAAAATTACATTCGGACTTGAAATGGTAACAATGGAATACATCAAACATACCGGCACGTGAAAATTAGAATAGTCTAGACTATTTTCACATTTGAGAAAAGAAATCACGGGAAGCGATCATTTATAGGTAGCAACAAAAAGAGCAAGAAATCAAACAAGCAAACACGTCCACTAAAAAACTGTGTTTAGTTAGGTTTATGTTTCTTGATTTGTTTGTTGAACAAAACAAATTGACGTGATGCACAGAAAGTTGGACGACATTTTTTCTTCCTTCAAAGGAGGCTTGGAAAGAAAGGAAGGGGGTGTCGATATGTCAGACACGGGCGCTAAACTTTAACCTTATTAATTTACACTTTTTGCTCAAAAACAGTTCCTGAATAATAATTTTATAATTTAAAGTAGAGTGGGGCTTGAAGATTGGGGGTAGGGGGGGGGGGTGGAGTGGAGAATTTATCGTTCTTTCATTTTGAACTATTGTGCCCGGGCGACAGGATGTTATTTGAGAAGCTCATCTACACATATTTTACAAATATCTATATCAGGTTCTCAACCTTGTTCAGTTCACCGCCCCTTTTACATTTTTTTTCCGCTCACCGCCCCCCCCCCCCCATAATTTTTTTTTTAGCACCCCCTCCCTCTTGAAGTTCAATGAAGTTTCCACAATTGATTAAGACGAATATGTTTGTGTGGTTATTTATCATCTTAAAGAAAACTGAAATGGGAACTAATTGTAAGAATTAATAGATCAAAAAATTACCTAAACAAGAGGCTTAAAAACAATCAATATTAATGTGAATCGTTTGCCTGCTGTGTTGCTAGTAGTTTGTCTATATTTGTTTCAATTATGGTTGCAAAAGCCTCTTTCTCCACGCTTCGCTATTTGCAGCGTTTATTTTTTTTTTTTTTTTTTTTTTTTTTTTCTTTTTTTGTTTTTTTTTTTTTTGTTTGTTTGTTTGTTTTGTTTTTTGACAACAAAACGGTACTAGCATGAAATGCACTTTCCAAAAAAGAGGGTGTATGATTGCGATACAAAATTGTTGCCGAAATTCACAGACCTAGAGGAACTGATTGATTTTATCCAAAAGAATCGCATTTGCTTTTGAAAAACTTGAGCACCGAATGCAAGTCTCGTACATTATATTTAAACGGTCATCTTTTGCTAACCAACGCACCACTGTGTGCAGTGGCCATCGCTTGAGACCCTCGTCAATGAACAATTAACAATTATTATTTATTTTTGCACCACTGTACATAAGTACAATAAAGGCATAATCGAAGACATAACAAGACAATTATAACATTGACAAACAATATAAAATTATATAGAGACAATAATAGTAATACAGACATTGATAATATAAATTTCAAAAAATAATTTATGGTATCAACGCAAAGCTGTCTAAAAAAATCATTGAATGCATTACTTACTTGTGAGCTGCTGTAATATTGTAGTGAGCGCTACAGACAATAACTAGATCCATAAGCTACGTGAAGTAAAATTTAAGAAGGGTGTTAAAAGACTTTTATTAAATAAATGTTGTCACAGACTTTTTTTTAACTACAACATAAATACACTATACGCCCATACCATCGCCACTGGAGGAATTTCTTTAACACTAAAAAGTCTTCTAGTACAAGTAGTCTAATAGATTTTTATATTTATTTATTTTTTTGAAATGGGCAAATTTTCTCTTTTTTTTTTTTTACTCAAATTAACGTAAGCTAAAAGTAAAGCTTGATTGTCTGGTAGCGTGGACTCATCCAGTTATAAATAAAATGGTGATGTCTTTAGGTAATCTCACAATGTACTCTAAATCAGGGGTCGGCAACCATGGGTACGCGTGCCAAACTTGGCTCGTTGGGCGATTTTCAGTTGCACGCGAGAGACCTCCAAGAGGTGTTTTTTATTGATAAAAACAACATTTTCCGGTTCTAAACGAGGAAAGCTGACTGTTGAAGCCGATGTTTCTGACACATTTCAGTGAGTTCAGCTTGCATTTACAAGGACCACTGGAATGTATTTGCATTGAAACTCGACATAACTTGCCGTGAAATCAATTTCAAAACATTTAACTACCTGTACATCTCTATATTAAAGAATATATTAAGATAGATAGTTGGGTTTTTCAGAAGTACACCGAAGCACTCAAAGCGGATGTTTCTAATCAAAGGCAATACTTTCAAATTGATGGACTCATTTTTTTTTATACCGCATCATCATCAAGCATAACTGGTTTGATATTATTACAACCTTCTTAGATGTAGATCTTTTTTTAAGTGGAAGAATATTGGCGATTTTAAAATGAAGCAAGTTGAATTTTAAACATTTGACAAATGAACATCCAAATGTGTATATTTGCGAAATAAAATATGAAAGTCAGCGGCTTAGGAATGTCACCTGATATTCTCAACTGCTAGGCATCGGCTCTTTTACTTTCAGCTTTTGATTCAACTTACACCTGTGAACAGATTTTATCGCACATCAAAGCTGTTTTAAGCATACAAAGAGGTCACCTACACTTGACCGCTGATTAATTGATAAAGTATAATTACATTTAAAAGAGTTTGTATTCTTATCTTTTTTAATTAAACATAAATATAATTAATTCTAAATTAAAAAATGTGTATTATTAATTTAGAAATATAAGAGACTTATTTAATAGCACTATATTGTGTAATTTCTGCAATTATTAATATTCAAAATATAAACTCCTTAAATGGACAAACAATTAATGCAGGAAATGTTTATTTACAACTGTTTAACGCAAATTATTTTAATCCTCTAATTAAAAAAACTTGCTATGAATACCATAGTGTTGAATTTATATAAAGAAACAATAAATAGTCAGTAATATTTATTATAGTCAAAACAATACTTGTTTGGCATCAGTATTGAATAAATGTGGAAACAATTTTAATTAAAGGGAGATAATTAGCCCATTTCATTTGAGCTAATATTTTGATGTTTTTGTTTCTTTAAAAAAATAATGGCTTACAATTTATATTTTTGAAATGATCAAACTGTAAAAATTATTTGAAAATTATATAAATATTATATGACTAAAGAATTTATATGTATATTTTAAAACATTACATAAACTACCCATTCTGTATGATTAGAACGTATTTATTCCGCTTAACAATAATCATCGGGTTCCAACTAGGAGAATAACACAATAAATTACATCTCAATAAAACTGAGGTCAAAATATCACTAATAATAATATGAGGAAAATGTTAGGGTGACAGGGATCGATAGGAGTCAGAGATTGAACTTGCGACATGTCGGTTGACAGACCGAGTTATAAGGTATCATAAAAAAAAACGGATTCTTTTGTCCAGGGCATAACGTTAGGGTTTAGCTCCGGGGGGGGGGCACTCCCAAGCTCTGTCCGGGCTCCAGCCATTCCACGACGAAGACGTGCCGTGTAACAGTAAGGATTCCGCAGCAAGCGATTGTTCACTGCCGTTCCCCTAAGGATCATTATCGTGGTGGATCACCCGTATGCATGCAATGTCACCCGGTAACACAAATCCTATCCTATAGGTACAGACATCATCACCGGGTGGTTCTTGAGACCGGAATGCTGCGTCCATTGCTTCCTCCCCACCGTGGCCTCTCGGCAGTGCAATGAGTCTCGGATCCGTAGCGGGAGCTGTCCCCCATGCATTTGCCCGCCGGTGTAATCTTAATGAGATCGTATTGGCGGTTTAGACATGCCCCCGTTGAGAACCTGTGATCTATATAAAGAGAGGAATGAATGTGAAGACAAGTGAATACAGCTTAGAGTTGGCAGATTCTGTTATCTACTTCCCAAACAGCACCATCTCTACTGTTCATTAAATTCAACTCGATAATGTCTATTTTGTTGTTTGTTAAACCGGGACAATTATTTCATATTCAGTTAAAATTCTGAAGAATGATGCTCCGAGAACGAGCTGGCTCCCGAGGGCTTAATTTGAAATCGATACAATCACCTCGGATAAAATGTTATCATAACTTGCAAGGTCCCTGGGCTGTGGTTTTATTAGAAAATCAAAACACGTAATTCCTTTTAACACTTAGAGAAATTTGGCAAGCTGGAACAGTAATTCATATTTCGAATAATTTCTTTTTTTTTCATTTAATTATACATCCACATATAAAGTTTAATGAAATGTCATCTTGAAGAAAAAGTGGGGGGGGGGGGGGTGAGAAATAAACTGTTGAGTTTAAGATTTCATTCAGTTGAAATTTTATTCTGCTGAACTCAATCTTTCAATTTATCAAAAGTTCTGTTTGCGCCTGCCCATCTATTACGTAGACAATGTTGAAACAATAATAGGCCTACTATATATCTAGATGTTGTTTTTTTTTAAATGTAATGATGTGAGAGTGAATATAATTTCTGCATTTAAAGACTTGTCCTGTTCCGACTTCCGGCTGCGACTTGACACGGTTAAACGTCAACTCGTAAACGTCACCACAGCTCGCGTTAAAACGTGCGTTTTTATAGAATTGTAAACTTTTTGTTTTAAAAAGGTCGCAGGTTGAAATATGTCTTTGTTGTCTGTGCTGTTTCTAAAGGTTTTGTTGCATCAAGGCTGCTGTCTTTATTGTACCTATGTACTATGTGGCAAAATAAATATTGTATTGTATTGTAATATTGTCATTCACACTCGCTACTGACGTAATCAAGCGCCACTGACGTACTCATACGCTCCAGACATACGCGTCATAAGTTCCATGATTTAGATTCTCCAACCAGACATCATTGTCCTGGCAACCAAAAAACGCTACTTATTCTTCCTGCTACAATATTTACAATCAAACATATTGGTGTATTTCTTTAAATGTGTATTCCTTACAACCGCACATGTGTTTTTGTGAAAACAAAATAATTAATCAACACCAAACAATAAACGGGCAAGGTTTGATAGTTGTTCCGATAATCATGAGGTAATACAAACAAAAAATTACTTGAAACTCCGGCCATTAATATGTTATAACGTCCCCCCCCCCCCTCCACACAGTGCTCAGGGATAATCCGTAGCAGACTCGCATCTCAAACGACAGGCCTTGACTGAGAGGGATGGTGAGGTAGCGGGGAGGGGGGTCCAACATAGGGGTGAGGGGAGGCGAAAATATTGAAAAATCCTGTTTACCCAGTCTCTCCACATAGACAGTGCCTTACTGCACTTGTGCATTACCCCCTACTCCCCCTCCTCTATCTCCCATACCCTCAATTCTAATATTTTACCAAAAATAATGTCACAGAACAACAAGATCTGCCTAGATGGAAAGGGGTCAAGTGAAAAACAACGAGTTGAATGCTAGAATCAAATGACGGGGATAGTGTCGGGTTCCTGTTCGTGTATATCTGGCCCTCGTTAGTCCTCCTGACAGGCGTGAGACACTAGAGTGAAGGACAAGAACCGCGGGCAACACGAGCATTTCCGGGCCCCTTACAAAATGGGAATTTGAGGAGGAAGGAAAGGGGGGGGGGTCACTTTTCTGTGAGAGTTATAAATCTTGACACGAGAAATTCAATTTCTGTCTATATTTTAAGACCATTCCTCGTTTTACATCTGCGTGTGTGCTTGCATCGACAATGAAGTAGAACGCATTCACTGTTTAAATCGAACTTGTTTGCAAAAATATCGCCTTGTCTCTACTCTCTATTCGGCGCCCTTAATTAATAATCTGAATGATTTCCAAACAATTTTTTCTAATATCCCTCCTCCCCTTCTTCGCCCACGCCACTCTTCCTTTAGATTGTCCTGGGGCTAATAGGCCAGTCTGTCTGGATTTGAGTGGTATTAGGGGTGTCGGGGGGTAGGGCAGCCATGGATCACTCAATCTGCATCCCAAGGGGGAGAAGTGGCGTATCCACAGGGGGGGCACATGACGCTTTCTTTGAACTTCGATTAAAAATTTAAATGTCATTAACTAAATTGCAAAAAAAAAAAAAGCTTTTTCAAAAATTCGTTCCCTCCACGTGATACTATAATATACAATTTAAACTGTGTATAATTACGCATGATCTCGTTTTGAAATGCTACCGGAATTACCCAGTCTTGTTTTTTTTTTTTTTCAGTTTCAATAAGGGTATTTAATTACTTCACTATGGCAGTTTTTCTGACTTGTTCAGGCAACCCCATACCGCGCATGAAAGCTACTTCATAAAAAAGAAACTTAAATTGTTTCCTTGATGTGGAATACACGTATTAAATTATAAATGCTTATAATATTATAACTACACGTTATTTACATTTGAAATTCTTACCTGTGTTTAAGCTAAACGTGTTCGATTGTATGGCTGATATTTTATTGTAGAGAACAAATGTGTGTATAATTTATAATCTTTAAACAGACTTTTGGCTGTCTGTGTAATGGCGGATTAATTTGAAGACGGCATTTGGCCCTCGTCATGGTGTATTCTATGTGATAACTATTTTTTTTCTCGCACATAGATATCTAGAAGCGCTGAATAACATTTTAATATTTTGGGCAAAGTCTTTTTTTTATATTGTAGATGGCCCATATTAAATATACATTGTAAAGTAATAGATGAGATTAGCTAAAAAAATGTTGGCCATTTGCCACCACTTAACAGTCTGGCCCAACATTTTTAGTAAGACCATCATTATAACCGTCATAGAACTACGGCTACACCGTATAATCAATCTGCTTCTGTCCCATGGTGTGAATGAAAGACGTTAAATTATACGTATTGTGACTTCAATAATCTAAGAGTGCTCTGTAAATAACATATATACTAAAAAAAAACAACTCACTAGTGCTAGGGACATGTCTACGAGCTGGAACTATACAGTTATAGACGATGATGTACACGAGAGAACTAGCGAGTTATTTTATTCTGGGCATGTAATGTGGAACATAAAGAGAGAAAGAAAAAAGAGGAGAAAAATAGAATGAAAGAAAGAAAGAAGGACTAATGAGGATAGGAAAGAATAAGGGGATTGGAAGCTTGAGGCTTTGGACTGGATGAATGTTATGGTCGCATAGTAAATTTGTCTGGTTGAGGCTTTTCTGGATTATTGATTACTGTAGGGACTGGGGTCAAGTGAAAAATTCTGCTAGTGGAGTTGTAACACGTTTTTATGAAAGGAGCCAAAAATATGTCCTTTTAATATTTGCTAAAAGGACATTCTCTTTTCCAATTTGTTTTTCTTGAGAGGTTTATCTTGGTGTAAACAAACCACTATTTTCATTTCATTTATAAAAAAAAAATATATAACGAGCAGACGTTGTGTTAATATGTCCTCTCTTTCTAATATTGATGTATTTATTCCGCTTTATGTTATTTCAAGGTATCAAGCAATTTACAACTCGAAATGTATTCATTGTACACAATTATAAAGGTCGTTAGTTTCTCAATTTGGTTTTAGAAGGGGGGGGGGGAGAAGAAAAAAAAGTTAAGTGTCTTATCCTATTGATTTTTGTCCTTGGAATGGCTATTGCAATTTCAACCAAACGGTGAACAGGATTTCGCATAAAATAAATTAGCTGACCTGACCTCCGTCATTAGCTCCACTCACAGAGTCGTAAAATTCCCTATTCGGTTTCAAAATCTTCTGCGACATTGCAGGCCTGATTGAAAGAGACCGAAAAGTAAAAAAACAAAAAAGTTAATAAATAAATGGAGAATTTTACGTTTAGATTTCGTGCTGTATTTGAAAATAGGATGCGCTAGCTCGGTAATCCTTTTTTCCCCCCTTAGATCTTGTAATCAATATAAGGTATGGACTATTATAATTAAATAAATGAATCTTTTCGGATATCTGCCCTCGGCCTTGAGCTCACTAAGTCTAAGTAAATTTGCAGTGATTTTTAAAGCATCCTCATGGAGACGTCGACATCGCACTCGTGTGTGTAAGTAGTAGAACGTCGTCCCCCACTCTTGAGACATAATAACAATATATTTAGTCTGCAAGATCGACAACCCCTCCCCTAATCCCAGACAACCCCTCCCCTTCTCCCATAGGAACACAAAACAAATTGAACACACACAGACACACAAAGCAGTTTCGAAGTTAATTGTTGTGAATGGTAATGCATTTCGTTTGTTAGCTTTGCATGTTTAGTTTTACGGCCACAAATTTAAATAAGAAAAACAAAAGAAAAACAAACAATAAACAAAGAAAGAAACGTGTAAACAAGCCTTTCCCACCTTTTTTTTCTTTAAGAAGGCATTAAGAAAGGGGTGTGCAGCAAGCGGCCCACGGGTCACAATACGGCACCATTTAGTGTAGCCCCCCTCAGAGCTCCTAAAGACAGTTTATTTATTTTTTAAAATTCCATCTATTAATAGTTGTAAATAAAAAAATTTTTCCATCTTATATTAAATGTCTTATGCTGCCCAGTGACGAAAAGTGTTGCACACCCCTTCAGACAAAGTGTGAATAAGATCAGTGGTTCACTGTCCCCTTAATTAATTGGGCCTTCTAAAAGTAATCTCCTCTCACAGCCACGCCCCACTGCAATTTATTTCAACAGCGCACTGAGCATGCTAAATGTAATAGCATGGATACAAGCACTATATAATTAAATAACCATAATTAATATTATTGTTACTTGTCGCTATAATCTTCATTTAAATCCCCTCATCCTTTTTCTTCTTTCAAATTTTAATAATGTTTTCACGTCATAACCACTGCACCACCACGTCTCACTCTAATAGGCCGGCTCTGTAAAACCCACAAGGGTCAAGGGTATTACAGGTTGGATAATAAATGCATTATGAGACCACCATTTTGTAACAGAGAATTTTGACTGCCTTTTAATTGTTTATATCGAGCACCACGCGTGCCGTAGGTTGCCAAGTCCCCCTGCGCTAGAGTACGGTACATTCTTGTTTAAAGGCTGGCCGTTATTTTTATAGATTATAGATCTATCATTTTTTTGTGTGTGTTGTTATTGCTTTTTGGGGGGGCAAATGAATAGTAAGTACATAATCTACAGTACTTACACAAGAAAACAAGTTTTGGCAAGACACACTAGATACAAGAACAACAAAATAGCCTATTGTACTTTTAGCAAATATTTCACGATTTATTTATTTTTTTTCACTTACAATTGCCAAATTTATCAGTGATATATGAAAGCTTGGATGTAAAATTAGAATGTTATCGATCGCCTAAGGTAGAATTAGACTTTTGGCTATCATCTGAGGTAGAATTAGACATTAAACTTTTGGCTATCATCTGAGGTAGAATTAAACTTTTGGCTATCATCTGAGGTAGAATTAAACTTTTGGCTATCATCTGAGGTAGAATTAAACTTTTGGCTATCATCTGAGGTAGAATTCAACTTTTGGCTATCATCTGAGGTAGAATTAAACTTTTGGCATCATCTGAGGTAGAATTCAACTTTTGGCTATCATCTGAGGTAGAATTAAACTTTTATCGATTGCCCTAGATAAAATTATACTTATAGTGATCGCCTGGGGCATAATTAGACTTTCCGAGTTCATCTGAGGTAGAATTCTACTTTTCGATATCATCTGAGGTAGAATTAAATTTATACTGAATATCTACGGTTCTCTATTATTATTAAATGCCAACAACTAAAAGGATGATTATTCGGTGCTTTGGAATAAAGTAACACACAGTGTTGTAGAAATATACAATTCATCAAATCAATGTTCTGCAATAACAGTAATTATGTCGTGTAGCCTATAGCCTAAAATTTACTTTAGGTAAAAGAAAACAACAATACAATAACGACTTAGCAAATTTACACATGTAAAAAAATAACGTTTTATTACATAAAAAATGACAACATTGAATCGAAATTCTGTGTTTGGGAAATCCGAACAAACTAGAAATAGATTTTGTTTGCTATCTTGTTTTGGCTCGTGCTCTCCTCTATGTGAGTGTGTTGTATTTTATTTTATCCGTCTGTTACCTTTATATTATAGCATTTGTGTGTTTTGTGTAGTGATTTAAAATGTACTCGTTATCTAACGTGAGCTGGTTCTGAGGGACAAAAGTGTCGGTGTGTGCTGCGATGTGTATGTGCATCATACATGTTATGTGTCAGTGACATTTATAATTTATATATCTATATATATATGTGTGTGTGTTAGTATTATAAATGTGTTTTGATGTAATGTCTGTGTTACATTTCTTTTTTTCTCCTGTCCAAGGGGTTGTATATGTTTGTCTGATGTGTGTGTCACATGTTGTTTGTGTCTGTGTCCCTGTTAGGTGTCTTATGTGTGTGGTTTCTAATGCATTGTCTTCGTACGTACAACTCGCGTGTCGCGTGTTGTTTGTTTGTTGCTTCATAAGCTGTGTCACGATTCTGGAATTAAATCGTAACCTTATTAGTACTCATGGATAGATCATAGCGCAGAAGTAGTGTAGAACTAGAAACATAGGTTAGCGTAGAGTTAGATTAGGGAGTAGAAAAGTAGCCTGGAGCTATTACCCTCTCTCTCTCTCACGCAATAGGAACACCCCAACCACCCCTTCTCCTCACCTCTCTTTAACCCTCTCTACACTCTGTCATTCCCGAATTCAGAGTTTGCTACTTGATTCAGCCAATTGGTACTACACTATTTGTATGTGTGATTGTATGTGTGTGTATTCTTTAATGTATGTATATATATATATATATTCTATTATGCTGTCAATTATGATTCATGTTGTATTTTGATAGTACTACTCATTTATTTTGCTAAACTCAGCATACCTGTAGACACCTTTTCATTATCTCCCCTTTTCGTCTCCTACTCAGCGCCGTGGGCATAACCCTTTGTCCACTCGAAGTAGTGACATCTGGAGCGAAGCGTCTCGCACATACAAACTGGTACATCAAGGGGAGATAAGTCATTATCTTATCCTTTGTATCTCTGTTTACGTCTACCCACCCCCCCCCCTTTTTCCCTGGGCCCCACCCCGCAAAAGTCGGCGGTACTAATTGTATATCCACTCCTAAATCCCCCCCCCCCCAATAGTCAATCCTTTATGCAAGCAAACCAGCCAACCGGAACATATGTAATTCTAAACTAATGGAGCTATCCAATCAAATTGACCACTGATCACGTGACTAAAATTCAGGAAAGCGCGCTTAATGAGTTTTAGAGTCACTTGGGCTCAAGTGCTTGGTGGAGAAGGTTGTTCGATTCTAGCCTCCACTTATTCAGTTCGTTCCATAGGATATACCGCCTGCATGTGTATAGGTAGATATTTTGTCAGTCTAAGTATTTTCATGAACACAGCTTCGTTTGCCTAATGTTGGATAACCAAGCAGTACCATGTGTTGAGTGTTAACTGAAGCCTGTGCAAATTCATATATGTATCTTGCCATTGAGTGAAGAACTGAAATGATAATAAACACCTGAACTTAACCAACGATTTATTTGCCTACTTAGAACTATCTGTGTGTCCGTCATAACATCTAACGAGCCAAGAGAGAAATAATAATTATTCCAGGGCGATTCCAGTCACGGTAATTCATACCCTACGACGACCTGCCACTACTACCCCACTCGCCTACGACTCCGCACCCCTCTCATCGCCCAACTTCTGCCAGGTTGATGTCCTAATCCTAAACACATCCTGACAAAGTGGGGACCTCGCCGCGGGATCCTGAACTCAAGCCGTTCAGGGCACTTACAACAGCAATCAACCCGAGGACCACGCCGTACTGAAACCGACCCTGGATTGGGGGCTCATCTCTCTACAACACGAAGACTCTAAGCAGCAAACAGATCCGCCACCTCAAACGCAAGCCAAGTCACCCCAGTAAGCCAGGCTACCCACTTTACGCAGCCTACGCCACCCAGATACCCAGGCTCGCCACTTTACGCAGCCTACGTCACCCCAGATACGCCAGTCAAGACACCCCATTAAGAAGATTCGCCACTCTAGCAATCTACGCCAACCCAGATACACCAGCAGCCAGACCCGCCACACTACGCCAGATTCGCCACCCCATCACGCCAGATTCGCCACCCCATTACGCCAGATTCGCCACTCTAAGCAATCTACGGCAACCCAGATACACCAGCAGCCATATTCGTCACCCTACGCCACCTGCGTCACCCCATCACGCCAGATTCGACACCCCAACCGCCAGATCGTCACCCCAGATACACCAGCAGCCGAAGTTATCCACACCAACAGCGCTAAGCGCCATATGACAATAACTTTATGATTGGATATGTGTGTTAGTATATATGTGTGTGAAATTCTAGGAACCGCTGTTCTGGTGAGTACCATTTTGGACTAGTATTAAGTTAGTTAAACTCTGAACCCCAACCCCTCTTACATTCCCTCTCTCTATCTCGTCATATCTCTGTCCGTTTACTGCTTTACTCTCGCCTTACTCTGTCACTATGGCTGAAGGTGTACTATTGCGTAAGCAGCTGAGAGAAGAGGCTATAGCGATAGGCTACAGTGACGGAGACGTCATTAAATATGTAGTTGAACAGGTAGCGGTCCATGAGGCGAGAGAAGAGAAACTTAGAGTAGAGCAGAGAGAAGAGAAACTTAGACTAGAGCAGAGAGAAGAGAAACTTAGAGTAGAGCAGAGAGAAGAGAAACTTAGGGAGAGAGCAGAACAATTAGCTAGGGAGGAGAGAGCAGAACAATTAGCTAGGGAGGAGAGAGCAGAACAATTAGCTAGGGAGGAGAGAGCAGAACAATTAGCTAGGGAAGATAGAACTAGAGAAGAGAATAGATTAGATGAGGAGGCACGCAGGACACATGAATTCAGACTAGCTGAATTAGCAGCAAGCACTAGGACCCCCGACAACAGCGACAACCCAAACTCCCCCTCATCATTTAGCTCAGCCAACCCCAGCAACCATCCCCTCCCCCGACATGCTTCTCTATGGACCGACGTTCACGACCCCCGGCTAGAACAATTCGACATTTACCTCCGACGGTTTAGCGACTGTATGGAGTTAAATGAGGTCCCCCCAGAATTACACTGTAGGATCCTCGTCTCCACTCTGAGAGGGGAGGATTACGAGACTTACTGTAAACTGGCCCCAGAAGACAGGGAGTCGTGCGTTGCACTGAAAAACGCGCTGCTAAATCGCCACCAGTTACACTCGTCCCACTACCAGAAGAAGTTTCGGTCGTCCACGCTACGACCGGGGGAAAATTATACCCAATTCGCGGAGCGAATACAATCTTACCTACTCAAGTGGGTTGAGTTAGGCAATGTCGAGCAGTCATTCGACGGTATGGTCACCCTCGTAATGACTGAACAGATAGAATCCCAGATGCCCCCCAAGCTGAAGGCTTTCCTTATTCAACAAGGAACCACCGGTTTAAACCCCTCCCTGCAGGGCGCAGATAGATTTCTGCAAGCAGATATAATAGCGTCATCCTCCCGCCCGGGACACCCACAGCCGCACCGACCTTATGGGGACAACCACCGCGTCAACCCTCCCACTCAATCAGCCGCTCCCCAGCCACACACGCCCCACCACGGGCGACCTCGTCCTCACAACCCACGCGGAGACCACCGCCACACCAGACCCACCCCTCAGTTAGCACACGACAGGAACAGACGCGACCCCACCCCCTATTTAGCCGCCGGTGCATTTTACACCACGACAGAACCCGTAAGCGCCGACCAGCAGTATACTAACGGTCCGGCAGGGCAAGAAACAGAAGCCCCTCACCCCAACCACATAACCGAAACCACCGCCCCGTGGCATAGCCAGGAAACATACGGCGACTTGGATCAAGTCCATCACGTATTTTCCATCTCCTCAGTAGACGGACCCCATGAACCCCGCCACAACTGTGTCGACGAGATAGTCCGAATCAATGGCCACCTGGGCTCTTGTACATACGATTCCGGGCTCAGCTATGAGGCCCTAGTAACGGAATCAATGACCTACCCCCGCGACTACACAGGCCGCTATGTGCGACTCCAAGGGCCATCCCATGACTCCCCCATCCTGCGTCTACCGACGGCAGTCGTACACATCGACTCCGCCTTTACATCAGGCCCCATCGAAGCAGCCGTGACTAAAGACGGGAAAGTAGACGTTCTACTAGGTAGGCCAATCGTAGGCAGACCACTCCCGCCCCGACCCACACAGGTGAGCCACGAGCCACCGCGCCCCACCCACAGCCCGATCCGCCCTCCCCAATTCGTGTCCATTAAAGACAGGCTCCGCAACGCAAAACTGCCCCAAACCAGAAGCGAGCTAAAGCGTATACTTCACGAGTTCAGTTACTATGAAAGAAATGCTATACGCGGCTTCCGGCAACTAGCAACGCCCTTATTCGATCTACTGAATGCTACCACACGTCCAAAATTACATTGGAACGAAAACGCCAGATTTGCTTTCGACCTGTTAAAATGTTTCTTAGGTCGAAACCCATTTCGAGTCCACCCCGACGACGAGGATTAGCGTTAACCCTAAACACCCGATGGGCCGGGTAACATTACAACCCAGCGCCATACTCGCCCCCCCCCCAGAAGATAACTCAACGCGTCCCCTTGTTCCCTCCGACCTCTCCCCGTCACAGACCCACCACCAAAACGTGGACACGCCAAGATACCACTCGCAGATACTATCCCGGTACTCACACTCAGATCCCAACCCAGACGACACTCCACCGACTCCCCCCTTTCCCACGCGCCAGAGACAATAATTTAGGTGTGAATCCACTTTCTGAGTAGATTCCCAAATTGCGCGGGTGAGTTGTCACGATTCTGGAATTAAATCGTAACCTTATTAGTACTCATGGATAGATCATAGCGCAGAAGTAGTGTAGAACTAGAAACATAGGTTAGCGTAGAGTTAGATTAGGGAGTAGAAAAGTAGCCTGGAGCTATTACCCTCTCTCTCTCTCACGCAATAGGAACACCCCAACCACCCCTTCTCCTCACCTCTCTTTAACCCTCTCTACACTCTGTCATTCCCGAATTCAGAGTTTGCTACTTGATTCAGCCAATTGGTACTACACTATTTGTATGTGTGATTGTATGTGTGTGTATTCTTTAATGTATGTATATATATATATATATTCTATTATGCTGTCAATTATGATTCATGTTGTATTTTGATAGTACTACTCATTTATTTTGCTAAACTCAGCATACCTGTAGACACCTTTTCATTATCTCCCCTTTTCGTCTCCTACTCAGCGCCGTGGGCATAACCCTTTGTCCACTCGAAGTAGTGACATCTGGAGCGAAGCGTCTCGCACATACAAACTGGTACATCAAGGGGAGATAAGTCATTATCTTATCCTTTGTATCTCTGTTTACGTCTACCCACCCCCCCCCCTTTTTCCCTGGGCCCCACCCCGCAAAAGTCGGCGGTACTAATTGTATATCCACTCCTAAATCCCCCCCCCCCCAATAGTCAATCCTTTATGCAAGCAAACCAGCCAACCGGAACATATGTAATTCTAAACTAATGGAGCTATCCAATCAAATTGACCACTGATCACGTGACTAAAATTCAGGAAAGCGCGCTTAATGAGTTTTAGAGTCACTTGGGCTCAAGTGCTTGGTGGAGAAGGTTGTTCGATTCTAGCCTCCACTTATTCAGTTCGTTCCATAGGATATACCGCCTGCATGTGTATAGGTAGATATTTTGTCAGTCTAAGTATTTTCATGAACACAGCTTCGTTTGCCTAATGTTGGATAACCAAGCAGTACCATGTGTTGAGTGTTAACTGAAGCCTGTGCAAATTCATATATGTATCTTGCCATTGAGTGAAGAACTGAAATGATAATAAACACCTGAACTTAACCAACGATTTATTTGCCTACTTAGAACTATCTGTGTGTCCGTCATAACATCTAACGAGCCAAGAGAGAAATAATAATTATTCCAGGGCGATTCCAGTCACGGTAATTCATACCCTACGACGACCTGCCACTACTACCCCACTCGCCTACGACTCCGCACCCCTCTCATCGCCCAACTTCTGCCAGGTTGATGTCCTAATCCTAAACACATCCTGACAAGCTGGTCAGTCTGCCCTCTCCTCCCCACCACTTGTCCACCTCTGACAACCACTACATGTCATGTGTATCCCCAATGAATCCAATGTGATGCAAGACTCTTGTACAGCAGACGTTGATGGACGCCACCCCCTCCCCCTTTCCTCCTCCTATCTGTTTCGGTTGTCTTGAAAAATTCATTGGATTACTGGGGGGGGGGGGAGGGGAATAGAATAAAAGTAGGTCACGCGAGATGAGATTCAAGACTAAACAAAAAACCAAGCTTTGTCGAGAGTTGGTTGGAGTGAGGGATGGAAAAACATATCTTTTATCTGTCTTGAGAGAAGAAAACTAATTTAGAAAAGCTCTAGGAATGTATGAGGTTGGGGGAGAAGCGGGCGCCTTCTGGAATTGTCTTATGGATCTTTTAGTTTGTCTGGATGCGGTAGACTCGGGTAGACTATCTGCCGAGCGTCAAGTCGAGGGTAGGTAAGGCATACCTGTGTTTTATCAGCTGTAATGGGTACCCGTCGTCTGTTGGGAAAAGTAAAGGCTAATATTAATTTTCCGAGTGCAAATGTTTGTTTTTAATCTATACACAAATGAATATGTGAGACCTGGACACTGCTAACAGCCACTGAAAACAGGTTGCAGGGCATTCGAAAATATATGCATGAGAAAATCCCTTCGAATCTCCTACGTAGAACACAGGCCTAATGCGTATGTCTGGGACAGAATATCCTCAATTGCAGGCCATCAAGAAACCATTATGGCAACAATCAAGCGGCGCAAACTGACATGGTGCGGTCATGTGTTGCGGCAAAATAACCTGCCAAAAAACCATTCTCCAAGGCACTGTAGAAGGTGGACGTCGGAGAGGCCGTCAGCGAAAATGCTTGCTCGACAATATAAAAGATTTGACAAATCTGCAAACGACTGAACTATTGACAGCCGCTCAAAATAGGGGAAAAGAGAGAAAGATGATTGCTAAGATGTCCATTCGCTCTCACAACGACCATAAACGGTCAAGGGGTTGATAATGATGATGACACATGAAAAAAATTCCCTTAGAATTTATTTCATATATTTGCATACACGATATGATTGACAATTTACTTCCGAAATGTAAAGAAAAAAATCATGTGTTAATTTTACTTGCTTCTTTCTTTTTGCCTCAGATGAATTGTGTGTGTATGTGCTGTTTAAATATGAAAGGACAATACAGTATTCCCGCGTTATTTACATATACATGCCTCTCAGCATTGAACGTTTTCACTCTCGTTCACTACTGCTCCGGCTCGTCATACCGATTGTGTTAGCCTACAACAGCGGTCGGCAACCTTTTGCTTATTGTGTGCCAAACTAGGATTTCTAAATCATTCAGCGTGCCAACAGAGTGAAAGTCAAACTGCTCAACTATATTATTTTTATAAGACCAAAAGAAAAGGAGTGTTATGGAAAAAAAACATTTATGCGTTTTAAATTTAGATCTAATAACAAATTAACCTGTTTGTTATTATCATTTTTTTTTTTCAATCCATAGCAAATACACAATTTCATTACTCAAATTACAAATTAAAAGTTAATGTATCAACATTACAATTTAGTTACGACGATAACAGTAGACAATAATAGATATAAATTCTTAATAGTTTGATCTCAACCTACTGTGATTTCCGCTATTATAAAATTATTCAACTATAGCCTAGTGTACCTCATTCGTTAATGTTAAGCGGAATAGATATGTAATAATCATACATACTGGGTAGTTCGTATAATGTTTTAAAATGTATATATATATATATTTAGTCATATAATATTTATATAATTTTCATCTATATTTTTATAGTTTGATTATTATAAAATTATACTTTGTAAGACATTTTCTAATGGAAACAAAAAAAGAAACACATTATAAATATTAACGCCAAGAAAATAGGTTAATTTATCTCCCTTTAATTAAATTCTCCAAATTAAACCAAAAGCTGAAAGTAGAGCGAATGCCTTGTAGTTGACAATAGCAGACGACTTTCCTAAGCAGCTTCCTTTCAGATTTCCCGTAAATCGTCACATTTCGATGCAAATTTTAAAGATAAGATAAGATTGCTTTATTGATCCAAATGAATGGAAAATGACTTGATTACATAAATTCCGTCTTTCAGCATACCTAAAACAATATTAAAGAACCATTTGTACTCAAACACAATAGACATTCACGCATACTATCATACCATTTATCATACAAGAAAAAAAGTAGGCCTATTATTTAGGAGTCAGCTATTGAGCCATTGTATTTCCTGGCTGAAAGGTGATTTTTTTGAAAGAGTCTCACTGACAGTGGAACAAAAGAGTTCCTAAATCTCACTGTTCTTGCCCTTATTGAAATTTTTCGGATGTTTAAAATGAAAAAAATGCCAATATGCCACCACTATAAAAAAAGATCCAGATCTAAGTAGTTTGTAGTAAGATCAAACCAGTCAGGCTTAATGAGTCCATGAATTTGAAAGTCTTGCCCTTGTTTAGAAAACTCTACATTGAGTGCTTCAATGTACTTCTGAAAACGCTAATCTATCTTAATTTGCCTTAAATTAGGGAAATAGTTAAATGTTTTGAAATTGATTTCACGGCAAGATATGTCCAGTTTCTATGCGAATCCATTCCAGTGATCCAACACTTAAAGTGCTTTTCGACCCTGTCCTTTAAAATGCAAGTTCAACTCACTGAGATGTGTCGCCATGTCATTCAGAAACATCAACTTTATCATTCAGTTCTCCTCATTCATAACCGGAAATATTTGTTGTTTTCATCAAGAAACAACTTAATTGCTTTCAGACAAGAAACGAATCTATCCAAGACTTTACCTAGGCTATACTCCGTATCACTTTCTTCTTTCTAGAAGAGACTTTAGAAACTATAAAATTGACTATCTTAACAATAGATTCAATCACAGATCGCAAGTTCAATGATGAGCTTAGCATACAAACATTCCTGAATTTAAACATTCGACGTCCAGTGTGATTCCCATGTAGTTCGCCACCAGTAGCCATTAATTATGCTGACGTACGTATAAAATCTCCTGCTCGGAGATCTCTTGCGTGCCACTGAAAATCGGTCTGTGTGCCATGTTTGGCACGCGTGCCTTAGGTTGCCGACCCTTGGCCTACAAGTTGACCTTTGTGACCAGTAGAAAGTTGCACATACCGAGAGACAGACACTAGATGCCAGGTCTGCTGATCATTAATAAAGCCAATAATATTGGAGGGAGGGGAGGGCATCCACCCAGACCGACAGACCGCTACGTCGGCGATTTTTTTTCACTCTTTCCTTTTCCGGTGGCATTGACTTTCCAGTTTGACCAATCACGAGAAGGAACGGGACTGTCACCCGAGACTAATTCGAGGCTTCAAAGTGGAATGTTTGTTGTTGACAAGAAATCAATAGGAGGCCCCCGAGTATATGAATGGTCGGTGTGCACTAATCTCAGAACAAAACGAGCCACAGTCTGGCTGCTCAATGACCAACTCGCCCAAAATCTTATCCCACCAGCCCCCTCCACCCTTCGCCTTTAAAAAAAAGGCTTACAAGAAGTAAAAAACAGAGTCCACTGGAAGTCTTTAACGACTATTGATTCTGTTTAACTGAAGTAAAGTATTCAGAATCAAGCCGTCTGCTCAGAAACTATTACAAAATTGATTTAATAGTTATGTTTAGATTTATATTTAAGTTGAGCTTTATAACTATAATATGGATGTATATTTGGTTAAATCCATTTTGTTAATTATAGATCCTTTCGGGCAAACCAAATAAAGTTACACATTGTAGAAAAGCTAACTGGTTCTGAGGCTGTGGAAATGTGTTGTTGTTTTTTTTAAAATTTATGTCATCAAAATATGTAGCATTGAAATTAGAAAAATGTAAAATTATGTATCAACTATTATTTCCCACTGCAATTAATTATGTTACGCGACATTTTTTTTTTATAAAGGAACGAGTGATTGCTTATTATTATTTTAAAAAAAATGTATTTATAGACATTTTGTACAGTTTTAACCAAATTAAGTTAATTCTATGTGGGCCACGGGGGCCGAGCGGTAGCGCGTTCGACTGGCGTACCGAAGGTCCTGGGTTCGAAGGCTAGGATTTGTTCTCAGGTCTGAAGGGTGTCCCATCTCTGATAGGTCCCTGACTTAAGAGTTGGGGTAAAGTAAAGGCAGCTGGGCATTGTGGTGGCCACACAATCCCCTAGTATGTCGTGCCAATGAAACTGGTGAACTCTGCTCCACCGGCCCTATGGGTCCATTTGGTACGACGGGATACTTTACTTTTTTGAACAATTTAAAAAAAAAATCCACAACGAAGATTTGAGAAAGAAGACATAGATTCTATAAGATTTAGTTCTTACGCAATATTTTTCTTAGTCATTCTTAACTTCAGTAATTTGTGTGATTTATTCCCTTGTTTAAGGAAAATGTACTTGAACTTGTTGTTACCTATTAACAAGCACAGTCTGTGGCAATGTTACTCTGGATAATTTATTGCATACCTGTGTATACCTGTGTCTCTATTGCGAAATTCTCACGAAACAACATACATAGCGCACCCATGATACTTCCATAGCGAAAACAAGTGTTTGTTTGTTTGTTTGTTTCTTCTCCCTGCACACGGTCGCATGGCGGAGATTCAAGTGCATACCGATTTTACATGCTTCGGGCAGGTGTACTACCTCCACACCTGTCCAATGTCAAATGGAATTCCATGGGTACAATATCTAACAAAAATTTATCTTCGATACACAGGGTAATGTAACTAACTGTTCCAATTGTTTCAGTTTCATATTATCTTGCTGAACTTCAAAAAGATATTTCATATTTAAAGATGTATTAAAATTTTTCATTTTAAAATGTTGTAGATGCAAAACAGACAAAAACAAACTATATTTATTGTTGAGTATCTTCATTATGTTAAATATATGTTTATATCAGTATGATATCTCTGGAGATCTATTGTGAGAATAGACTTTCAATCAACTTCATTTGTTTTTAGTTTCTAGACTTTAGGGGGCGGAGTCAATAGATTTATTTTCTCTATAATAATATATATATCCAGAGGGAGAGAGAGGTGGGGGGGGGGGGGGTAGAGAAATAGAGGCATATATATAGGGGCGATGTGCGAGTTTGTGATGTGGGTGAGTCATATTCTGATTGCAATGAACCACTGATCCCATCGATATTTATGTCCACCAATTTGTAAGTAATCATTGTTCAGCATCTCTAGGTTCCAGCCAGTACCGCCCTACAAAAGTCCCCCATCTCAGGTGCTCATTATTTCCGAGTAGCCATTTTACTGGTCCCATTAACTTTAGGGGAGAAGGTAATGATTTCATTGGTTCCTCGGTACCACTTTAGAGTTTGCTAATCTCATTCCGACCTTCTTTGTCTTATAAACAGTAAAGTGCCATCGTCAGACCAATTCACATGTTTCAATTGCCATAGCATATGCCTACTAGTGGGTTGTGTGGCCAGCACAACGCCAATTCACCTTTACGTGTCCCCCACACTAATGCCAGTCTTCACCAAACGTTCGAACTTCGAACGCTTTCGGGTTAGACCCTTTCAATTATCTCATTTAGAATTTTATTTCGACTTCGGCACCCACAACCTCTTTTGCATTGTCCACTTCCTTGGCACCTGCAACACCCATTTCCCCTCCCTATTTCGGCGAACACCGTAACATTAGAAGTCTGGGGAGGAAGAAAAACATTTAGTCTCTCTCGGCAACATATTTTTTCCTTTTTTTTTTTTTTTTTTTTTTAAATTTATACCTATTGAAGTAAATGGAACCGTCTTTGTTCTGTTCAAATTCCGAAGAAGGCTAATATCTGTTAGTCTGTATCTTTTAAAGACTCTTGCATTTTTCTTTTTCTAAAAAAAAACAATGTTTTTGTTTATTTTTGCAGATTTTATTTCAGGTTTTTCTATGTTTTTTTTTTAAATCAGATATTAAACAAAAAAAAAAAATGTTATCGTACTCTTTTAACCTCCAAAACAAAATATTCTAAAATGATAAAAGCTTCTTAGTTTAGATCTTTATTTTATGACAGTTTTTTTTATAGTATTGTTAAAACGTCGCTGTTGGTTATGTCACGAAAAATACATGCAAAACGGAGATTAATAGCTTCGGCTAATTAATAGTTCAAAGTACTTAATTATTCGAAAGCTTCAAGCTGTATAATTATTTAAATTTCAATATCAATCAGCTCTAACAATATAATTCCTACAATTCATCGCATAGGTGCAAAGTTTCAAATCCTATAACACATTTCAATAACCCCTTTGGTGTGGTAGGTGAAGGTCACGTGTATCTGGTGTAAGTCATAGCAGACTGCAGGTGAAGGCCTAATCTACCTGGTGTAAATCTTTTGGCGCTCAGGGAAAGGGGGGGGGGTGATAATATCGTCTCTTTATTATTTTGAGACCATAAAAAAATTATTTTATACCACACACAATAAAAAACTTTTTTTTTTTTCAAGTGTAATTTTGATTCTAATTTCAACTGTCAGTTCCGTTTAATAGGTAAATGTATAGGGTTATGGTAAGGTTTGGGTGAGAATGTACGTTTGTAAACGCGCCTAGAACACTAACCCAAGTATTGGAGAAAAAAATCCGTTTTTGACCGCTTGTTTTTCAATTGAAAATAAGAAAGAAAATAGGGAATGCAAAAGACTTGCAAACAAATACGCACACAAAAACATAATGTATAGTATTTAATTTTATACGAAAGACTTTTTTTGGGGGGGGGGGGGGGGAGATGGGTATTTATTTTTCATTAATCCAAGGTCGAGCTAACGTTTTTTTTTTTGGTACGCTTTTTTTCCATCGAAATTGACGACAGCAAGCAAACAAACAAACAAACTAGCACTAAAGGCTGTTAAATATTTATTTGTGTATTTTAATTATTGTTCGCATCCCTCGTAAACATAGTCACTCTATTTTTCCTTATTCTCAAAAGAAAGTGAAAGAGGTTTGGAAAGTATTCTTTCCAATTAGGCCCCTATACTTTTACTAGAACCCTACGAGAATCGGAAGAAAAACAAAACTACTTCTTTACTACTTGCAAATAAATTCTCGTTATTGTTCTTTGCACTTTTCCTGAACAAAAAATATTCGTGGACATAGATAGAAACTATTGATGTTAGAAATATAATAGTCAGACCATGTATTTCATATTTCTCGAAAATTTTAATGCATTGGAAATTCTTTTTTTTTTATTATTTGATCGACAAAAAAAAAACATTAACTGACTAATTTTCAAAATTTCAAAAGTCGTGTCTAAACTACTCTAAAACCGGTACGGGGCCAAAAGAACAAAATGTTTAATTTCCGGGGCGCAAAATAAGATGATGAACATTTCTGAAATCATGGTGTACCAACAATAGACATATACCCAGCAGGCACACCACGTCGTATCGACGGGGAAACAACGTGGAAACCACGAATTCTCGTAGTCTCTACGTTCATTCCTCGTTGATACGACGTGGTGTACCCGCTGGGTAGAAGTATATCAAATACATTTATTGATTCCTATTTTAGATACAGTCCATGACAGAAGTCACGTCTCGTAAATCTGTTGGGGAACTCGTACCTTAATTCATATCTTAATTATATGATAGTATAAGCCAGGGGTCGGGAACCCATGGCTCGCGAGCCAGATGTGGCTCTTTTGATGGCTGTATCTGGCTCGCAGACAAATGTTCGATCATTAAAAAAATGTTTTTTGTAGACATTTTGATCGACATATTAATTGCATATCAATATTTCATTCTACAAATGAGCTAAAGTCTACTCCAGCTCAGCATCAGAAAAATTCAGAGACGTAATTATTGTACTTTTAGAGTTGAAATTAGACGAAATGCACACATTTACTTGAATTTTTAGTTTTAAACATAATGTACGGCTCTCACAGAAGTACTTTTCAAAATATGTGGTGTCCATGGCTCTCTAAGATAAAAAGGTTCCCGATCCCTGGTATAAGCGATATGGATTTTAGTGGGTCACGGATAAGAAGCTTTAAAAAAAACGGGGTTCACGAAAATGAATGGTTTGGGAAACGCTGATCTAAATTATGACGTGTTGACAGCCTTGGCTCAACCCTTAATTTCCATTGACATAACTTTAGATGAACATACATACACATATATACATACATACATACACCCACATGCAAAACAAGACGCAAACTTTTCAATAGACAGGAGGTAAACATATTTCAAATACTTGTTTAGCAACTTTAGAACGAAACATCAGACGTGTGATGTTGTTTTTGTTTCAAATGCCGAGTGTCAGGTGAGTGACCTACTTAGCTTGAGTTAGGTTACAAATCGCGCTGTTTCTTCTCACCTTACCAAGATTTGAGTTTCCGGTCTCGTGTAAAAAAAAAAAAAAACTGCAGACTTTGGCTGTGTTGCAGACGAAAAGTTGTTTTCATGATATATACAATAAATAAAAGCGTCTTGGCTTAAAAATTAAAAAAGAAAAAAAAATGCATTCTTTGTTTTCTTACCATGTTGCATTTAACCAGTGCTTTTTTTTTGTTGTAAAATATAGGTGCCGGTACTCAGTGATGGATTGCCTAACTTTTAAAGCAGTTTCGCATTTTATATTTTAATTCTTATTGCGCGCAATTTTAAAATAATTCAATTTTAACAAATTAATAATATAATAAATTAATAATAAACGTTTAAATACAAGAGAAGTAAAAAAAAATTCCCCACATTGAATAAGGTGCCGGTACGCCGTACCGGTGCGTACCGTCACAAAAAAAGCACTGCATTTAACCAATCATAAAGTGTGAGAAAATATTCATCAGCATAATTTTCACAAACAAGTTGATCCGTGGACGCTTTGAAAAGGAAGAGATCATTAAAAAACAACAACAACCGCGTCGTACACTTAACACTATTCACTATAATATGAAAGAAACAGCAAACTTCATAGCGATTAGCGATATAAAAATTGTATTTTTTTTTAAGTTGCCATAACACTTTGAATAAAAACAATGCGAAGGGAAATAACTATAATTTACACGTAATCGTCAGGTACTTTTATAATAATTAATTGTCCTTTTTTATTATTATTTTTTTAATACTTTAATTTTATTAGGTAGATCTAATATTTTTAAATATGTAGCCGTATTGGAAAAATTAAATCAACAAATCAGCAGCATATGTGATAAAAAAAAATCTTGCGGATAAAAAGTTAATATGCTTTTTGTCCTGATAGTTTAAAAAATTTTACAAACTCATGGGCATTATATGTGTTACATATAATAGACTATATTCACATATAATAGACTATATTCAAATCTTTGACCGCTTTACAGTGTTAATTGGTTCAAAAAAACGACATTTTCGGTTATGGGCGCTTTTTTTTTCATGTTAGTATTTGGGGACAGTGTACATGAGAGCTGTGTGCCACTCGAAACAGCAAATTGTTCCTGATATATACTCCCCCCCCCCCCCCCCTCCAATTCCTTGTTCATGACGGGTCGGCAAACTTGGTGTGCCTGAGTTGGATTTATAATTCATTCAGCGTACCAACAACCTAAAAGTCGACCTGCTCCACGAATTAATTTCCTTGGGTGTGGGCCTTCTGCGTGGCATTGAAAATCGCTCTGCGTGCCAAGTCTGACATGCGTGCAGTAGGTTGCCAACCTCTCGTTTAGGACATGTATGTTTTATTTCACTTACATTTGCCATGTTTACACATTGAAGGCCAATCCACTTCCAATGTTACGCTTCAATGTTGAAGGCCAATCCACTTCCAATGTTACGTTTCAATGTTGAAGGCCACGCTCGTGTTGAAAGTTCAGAGCCACTTTCTGCTATTGTGGTAATTTCACTTTTTAATGCACCCAATTTAATTGTTGTATTTCCACGTTAAAGGCCATATTAAAAATATGTGATTGACTGTAATGAGTGTGCTATGCCTGTATTCAATTGGACACTTGCTTTAGTCTTTGGCACCAGTATTTTATCCACCCACAATTAATTATATAATATATGCAGTGTCTAGTACACCGCACTATTTCGTCTAAATAACTTGCCAGCCTAACTGGCAACAATGTCCACAGGTGTAGAGTTTCCGTACAGAAGGGCGCCAGCATAATCCTTTGCTGGAGTGCAATGTTAAGTTATCCCACACCCCTCCCCTTCCTCCTCTTTTAACGTAAATGGCAATCATAAAGAAAAATAAAAAACTTTTGTTATTGAAAAAATCTGAAAAGTAATATACTCTAATAAATATCACAAGGAAAAAAAATGTAATATTGTAAGTATTGTAGCTTTTGATGACAATATTTGCTAGGAAAGCAAGTCTCCTATCTGTGACTTTGGAACTCTTTTCCTCCTCTCGTCCTTTTTTTTTCACGCCCTTAGCATAAAAATCTAGTCGGCGCCCAAGATTAAACAAAATATTTAAAAAATAAAATTTAAAAAAAAAGACTCAGAACTTTGATGAAACGTAAGTGACGATGGGACAAAAACGATGTTAAAACTCACAGGGGAGAGGGCAACCATTTATTGATTTATAGCATCAGACATTAACACGTTCCCATTGTTACACTGCAAGGGAAATATTGGCTTCACCCCTGGGCCCGATTACCCCCCCCCCCCACACACACACACACATTACCCCCGTGTTTTGTGCGCGAAAGTTTATGAAAACAATGAAATGGCAGAAGATTCGATGCATCCAAGTGTTGTATTAAAGGGAGAAAAAAGCTGACCTCTTATTACCGCTATTTCATGTGCCCGATGGCCAATCTGTCGGTACAGCAATTGCTGATATGCCCCCCTCCCCCAACTTCCCTTTCTATCATATACCTCACTCGGCACGACCTCGTGATCTGCGACATCATAACCTCAGGGGCGGTAGAAAAAAATGACTTGTCACATGGCGACGGTATTTGTTTGTGATTGGCTATTTACTCGTATCGTGCAAGCAAATATACATCGCGTGAGCTGGGCTGGAGAAGAAGAAAAAAAGTAGCAACTGTAGACTGTGTCACGATGTGGCAATTGAGAGGGGGGGTAATAATGGCTGGTTGTCTTAGAGGTATGAGGTGCCGATGCTGTGGTTGACCTGGAATATTTATTTGTTCTCTACTGGCTCGCTTAGATGTTGTGAAACACACACAAACAGACAGTTCTAAGTTAGGCAAGCAAGTTTCTGGTTACGTTTCAGGTGTTTATTTATGATTCAAATCCAATATCCAATGATGAAATACACATACTAACATGCAGGGGAGATACAATGCTTGAGATATATGCACAGGAACGTCTAACACTCAATATACTGTGTTGTTGCGGAATCCAAGTTTAGGCTACGCAACTATAATGGGGAAATTACGATTACTGGCTAAGTATCTGCAAGTCCAAGTAACAATTTGGGAGCTAGACCAAAACGATGTATCTAGCTCGGGAGCTGGGAGAGATCTGCCCTAGTTTAGTTGGGCGGGCTTTTCGTGGACACTAGTCACCTGACCCAAGGTTAATTTGGTTGGCTTACATTTAATTACATCCTATTCTCATTGGCTAGATTGAATATACATTTGCATAAGAAAAGCTTATTGGAGCCAAAAATGGATTGGGGGTCGGGGTTGCGAGGGCGGAAAGGGGGGGGGGGGAGAGGTCTAGATGAAAGACAATTTATACAGACGTCCTGCTGAGTGGAGGGATTTATCTCCCTTTGGTAGAATTTTAAGTAGTTAACTCAAGTGGCTGGGGGGGGGGGGTTTCGGACGAGAATTAGCTATAGGTGTGCGAACTGGGTTCTCTGGTCAACGATCAGGGAACGACCGTCTCAAAGCAATTGCATAATGTGCCGCTAAGCTGAGGGGATATAAAAGGGGGTGGGAGTGGCGGGGACGCGAAGAGGGGGGGTGAGTGAGGGGTCGAGTAATGACTCGCTCAGGGAACGACCGTCTCAAAGTCAAAGCAATTGCATAACGTGCCGCTAAGCTGAGGGGATATAAAAGGGGGGGGGGGTGGCGGGGGCGCGAAGAGAAAGGGGGTGAGTGAGGGGTCGAGTAATGACTGTCTACACATGCGTTAAAATAGTACAAGATATAAATACATTAAGACATGATATGAATACATTAATATAGCATAGGATAAAATATATACATTCTAACTAACACATTCGTACCCATTCAACCAAGATGTAGTACCAAGTTGAATCGTATTAGTCAGTAGACTCTGAATTTGGGCGTAGTACAAGAGTATAGTGAAGGGTAGAGAAACAGGTGAGAAAGAGTGATGGGGAGATGTAATTGCGTAAGGGAGGGAGAAGATAGTGACGTCAGACTAACCTTCTCTCTATTCTAGCTAACTTAAGCTAATCTAAGGTTCTAGTTATACACTGCTATCTATCTAAGTGCTAATAGTCACTATTAAATCCAGAATTGTGACATCCCTCCGGGCCAATTTGGAATACACTTGAGAGTGGATTCATACCTAATTTACTGAGTCTGAGGCCTGGGAAAAGGGGAGTAACTACACACTCATTAACAGTGTGCGCGCGTGGGGCCGTATTACTGAGTATGCTGGGCCACGAAGTGTGTAGGGGCACTAGTTAGTGTCCGCTCTGCCGCGTGTGTCGAAAGGGGTTTTGGCCTAGGCACTGTTGCAATGTCTCGAAAGCATCAGTAGCGAGTTTGTCCCAAGATAATGGGAACGATGTGGGTGCGTTTAGCAATCTAAATAACGGACGGGTAATTTTACGGAAGTTTGGTATAAGGGTATTCTGATAGTTGCTAAATTCGCCCAGTGTTTGCCTTAGTTCGAGTCTCGTCGTGGGCAGCCTTGCATGACGGAGCTTATCTTTAATGGACATGGGGTGGGGGAGAGGTGTCTGGTTGGGGGTGGGGCGGGGCGATCCGTAGGTTGCGGGTGTAGGCAGGCAATGCGTTTGTTTACCTACAATCGGTCTTTCGAGTAGGATGTCTACTTGTAGGCCTTCTATTACGGCGGCCTCAATGGGCCTGTAAAAAGTGCTGAGCTGAGGTTTACGAGTGCGGTCGGTAGCTGCTGAATAGGAGAGTTATGAGATGGACCTTGGAGTCGCACATAGCGTCCTGTGTAGTCGCGGGGGTCGATTTTTGATTGCGTCACTAGGGCCTCAAAGCTAAGACCGGAATCATACGTACAAGAGGCGAGTCGGCCGTTGATTCTGACTATCTCGTCGACGTAGCTACGGGGGAATTGGTTATGTTTGTCTGCCGAGGAAATAGAGAACACGTGGTGGACTCGATCGTAGTCACTGCTTGAGTACTGGTCACGCCCCTGATCGGCGGGTTCCTGTTCGGGAGCTAAGTGAGGGGTGGGTCTGGCGTGGCGGTGATCCCTACGTCGGGAATCTTGGAGGGGCGGAGGGGGTCTGGATTGGGATTGACCCGGTCGAGATGAGGGGACGCTGTTTGGTTTGATTAGCGGGGGAGGGTTGGCGCAGTGATTGTCTCGATAAGGCCGACGTGGCTGTGGGTGTCTCGGGCGGGAGTAAGGGGATGGTGACATTCCCGGTCTACCATTTTCCCGTCGGGAAGCGGGCGGTGGGTGAATTTTTCCACGGGGGTGGGGCGACTCTATTATGTCTCCTTTCTGTACTAGTCTTACCGGGGCATTGAAAGGGGAGGTAGAGCTAGCGATGGCGTTGTGGGCTAACGGGTAATTGATTTCTTCCTCAATGACCTCTAATTTGGCGTGTGGGTTAGTATATGGTTTGACCTTAATGGTTCGCGGGTCGGTGACCTTCGTGGTGAGCGTTTCTAAGTTTGTACGCCCTGGAGTGTCGGTTTGCACGTCAGCGTATGAGGGGAGTAAGGTTTTGACTGTTTCGGCTTGTTCAGGGGTTGGGAGTGGACAGATTTCTACAACCTTTATGGTTTCTGTCTGCTGTAAGAGGAATGCGGTTAATGAGTCATCGGCTTTTGTTTCTTCAGCAATAGTCGTTGCTACAGGGGTTTTATTGTCACGTGGGCGCTCTATGTATCGCTTTAGCAAGTTGATGGGGAACAGTTTGTCTTGGTTGCCGATCTTTATAAGGTATTTGGTGCCTGAGAGTTTTTTCGTAACTGGGTATGGGCCTCTCCATGCTAACTGGAGTTTGTTGTAAGAGGTGGGGAGGAGCAGTAGTGCTTGATCGCCCGGAGCCAGAGAGCGTTCTTTGGCCCGCCGATCGTATAGCGTCTCCTTTTTCTCCCTCTCCTTGGCTAAGTGTTTTGAGGCGATAGAGTGGACAGTTTTAAGCCTAGTCTGTAAGTTATTGGTGTAGGCGTAGACTGAGAGTTCTTCGGGGTGGGGGGAGGGTTTGGTCCAGGCGCCCTTGAGGCGTTCTAGTGGATCACTGGGTTGGGGATCGAGTAACATCTCATCGGGAGTGTAGCCTAAAGTAGAATGGGGTTTGGACCGATATGCGGGTAGTGGGGCCAGTGTCGGGTCATCCTGTTGGGCCCGAGGGAGTTCGTTGGCCGTGGGGGGCTCCACGGGAGGGTGGGGAACAGGGTCAGGGTGCGCGTGTGTGGCCACTGAGGCTGGGGGAGGGAGGGGGAAATCGTTAACTCTGACGTATCGGCTCCCCAGGACGACATCATATGATAAGTCGGCTCGGACCGCTAGGGTGGCCGTACCAGTGTATAGGGTTGACCTGATGTGAACCCAGGCGGTTGGGAGGGTCTCAGTTATTCCCCATGCAATTGTAATCTGGATTGACTCGCCAGTGTAGTCGGAGGGATTCACGAAGGAAGCCTTAATGATCCCCTCAGCCTGGAAACCTGAGGAGAGAAGGGCCCTGGCTCTTTTAGAGTTGATCTCTATATTTCTTTCTGTCTTGGTTTCCGGGTCGTCGGGGGTTGTAGGCCGGCCGGGGGTGCCCGCAGTGCAGAGGGTGGCGACGCAACATATTATGGGGGGTTTCTGGGAGTGATCAGGGCCTGTGTGTGCCTTGGGTTGCTGCTCATCCAACCGGTTTTCTTCTCTCTGCTCTAGTCTAAGTTCCCTGTCTAATTGTTTCTCCTCTCTAGCTATTTTTTCTAATCTACGCTTCTCTGCTTCTACTCTAAGTCTATCTTCTCTCTGCTGCTTACGCAATAGTCTACCTTTAGCCATAGTGACAGAGTAAGGCGAGAGTAAGGCAGTAACAGACAGAGATATAACGAGATAGAAGGAGGAAATGTGAGCGGGGTGTTGGGGTTCAGAGTTTAGCTAACGTAATACAACTCAAAATGGTACTCACCAGATAGCAATTCCAGAATTTTACACACATACACTAACACACGTATATCCAATCATAAAGTTATCGTTTATATAGCGCTCGGCGCTGTTGGTGCAGATCTTCGGGCTGGTTAGGAATTCTCTTTCCCCGTGCCGGGACTGGATTAGCGTTTATTGTTAGTGTCTATTTTTCCGGGTTTGGATACCGGGAACTACGGCGGGTTCCTACGGGGAGGTTGACAGGGCAGTTGTCGGGTTCTCGGCGGTCTCTAGTTGTCGGGCAGGCTGATGCGGCGGCGGTGGGTCTCTCTGCTGACGTCTCGGGTGCCGGTACGTTGATGCGGGGCCAGAGGGTGGCGACCTGGCGGTTGGGGCGGCAAATCTGGCGTAATGGGGTGGCAAATTTGGTTGCTGGTGTGTCTGGGGTGACGTAGGCTGGCGTAGTGTGGCGAGCCTAGCTTAATGGGGTGAGCTGGCTGGGGTGGCGTAGATTGCTCGGAGTGGCGAATCTGGGGTGGCTTAGGTTGGCGTATCTGGGGTGCGTAGGCTGGGGTGACGTAGGCGTAGGCTGGGGTGGCGTAAGCGTAGACTGGGGTGTCGTAGGCGTAGGCTGGGGTGGCGTGAGCGTAGGCTGGGGTGTCGTAGGCGTAGGCTGGGGTGGCGTAAGCGTAGGCTGGGGTGGCGTAGGCTGCGTAAAGTGGCGAACCTGGTTTGATGGGTTGATGGATCTGGTTGCTGGCGTTGGGATGACGGGTCTGGTTGCTGGCTTAGAGTCTTTGTGTTGTAGAGAGATGAGCCCCCATCCAGGGTCGGTTTCAGCAGAATCGGCGTAGTCCTCGGGTTGTTGCTGTTGACAGTGCGCTGAACGGCTTTGAAGTTCAGATAATCCCGGATACGAGGTCCCACTTTGTCACGATGTGGCAATTGAGAGGGGGGGTAATAATGGCTGGTTGTCTTAGAGGTATGAGGTGCCGATGCTGTGGTTGACCTGGAATATTTATTTGTTCTCTACTGGCTCGCTTAGATGTTGTTAAACACACACAAACAGACAGTTCTAAGTTAGGCAAGCAAGTTTCTGGTTACGTTTCAGGTGTTTATTTATGATTCAAATCCAATATCCAATGATGAAATACACATACTAACATGCAGGGGAGATACAATGCTTGAGATATATGCACAGGAACGTCTAACACTCAATATACTGTGTTGTTGCGGAATCCAAGTTTAGGCTACGCAACTATAATGGGGAAATTACGATTACTGGCTAAGTATCTGCAAGTCCAAGTAACAATTTGGGAGCTAGACCAAAACGATGTATCTAGCTCGGGAGCTGGGAGAGATCTGCCCTAGTTTAGTTGGGCGGGCTTTTCGTGGACACTAGTCACCTGACCCAAGGTTAATTTGGTTGGCTTACATTTAATTACATCCTATTCTCATTGGCTAGATTGAATATACATTTGCATAAGAAAAGCTTATTGGAGCCAAAAATGGATTGGGGGTCGGGGTTGCGAGGGCGGAAAGGGGGGGGGAGAGGTCTAGATGAAAGACAATTTATACAGACGTCCTGCTGAGTGGAGGGATTTATCTCCCTTTGGTAGAATTTTAAGTAGTTAACTCAAGTGGCTGGGGGGGGGGGGTTTCGGACGAGAATTAGCTATAGGTGTGCGAACTGGGTTCTCTGGTCAACGATCAGGGAACGACCGTCTCAAAGCAATTGCATAATGTGCCGCTAAGCTGAGGGGATATAAAAGGGGGTGGGAGTGGCGGGGACGCGAAGAGGGGGGGTGAGTGAGGGGTCGAGTAATGACTCGCTCAGGGAACGACCGTCTCAAAGTCAAAGCAATTGCATAACGTGCCGCTAAGCTGAGGGGATATAAAAGGGGGGGGGGTGGCGGGGGCGCGAAGAGAAAGGGGGTGAGTGAGGGGTCGAGTAATGACTGTCTACACATGCGTTAAAATAGTACAAGATATAAATACATTAAGACATGATATGAATACATTAATATAGCATAGGATAAAATATATACATTCTAACTAACACATTCGTACCCATTCAACCAAGATGTAGTACCAAGTTGAATCGTATTAGTCAGTAGACTCTGAATTTGGGCGTAGTACAAGAGTATAGTGAAGGGTAGAGAAACAGGTGAGAAAGAGTGATGGGGAGATGTAATTGCGTAAGGGAGGGAGAAGATAGTGACGTCAGACTAACCTTCTCTCTATTCTAGCTAACTTAAGCTAATCTAAGGTTCTAGTTATACACTGCTATCTATCTAAGTGCTAATAGTCACTATTAAATCCAGAATTGTGACAGACTGAGAGTAAAATAAAGAGGGAAGGTGGTTGTGCATAATATACAAAATATAAGAGGAACTGGTTCCTAGGCACTCAAGGAGGCGGTGTACTTAAAAATTATTGATAAAAAAAAAGTAATACATAAAAAATTCTGGAAAGCGCATTGAACCTATAGTCCTAGGTCCTTGAGTCGTCCTAGACTGTAATTAACATGAAACTTTCTGCTATTCATAGCTAGCATGTGTTAAAAAAATATATCTCCTCTTAAGTTCGCGTCACAAAATGACTTGAATTGGGGTTTTCTTGGTACAATTATTCAGAAGTTGTTATTTAAAAAGAAAATATATGAAGCGAGAAGAGAAATCTTGTACCAAAAAAAAACTGGGCGCCGAAAACTATTCACAATAATTGTATTTGTTTCTATTTTAGGATTGTGTGTGAATGTCGAGTTCCAACATCTTAATACTTCCCTCGTGTACTCCTCAAGCTATAATTATTAACCCCCCGCTCTCCCCCCCCCCCGCCCAGTCCCCTCCACCCCTCCCCAGTCCCCTCCACCCCTCCCCAGTCCCCTCCACCCCTCCCCAGTCCCCTGCACCCCTCGTGACAGAGCACTTGTGTGCCCTCTGTGTCGAGGTCGCCTTTGAGTTTTTAATTTAAACGCCCCCGTCATAAATCAAACGAACATATCATGATAGATTAACCACTCAGCACACACACACACACACACAGCACACTTGTCTTTGAAACAGAACAATTCATTAAGACAGCACAAACACTGTATTATGGTTAAACACAATCCAGGGTCCTTTTATTTAATAATCCAGGGTCCTTTTATGTTCTTAGTTCTGTAATATTTCATTTGTACTTGTTCTATAATATTTCATTTGTACTTGTTCTATAATATTTCATTTGTACTTGTTCTATAATATTTCATTTGTACTTGTTCTATAATATTTCATTTGTACTTGTTCTATAATATTTCATTTGTACTTGTTCTATAATATTTCATTTGTACTTGTTCTATAATATTTCATTTGTACTTGTTCTATAATATTTCATTTGTACTTGTTCTATAATATTTCATTTGTACTTGTTCTATAATATTTCATTTGTACTTGTTCTGTAATATTACTATCGAAAGTTTTCTCTTATTCTTTGTTTTTATCAAAAATAGTCTATATTGTTATTGAACATGTTATTGATAATTTGCAGAGCCGGGTGCCCAAGAACCGGGTACCCAAGTAACCCGAATTTTTTCATAATTCGAAACTCGGTGCCAAAGAGACCCCCCCCCTCCCCCAAAACCGATTCAACCTGTTCCATTTCAAATTTAAGATTCAAATTTTTCAATAAAAGAAAGAAAAAAATCATCTACAAATTATGATTAAACGTTTTTATTAAAACATTGAAAAAGAATCCTAAAAGTTATTAAAGCTATAGAATGAATAATGAAATTATGGATTTATAATAGAATATTGCAACAGACGAAAAAGACAGACGCGTTAATCTTTAATTATTCAAATGAGATAACGATTTTCTTTTCTTGTTTTTTTTTTCACAGTCCACGTATTATCATTATGCTTTAGCAGCTTTACAAAAAAAAAAAAACTAGTTAGATCGAATTGGCCAGGCAAGAAAACTATGGGTTTGAGTGTTATTTGAGACCAATTTGATTTAGCTATAAACATGCGAATCGATAAAAGTTATGACATTTTTAGACTTGTGTTGTTGTTTTTTTTTACGGTTGTACTTTAAGCAGACCGAAAAGAAACAAATCAATTACATAGGAATATTTCAACAAATTTTTTTTTTCGAATGGTTAAAAATTTGGTTTCTATTTTACAACATATGCACGTATTTTTAAATCAAAGTCATATTTTTCCCAGATTCGGGTTAAGAACCCACAAACCTGGTTCTGAAAATATCCAGCACCGAAAACCCTGTTCTGCAAACCTAAAGTTCTGGATCTAAATTTCTGTTGAACCCTTTTTTTAAAGTTTAAAGTGTGGTATATTTTTGAAAATGTCATATATTTAAATAAAATCTTATGTAACTAGAAGTTTTTAGGCTTCTACGTAATTCTGAATGCTAAGCTTAATATATAGGGTGAGAAAATGATTTCGGCTGACTTGAGTGGTCCTTGGTGTTACATCGATATTGGGCGGCTGGTTGTATTATGGTGGTATTATGAATGATTCACATAAAATATCGTATTCACATCTTAACAGTAAGCATTAAATACTTTTAAAATTGATAGCTTCTTCTTCTATTTTATTACCGTAGTTGTTCAAATCAGCGCCCCCCCCCCCGCCCACCGGCCCCCGCTTACTGAAACCGCACTGACCTGTCATTATAGCCTAAGAGAGGTCATTACGGGTTATTTCATGAAGACTTGAAGTTTAGACCACCACACTTGCCAAGACTGCTTTATTGACAAGTGAGCAGAGACTAAGAGGAAACAAATTCTGACAGTGAGCTGCACACGAATCATTCTCGTTGTGGATTGCGTGGGAGAGGAAACGCTCGATATATCTCTCTCGTGTTCTTTTTTTCTAGCTATTGTTTTTTTTCCCATTGTATATGCGATATGGTTGTTGTTTTTTTAAGGCTCTCAGTTCATTTTTTATATACACTAAGAAAATCCTATCTAACTGAAACTGAACGTGGTTTATAGAAGCAGATATGTTCAGTATAATCTTCTGAAACGATGGCCTTCGGCATGGAACTCTGGCTTTTATATTATTTTATTTCAAGGGCTAAAACATTACAATGTGTAGGGGTGAGCAGGCTTTAGTTCAGGGGTGAGCAACCTTTAGTTCAGGGGTGAGCAGCATTTAGTTCAGGGGTGAGCAGCCTTTAGTTCTGAGCAGCGTTTAGTTCAAGGTTGAGTAGCCTTTAGTCTAGGGGATAGCAGCCTTTAGTTCAGGGGTGAGCTGGCTTTAGTTCAGGGATGAGCAACCTTTAGTTCAGGGGTGAGCTGGCTTTAGTTCAGGGATGAGCAACCTTTAGTTCAGGGGTGAGCAGCCTTTAGTTCAGGGGTGAGCAGTCTTTAGTTCGGGAGTGTGTATTGTTTTGTTCAGATATGCGTAGCGTTTAATTTAGAGGTTTATCCTCACCTGTTATTCGTCTAATCCACACTGCTTTCGTCTTCAGAAATACAATTTTTTTTTAAATGTGTGCAATTAATGTATTTGTTTGGGTTATTTCGAGTTGCTTTTTTTTCTTTGGCGCGAATTTTTTTCTGATCTAGGCAATTTTAAATTAAATATGTAGATAAAATCGTTTGGGAGCCGGAATTTTTTTAGCGAGTTATTGAATGGGTATCACAAAATTTAAGTTTTAAAGTAAAAAAAAATAAAAATAATAATAAAAAGGCTATATTGCAGCTATATTGTTTCAGTAGCCTTCTATAAAGCAGCCTGCTGGCATAAGACACAACAAGAGCTGTATATAGCTTTCATAGTTATCTACCTTCAACGCCAAAAAAAGAGAGATCCATAAAAATCCCTGATGGCCCAGCTGTAGACACGAATTAATTACCATGGAAAGGCGCTGCCCATTGGTCACGTGCTTTGAAAGAAAGATGGAAACATTCATAAAACATTCTTCCATTGAGCTCTTGATGGAATGAGGAAGAAAGTGCGACCGAAAATCAAGCTGGCGAAGAACGGTGGAACTGGAACTGTGGAATAACGGACATTCCGGGGTAAGGGCAGTATTCTGGCTCGTGGCCTAGAAAAGTAGAGAGACGTTTTTAAAGCCCCCTTGCGCCTTTGGTCACACGGGCAGTAAATAAGTAAAGACTTGTCACAGAACATGGACACAGAAACAAATTGACTACCAGTGACGATGCGACTAATGTCCATGTCATGTGTGCAAGCCTGTTATATATAAAGTTCGTGATCACCACGGCCTTGTCGATATCGTCCTTTTAAAAGCCATTGATTAACCGACTTAACCGACTTTTTCTTAAAATCCGTTGTTTGTTTGATTTTTTTTTTAAACTGTGCCTCTGTTTATGGTAGCTAATGGTCTGACTGTAATTAAAGGGCCGTAATTGATACCCGCATCGCAGTGCCGTCGCTTGATGTGCATCGCGAAAAGACCTGTGGCCGGTTGTACCATCGTCCATCAGATCTTTCCAAAAATCAAAGAGGGCGCCCCGCAAACATATCCTGTTGTGTGTTCTGATTGTACAAGGACGTTTTGATTTTTTTTATCTCCTCTAAATTATCATGTCGACGACTACATCCCGACCACGCCACGTCTTTCCTGTTTGCGCCCCACCCCCACCCACCTAGCTCCACCCCCACCCGGCCCCCACCCCCTCTCCGGTGTATTTGTTCATTCTGAAGGCCCTTTGACTTCATTTGATGTTTACAAGCAGCAAAAGAAATAAAAATGGAAGCACTATGCATGTTGCGTGATGGCTTAACGAACTGAAACATGCGAGAATGCGAATAGACACTGCATCTTTAACCGAAACAAAGAAAAGGGAAACAAAACGAAATCGAAATAAAACACTCAAACTTACCCAATGCTTACTAAGTAATAGTCTTTCCCTTTATCTTATGAACACTTGAGAAAACTTCATCGCTCTACATTACTCTACAAGTACAAGGGGGCAGTACTATCAATCGATGAGTATCGCAGTCTCCTAGGAATTTATCCAAGAGAATTTCATTATTTGCCGCGTTACTGTGTTGAAATGTATAAATCCAGAATATGATCAGTGTTAGTTCTGTTATTCTTATTTTCGGGAAAATAAATTGCAAATAATACTATCATACTGTACATGGCGTTGTTGGAGCGGGGCTTTCTATAAACACATGTCTGTTACTAATAAATGTATCTTATATTCTATGTACACAAAAAGGAAAATTTTTTTTATTGCCATCAAATTAAAAAATGACTTTATATATGTACATGTAGTATATAAATGGTATTTAATCTTGTATGAGTACGCGAAAGCTAGAAAATTATAAACCATTTAAAATAAATAAAAAAGACCGATAGAATGAAACAAACAAAAAAAAACTAGTTTAGCCAATGAGAATTAATTAATTAGGACCTTGTAGCATTGTCAAGATTCAAAACTTTCCTAATGTTACAATTTTCGAGCGTATATTCTTTTTTTCAGTAATTTGAAACATGTTGTTGTAGTCTATGTTGCCTTTTTATTGTAGCTGGTATGTTGCCAAATGGAATGGTATATATGACTGTTAATAGGACTTAATTCAAGTCAATGCTACAGGGAGATAAATACGAGTTAATTAGTCTAGACTAGAGAAACTCAACTCGTACTGCTGGCTCGATATTTGATGAACGACCAACTCACTAAAGTCCTGGAGTCGCCAGAGCTAATTAATTTTTAAAAATCTATCTTTTAATTATTGCTGCACGCAAATTACACATACATATAAGTTAAGATGAACACAAATGAATAAAAAGCGAACAAACTGCACCGTAATTGTAACGTGTAACGTCCTCTAGTTTTAGTGGTTTTTGTCTTAATGTAAAAAAGGGAGGAATCGACAACCACTGGCATGACCAGCTATTGCGCGCATAAGGTAATTGTCAAAGGCGCGCCGAGTGTTGGCCTCTAATTCTATGTTGTGTGTATCGGTAAAGTTAGTTGAGTTCATATAATAGAGAAAAGTCCTGGGTTCGAATCCTGGTGAAGGCTAGGATTAGTTCCCTGATCTTGAGGGTGTCCCTGAGTCCACCCAGCTCTGATGGGCTACGTGACATTAATTGGGGTAAAGTAAAGGTGGCTGGGCATTGTGCTGGCCATAGATCCCCTAGTATGCCGTGGCCACAGAAACTGGTGGACACTGCTTCACCGGCCCTATGATCAACATTGGTCCAACGGGTACTTTACTTTACTCATTTTAACGTGCTCAAAGACAACATACTTAGAATCGGTTGTTGTTGTGTTGTTGTTGTTTTTCGCTCTCATGTTGACGCGAAAAGTTTCTAGTGTGCCTGCACAAAGTGGCCATGTCACTACAGTGTCCATCATATGCCAACCGTGATGCCCGAGTGACCGTTCTTTCGCCCATCATGGTGTCAGCGTGACCGTGCTACACGTATCAGACGTTTAGGATGAAAATTATCGACATCGGCAGATATTGTTATACTTTTAATGAAGCCTATTACCTTTTAACTACATTGAATGATACAGAGAAGGACAAAACTATTCTTATCGTATTGATTAATTTAGTTTGAAGTTGTAACTTGACTCAAAATGTCTGTCTCTAACCCAGCGTTTCTCAAACCCTTTTTATTTTCTTGACCTGGTGTTTTTTTTTCCTACTTTTTTACACGCTTACTTTGTAGTTTCAAATGCTGTAGTTAAGGTTTTACCTCTAATCTATTACTATTATTTTTTATATTATATAAACTGAAGTTAGAATATAGATCAATTTGTTTTACACATAAACTATAATATAGGTCATTTGGGTTTACACATAAAAGTGATACATAAATCGATGGAAATGGGATCTCATTCAATCTTCAATTATTTTTTTCTAAACAATAAATCAACTGATGCTATCGACTGGTATTTAAAAGTGTGGAAATACACTGGATTTTTACTGCCCTCGTCTTTCTTGCCATCAACACCTCCTCGTAATGTTTCTTGCCATCAACACCTCCTCGTTATGTTTCGTACACAAAAGATCTGGACTCAGCTTTTCAAAGATAACTAATGAAATAATGCGACCCGCATGGGAAGGACTGTGTGTGTGTGTGGGGGGGGGGGGGTATCCTCATCGTTCACACTAATCTCAACGGTTCATCCACTTAAATCTCGTTAAGCAAACTCGTTTTTTATTTTAATTCTTTTTTTCTCTCGGAAAAGCCTCGTCAAGATCCTCGGGCAAAGATCCACACAGGAAATGTACCTATAGCCTTACAATATTTAATTTCATTGCTTTCCCCCCCCCCCCCCCCCCGCTTCTTTCTATTTCCAAAACCGGAAACAATTTTTTTTTGTATTGGCATTTCTGTTAAAGTTTTTTTTTTCTAAATTTTTATTTTAAGGACATTTTTCACTGACATTTGTCAGGGAATTGAATGAAAGAGACAGACGATGGAAAGTGACAAAAAACGTTAGAAAAAGAAACAGTAAAAAGTTTGTTTAACAAAAGAAAAAAAGAGAGAAAGAGAGAGAAAGAAGGGAAGGGAAAGAGAAAGGGATTAAAGATAAAATAAAAGCACACTTAAAAGTAGTGCATGCATTCTGGCACTGTGTTCAAACTCACTTCAAATCCTGAAGATGTGTCTGTGTGTGTGTGTGTGCAGCAGACGTGAGCGGGCTGCGGTCCAAGGGAGTGAGGAACAGATGAAGTTTGAGGGGCGTGAGACGGTGGTAAAGAGGGTGGGGGGTAGTATAGTCTGTGGCAGAAATCGATTTGACAATCGCTGGCTGAGTACTCCCTCAAGTTTCAGTATACATGGCTGGGTAGACACGGTGAGTACACGTTGAAAGAATGGCAGCGTTGTGAGGGTAGGATAGATGTATTTACTGAGTGAGTGATAGACAGGAGAGGGGGAGGAGAGATAAAAGGGGTGAATGAGAGGAAAACAGAGGGATGGCCCGGAAAGAGGAGGATGAGAGAGAAATATACCGTCAAAGAAAATAACAAATTGCAACACACACACTAAAACACAACAATAGATCAATTTGTTTCATTTCACTTCAAGATCCAATTGTTAGGCTTTGAAAATATTTTATTGTTACTCAATTTAAATTGTAGTTCAATTATTATTTAAAGTATCATAAATGGAGAATTGTAATTGTCACCTGTTATATTTTTCAAAGTTGAGCCGGACAGTAAAACTATCATCTGTTTATGGGCAATCATTTAAACATTAATTGATTCCAAGAGTAAGTGAACACGTTACAAGATGTACACTATAAAGCCGTAAATGTAAAATGACATTTTAAATGACATTTATTTATTTGTATTCTTCATTTTATTATTTTTTTTTGTTTGTAGAACACGGCAAATTTATTTTAGTTTACTTGGCCACGCCTTACGAGAGGATAACGTTGTCACCACAATTCACAACGGCTTTACTTTCCGTAACATAGCTAGAGGTAGACATGGGGAGGGGTGGGACACACACTTGCCCTTTTTGGGCTGTTTAAATCCCATACGGAAACTGACATAAGGCTCCGTTAAGGTCCAAATCAAGGAACGCATGGATTTTCAGCTCTGTCTAACTAAGGAGTCGATGGCTATCTTTCTGATCCACAACGGGACTCTGTGGGAATCCAACTCTCTGCAAATTGAACAACCACGCCCCCTTTGTAACGCCTCATCGTAACGGCGTACATTAATAGACCATGCGTATTTTAAATGGTTTATTTCACTCAATACGATTATCTGATATCGATGGTTAAAAAAGAAAGTATTTCTTGCATTTTGTAGTGCATCATCTGCTACGTTTACACATCTGCTTCATTCAAGCTTACCAAAAAAATAAACAACCGGATCGGTCAATAACAAAACCTTATACTGAACACACTGGGGGGTGGAATGGGGGTCGTGGAGGGCGGGGTAGCGCCCTCGTTTCATGTTTCGGTTTATGATATCACAGGTGATAAGTTGGCGCGAGAGTAAACTGCCATAACTGAAAGAGAGAAAAAAAAGAAAAGTTTTAATGTAGTAGTAGTAGCGCTTGTGCGTTTTTCTCTCTCCCGATCTCTTTCTCTCTCTCTCTCTCGCTTGCTGTCTCCCACTGTATATATGTGTACGTCGTTACTCTCGTATTTATGTGTAACATATTGATGCAGTGGTCCAGTGTTGACATGGGATAGAGCAACTGGGAGAGAGGGGAGTTGGGGGTGGCTAAGAAATCTGTGTGCGACACCTCCCCTACCTCTCAATGTGATTGATAATTATTTCGTGTCTGTAATTAAGTTTCTGAGGGCTGCTATACTTTTTAATTGTTTTCTCACTCGTGGGACGTTTTATTTCTATTTTCAAAAGTTTAAAATACCCGAATAAAAGGAGGGGGGGGGGAGAGACTTAAAACCAAGATTTAACAAAATTTGATGTAGCGAACCACTAGCTTAATATGCAAGCGTTCTCAGTCAGTTTATCATACGTGTAGTAAACTGTAGCAGTGCCAGCTTAATCTACGGTCAACACCGGCATTAGCCCTGTACGAACTGTGCCCCATTGAAAGTCTTAATTAGGCGTGACCGTTTCCAATGGAAGAGATCACAACTTCCGGTTCTATTTTTTAAAATTAGTAAAAAAAAAAAAATCATGCTTTTGCTGGTGTTTGACAATTGATTTCAACCTCGACGGCCAGTTCTAGTCTTTTAGAATTATACAAAGGATACAAGATTAGTTATGAGGAATCCGTTTTTAACATCAAAAGTGAGTAGGCGATGATTAATACTCAAGTGTTTGTCGCGTAAGGTTAAATTTATCTTTGTTTAAAAAATAAATTAGTCAAGAGTTGTGATTCTTGGTTTTTAAAAAACACAATGCGTAAATTCATAAAAAACAAATAACGAAAACGATTTTCCATTAAGCAATAAGTTTGATATTATAAAAAGGTTAAATTTCACTTCTGACTTTCACAATCCATCGTTTTCTTTTGACAACATTTTTTGGAAATGAAATCAAATTTAATTTCCTACAGCTTTTGGTACAATCAGTAACAAGTTTTTTTTATTAAATGATCGAATAAGACCCGGAAATGTCTTTATATGCGATCTTTTTTGCATGCATATTTGTTAAGACTTGTCAATGGTGGGGCCGTCAAAGATCTTGTAAATGAAGAGAATAAGACGCGAACAGAAATGATAAAAATCTATTTGCCGGCCCTGAGAAGACACCAGAAACAGAACCACGCCTTGAAAAGTTTCCCTAAGAAAAGCGCCTATTCAGTATAGAAAAATTATTATCATCGTTTTTTAAGTACCGGTATGTAGAATCCGAAAATCTATTTTATCATTACGCGTTATTATCATTGCGTGGATTAGTGTGATTAACACACACACATAGAAAGTCAGGGAAAAAAAGCCACCACAAACCAAAATTAGTCCGTGGAAAGAGTAAAAGTAAGGACACTGGTAGTCAAAAGAAAAGATTTAATCCCCGCCAAATATCTTTCCCAGCGTCAGACTCCTCTTTCAGTGAGCGGCGGCCAACCACTAGATTATAATTATATGGGATCGCTTAGGTATTTGGGACGTGTATATTTGCTGAAGCTAACGCGGGGTCGATATCAAAAGTAAGTCGTTTCATTCCTAGTGATTGGTCTAATGCGAGACGAAGCTGTCCTTTGTGGCGATGTTATTATCTGTAATTACCGCTGGTTACAATTGGAATAATTCACATCGTAGAAAAGGAAATGACTATCAGACGTCAATTTCTCTCTCTCTTTTTCTTTCTTTCTTTCTTCTCATAATTCTAATTCACATTTTTTACTTACTATAGCAGTGGTCAACAACCTTCGGACCGCGTGCCAGACTTGGCACGCAGAGCAATTATCAATGGCATGCGGAAGACCTCTAAGAAGACTTTTCAAGTCTATTCTACACGTATAGAGCAGAATGACTCTTAGTCTGTTGGCACGCTCAATAAATTAGAAATCCTACTTTGGCACAATAATATCAAAAGGTTGCCGACCCCTGTAATAGAGGGACATTAATTAAACAAAAACAACAGCGTATAACGTCTTTAAGAATTCTATTTGATCTTGTCGTTTGAAATCATATAATTAGAATCATTGCAAAATGACGAAATGTAAATATTATATGCTCCCTTGCCTAACTAAAAACTTAAATACCTTGAGTTATTAGTAGTGACGTTTTAAACGCAGACTTCGTTAGCTCAACGTCTGCTTGTCTTTTTTTTTTCAATTTTTATTTCAATTTTATTTTAAAAATCTAATTGTTATAGTAGTTATAGTTTAAAAGATACCCTTGCAATAGTTGAATATTGATAACGAATAAATACTTTTACAGAAAACTGTATTAACTACAACAGACTATAATAATATTATGACTTTTATATTTAATAAAAAATAGTTTTTACATTACTTTTATATAAGAGTAATTTTCTTGGCGATTTCTTTTTATTTCAACAAATGTCTTTGTTTATTTTCAGTTCGATTGCACGACAGTATACAGGACGAAGGATTCCATTATCTTGTATTTGATCTGTAAGTCATTTTTATTTATTTATTTATTTTATTTTGCTTCAGTTACTTAGTATTTATATTTTTTATGTCTAATATTTGAATTCTTAGTTATTGTTATTTCTTTACATTTTTAACGAAATAATAAGAGGAAAAAAAAATAAACAAAATTTTACATCATTGAAATAACAACTTAAATTGTTTATATTCAAAATCAAATGGTCAAAAGCCAATCACCGTTATAAACAATATGAATGTGAAAGTTTATCAGGTGTATTGACTGTACTCTCTATATTTTTGTGTCTGTCGTGTGTATTCATATTTGACCAGTCCTAAACTCATTAATTCATTACGTGATGTCCAAAGTGCTTTGCCATAAGCAAAATGACCAATCGCACGTTGTCCACAGAGTAACGGGTGGGGAGTTGTTTGAAGACATCGTCGCAAGGGAATTCTATAGCGAAGCTGACGCCAGGTATGTTGTTTTGTTTATTTGTTAAAATGTATTCAATGTGCAACTATACTGTCTGTTGGCTGTGCGTGTGTGTGGTGGTGGATGGTCAATATAGACAGAATGTTTTGTCCAGTCTGTCTGGGCTGGTGGTGGAGATGGTCACTTGTTTTCGACCACGTAGTTTTGTGGTTTCTTTGTTTTGGTTGTGCGAGTCTGTGAAGAAATGTGTAGAGGGTCATAGTGGGCCCTTGTGTGAAAAAATGTGTAGAGGGTCCTTGTGGGCCCTTGTGTGAAAAAAATGTGTAGAGGATCCTTGTGGGCTCTTCTGTGAAGAAATATGAAGTATCCCTGTGGGCTCTTGTGTGAAAAAATGTGTAGAGGGTCCTTGTGGGCCCATGTGTGAAAAATGTGTAGGGGGTCCTTGTGGGCCCATGTGTGAAAAAATGTGTAGAGGATTGTTGTGGGCTCTTCTGTGAAGAAATATGAAGTATCCCTGTGGGCTCTTGTGTGAAAAAATGTGTAGGACCCTTGTGGGCTCGTGTGTGAAGAAATGTGTAGGACCCTTGTGGGCTCGTGTGTGAAGAAATGTGTAGGGTCCTTGTGGGCTCGTGTGTGAAGAAATGTGTAGGGTCCTTGTGGGCTCGTGTGTGAAGAAATGTGTAGGGTCCTCGTGGGCTCGTGTGTGAAGAAATGTGTAGGGTCCTTGTGGGCTCGTGTGTGAAGAAATGTGTAGGGTCCTTGTGGGCTCGTGTGTGAAGAAATGTGTAGGGTCCTTGTGGGCTCGTGTGTGAAGAAATGTGTAGGGTCCTTGTGGACTCTTGTGTATAACTCATTTCTTATAGTACGCTGTCAAAAAAACAACAACCACACATCACATGTATTTCATATTCTCTGCATGTTATCATTTTGCATGCAAAATTTTCATATATAGTATAAAAGAAGACTTAAAAAAAAAATTGATGTGTAGCCTTGAACTAATTAGACGGTCAATGAATACAAAAGAAACATCTTGATAGCCATAAAAAAAAATGTAAAAGTATAAATGATGATTCCAGTCATCCAACCGCTTATCATCATTGTCGCTTGACTAGTCTCAGAAATTCTCATGCAGCTTCCGATTGTTGCCAATTAGGGACTGTGGTAAACTCACTAGAAGCGCCAGCGCTCAGCCTGGTGCCATGGCACTTATTCACTATGGCTCCAACCTATAAACTACAATTAATCCTGGCTCATTGCGGTGCTCACCAATGAATGAAGAATGTGTGACTGTATTTGTATCTTGTATCTTTATTTTGTATGTATGAATGTACTTACTCTCTTCCATAACTGTTGTACATGCATCAATACATATATTCCTTATATTATTATTATACAAGCTTAGTTATCCGCCCTTGTATATATTTAACATGTTTACACTCCCCTTGTATGTACAGGCTAAACCCCCCCCACCCTCGCCAAGCCCTCCCTTTGATCCCCTCTCGGCTACTGACCACTGGTCAAGTTAAGCAAATTGCGTCTACATGCGAAATCTATTACAGTCGGCCCAGGTGGCCAGAGAAACCCCTCCCCCAAACTCTTCCCCCGTAAACTGACACATACGCAACAGCCCTCGTCGGGATGTACGGTATCAAAGAGCTTTTGTATCCCTCCCCCGACCGCCCTCTTCTCCCCCTCCCCATTGCCCCTACCCCACAGAGGGCACTTCTTGGTTTAAGATAGAAATAAGAAACGGATATTGGGGCCTTAGACAAGGAACGAAACAGTCCTGTCTTCGGTCGATCCAAATATATACTGTTTACACTGTAAATTTGTGTTGTGGATTAACTTCTGCTATCTATCGTTTATGCCTAAATAAACAGTATTTGAAACTCATCCCAGCATTGAATCAATCATTGTTCTTGTGTCTGCTCACATATTAGCACTCGTGTCATATAGTAGTAAAAATTACCCTATTCAGTAGGCTTACAGCACCCGCCAGCCAAGCGGGATAACGGACTAAAATATAAATAATTCTAAGGCCCAAACTTCACTGTGACATCCCAATAATCAGCCTCTACACGAGCCAAATAATCACGTAGGGTGCCCGCCACGCTACACCTGAGGACCTCGCCGGGATCAGAAACTCTGCAACACCCTGCAGGCCTGGGCCTATTGTCATCACATTGAACTTGGCACCCTTAGATGGGGGCTCACTCCGTTTGCTGAAATTCCAACAGGACACCGCTACCACAGTACAGAATTCGACACTCGATATTATCTGCTCTTTCGCCATTACAGCTCTGACACTTGGTCACCTGCTCCTGCGCAACCATAGACCTGACAATCGGTCACCCGCTCCTGCGCCATCACCGCTCTGACGTTCCGTCACCTGCTCCTGCGCTACCACCACTCCGACGTTTCCGTCACCTGCTCCTGGGCCATCACAGCTCCGACACTCGGTGTCGCCTGCTCCAGTAGACTATTTTGCTAACTGTTCCAGTGTTCCAGTGCCTGGCTACCGTACATCGCTAGCAAAAGCTAGCGACGGGGCAACGCTCGCCCTTAGCCGCTTCAAGACGCCTTGTTCCAGCGTTCCAGATTACCAGTGTACCAGACACGCCCCTGTGTCGTTAGTGCCTAGCGCAAAAATAAACAATAACATTCATTAGCACTCGAACTTCTATTCACTCGGATTAACCAGTGCGCTATAGGCCGCTCTACCATCAACACCAATCAACGAGACCAGTGTCGTCACCCCAGTCGACAACGCAACGAGGGACAAGAGTGCGAGTGTGTGGAAGACTGAGAAATAAACCTGGTGAGTACCGCTTTTTGTCTGGATTAAGGGACAGTTTAGGTTAGGAGCCATTTAGCGCCACAGCATACCATGGCAGAGCTGGTTAACTTTCGTAAGGCCATTAGGGAAGAAGCGATAGCACTGAATCTCCAAGGGGACGAGGTGTATAAATACGTCCAAGAGCAGTTAGAGAGAAGGGATAGGGAACTAGAGCGAGAGAGAAGGGATAGAGAATTAGAGATAGAGGAAAAACGTCGACAGGACGACTTGAAGAAACTAGAATTAGAACTAGAAGATAGAGAGAAAACTAGACAGGCAGAGCTAGAAATAAAAAAACTAGAGACAGACAAAGAGATTAGACTAGCAGAAATTGCTGGTAGAAACAGGCAATTAGACGACCCACCCCTTTCCCCACCCGGCTCCCTTCATAGCGGTTTTGCTAACGGGCGCCATGTGCCCGTCTGGACTGACACCTTCTTACCAAATCAAGAACAATTCGATACCTACCTCACACGTTTTGAGGAGGCTATGGCGTACCACGACGTGCCTCGCGAGTCCTGGTGCAGGAACCTAGTACACACCCTCAGGGGAGACACCTACGAGGTCTACGCTAAACTAAGCCCATCCGATCAGGACCCATATATACAACTCAAAAATGCCCTGCTTAACAAATTTGAGTTAAACGCACGGGCGTTTCAGAGTATGTTCAGGTCAGCCAGACTAGAAGAGGGGGAGTCAATCAGAGAGCTGGTAGACAGGCTAAGGAAATACCTTAACAAATGGATTGAATTAGCAAATCAGGATAGGACATATGAAGGCTTAATTGATCTGATTCTTTCAGAGCAGTTACAGTCCCTCATGCCCAGAACCGTTAAAACGTTCTTAGCCGAATGGGGTTTAGAGGGACTAAACGAGGTTATCGTGGCCGCCGATCGATATATGTTGGCCCACAAGGATGAGTTTGCCAACCCCCCCTCTCACCCACATCACCATAGGCAGGAGAAAAACAAAGAGGAGGCGTACAGGCACAAAACTCAAAAAGGCCCCCCCACTCCCCAGCAACGCACGTCCAACTTCGGTCAACATCGGCCCCAGAATCCACGTGGAGAACCCCGCCCCATTGGGCCCACAAATCCGTCAGCTCACGAGAAACACAGAGGCGGCCCCACCCCTTTCTTCCCCGCAGGAGCGTTCTGTGCTCTGACACCTACCATGCATTCGGGACAAGACTCTACTAACGGTCTGTCGGAGCAAGAGGCAGAAACGCCCTACCCCCGGTACTTTACACCTGAGTACGCCGAGCACTTAAGGCGCCCCGTTACGTACGAAGACGGGCGCCACCCTACACCCCCTCAAACGGTAAGCCAAGAGCGGCCGCGAAGAGAACCCAACACCCGTCAGCCCGCCCTACTGGGTTTCGCCGCCGCGATTTACCCAGGTGGCGCCCCAGGCTCCGGGCCCTTGAACCGGACCCATAGCAACTCTACGGAGAAACTAAAAATCAATAATAAACTCGCCTCATATTTGTTCGACACAGGCTGTGAGTCAGAAGGCATAGCCAAACGGGCATATATCCGCGACTCCGACTTCACCGGGGACACTGTCCAAATTCAGAGCATATGGGGCCACGTGGAAACGCTCCCCACGGCATTAGTGCACATTGAATCAGCCCAATTTACCGGGTTAGCGACATTAGCAGTGCGAGAAGACCTGCCGTATGATGTCATTCTAGGCAAGAAGTACTTTACCCCATGTCACTATGGATCCCCACCTCCCCACGCGTCGGTGGTCGCCCGGACACACCCCGAACCTAGCGCCACCCAGCCGACCTTAAACCCGTCCCATCAAGAATTCCTGAAGGCACAACAGGAGGACCCTACCCTAAAAAGGCTGCTAAACGAAGCAAAGACCTATCATGGGAAACCAATGTCAGCAGGCCACTACTCACTCAAGGGACAGCTGTTATACCGCCAGGTGCCCCTACCAGATGGGACAATAAGAAATCAATTAGTAGTCCCCTCCCCCTACCGTAAACAAGTGATAGAGGCCGCTTATGACTCCGTCGGGCGGAGTCGTCGGGGCCAGAATGCCGCTCTCAGTAAGATAAAACATTATTACTTCTGGCCAGGCATGCATGTGGGAGTAAACCGCCACCTGTGCAAACTCACGTCACGGAACTACTACACCCCACCCGTACCGTTATCACGGCAGGCGGAGGGGGGAACTCCATTTCAAGGGGTCCCCATAGACCTCGGGGGACCCTTCAAAAGGACATGTAACAGAAATAACAGGACTGGTAGCAAATAGACAATAGACATACTTTTCTCTCGTTGGGTTCGCCTAGCTTAGGACTAGTACCGTAAGTTTATAGTAAAACAGACAATTGCACGCCTGACTAATTGTCTCGTAAAAGGGGGGATGGTGTGGTAAACTCACTAGAAGCGCCAGCGCTCAGCCTGGTGCCATGGCACTTATTCACTATGGCTCCAACCTATAAACTACAATTAATCCTGGCTCATTGCGGTGCTCACCAATGAATGAAGAATGTGTGACTGTATTTGTATCTTGTATCTTTATTTTGTATGTATGAATGTACTTACTCTCTTCCATAACTGTTGTACATGCATCAATACATATATTCCTTATATTATTATTATACAAGCTTAGTTATCCGCCCTTGTATATATTTAACATGTTTACACTCCCCTTGTATGTACAGGCTAAACCCCCCCCACCCTCGCCAAGCCCTCCCTTTGATCCCCTCTCGGCTACTGACCACTGGTCAAGTTAAGCAAATTGCGTCTACATGCGAAATCTATTACAGTCGGCCCAGGTGGCCAGAGAAACCCCTCCCCCAAACTCTTCCCCCGTAAACTGACACATACGCAACAGCCCTCGTCGGGATGTACGGTATCAAAGAGCTTTTGTATCCCTCCCCCGACCGCCCTCTTCTCCCCCTCCCCATTGCCCCTACCCCACAGAGGGCACTTCTTGGTTTAAGATAGAAATAAGAAACGGATATTGGGGCCTTAGACAAGGAACGAAACAGTCCTGTCTTCGGTCGATCCAAATATATACTGTTTACACTGTAAATTTGTGTTGTGGATTAACTTCTGCTATCTATCGTTTATGCCTAAATAAACAGTATTTGAAACTCATCCCAGCATTGAATCAATCATTGTTCTTGTGTCTGCTCACATATTAGCACTCGTGTCATATAGTAGTAAAAATTACCCTATTCAGTAGGCTTACAGCACCCGCCAGCCAAGCGGGATAACGGACTAAAATATAAATAATTCTAAGGCCCAAACTTCACTGTGACATCCCAATAATCAGCCTCTACACGAGCCAAATAATCACGTAGGGTGCCCGCCACGCTACAGGGACAAGTTAAAAATAAAAATCACATGTTTTCAATGTTCGTAAAGGAGAAAAGATGGAGGGGGTAGGGGGGAGCAGAAATCGATTTGCCTGGTCTATGTGGCCACAGATTTATATTTTATAACTTTTTTTAAAATAAATGGATGCCTTGTGAAGGAGGCGAAATAGAAATAAGATTGTCTTTTGAGTTATCGATCATTTTGATCTTCTTTTAGAGTTATTCGCCCCTGGCAATAGATCTTGAGAGTTATCTGTTAGTTTGTTATTGGGTTTTATATCTAATAGGAAATTTAATCCCAGATATTTTTTTTTAAGTAGTGAAATAAGCCTTACATCAAGATTTCATACGGAAATTTCAGTAAGATTTTTTTTTAAGTTCTTTTTTTTTTTTTTAAAGTATAATCATTATTATTAAGAATTTGATTATTAGTGCGATTATGGATGGTGAGAGACCGGTACAGAAATAACAGTTTCTTTTAATATAATGAGTTGGTTTTACTGCCTTTTCTTGTTTGGTAGGGAATGGAGGGTCTAATGACTCTATAGTCTATTGCCATTGCACTGATAGATAAATTAATGCTATCTTTACAATGTACTGCACCAGCATTTTTCTTGTTGTTTTTTTTTTATATATCAAAATCATTCATCGAAAGAGAACGGTCTTGGGTTTAACTTTTTTATTTAGCCTTTGCAAACGGGAAAAAGGGGATCGTGTGGCCAGGTAAACGCCAAAAAATTATTTCTTCAAACTCACGTTTTTTCCCCCTTTATTTCCCAATTTCGTTTGTGTCATCTATAATTAAAATATTTTAATAAATAAAACAATGCGTTTCCTGTTAAGTATGTTATAGTCGGTGGTATTCGTTTTCTGATACCCTAAATGCCGAGTGTAAAGTTAGATAATGGCCAGAATTAACCTGAAAGGGTCAGGTTTCGAGCTCGTGTCGAGCGGACGAAAGTGTACAATTTCTCTGTTGCTTTTGTCCTCCTTTCTTGTTCATCTTCCACACACACACACACACACACACACACAAACAAAAAGCCACAAACAACTTAACAACAAGAAAAAAAAACATGTTTTAAATGCCCACACCGTATACCCCCCCCTCCCCCATTGTCCCCCCCCCCCACCATTTTTTCAGCCGCTGTATTCAACAGGTGCTGGAAGGGATCAACAGTTGTCACCAGCACAACATCATTCACAGGGACATGAAGGTCTGTCTGGTCGCCTGTTTAGGAGGCCCTCCTCGTTCTGGCGGGGGCCCTATGATTGTAGCTCGTTCATCTCTTAACCCTAACTCTATTCACAGTACTGACTGTTTGTTTATATATATTTTTAGAGTATAACCTTTACCATAACATCTGGAATTCCTGCATCGTTCACGCTATAGCCTTGTTTTAGCCCATATTATAAAACCCCTCATATTAGCTTCATTGTTCTTTTTTTAATATTATAATTAACATTATTGTTTGTTTCATATATGAATTATTAATATAATAGTTGTCCGAGCAGTACAAGGCTTATAAATTATAACACTATCTTTTAGTAATTAATTTTCTGTTGTTCGCAACTTCACATAAAGCTTATAGAGGTGCAGTTTAATTTCAGATTGACTTGAAAATCCAAGTTCAGTTCTTCTGAAATTGACTTCCGTATCGAAACTAGAAATGTTCACTTTTGGGCACGTCTTTACGCGAGTGAGGGAAAGGGACCATAATACGTGATATAAATCCCTCAGGCAGAAAATACATCCTTTATAAACTATTTCGTGTTATTACTCTTGTTATATTTCATTTATACTTTTTTGTTTGACTTTTTAAAAAAAAACAGTTAAATTGTCTCAATACACACTTAGTCTAATATTGTAAAATAACATAAAATATTGAGATAAACACTTTAAAAAAATCTATATCCAAGAACATGAAGAACATATTATAAATGCTCTTTCTTCTCGGGTGGCATCCGCATATGGAATGGGTTGCCGGAACAAATCGTGAAAACCAACAAATTCAAATCATGCTTTCTTTCCTTTTCGCTTTCACTTTCTCTCTCTCTCTCTCTTTGTCCTTCTCTGTCTCTCTCAACTCACTATCTCTTTCCTCTCCCGAGCTCTCTGCTTCTCTTCCATTAGTTCTCTCTCCACTCACTATCTCTTTCCTCTCCCGAGCTCTCTGCTTCTCTTCCATTAGTTCTCTCTCCACTCACTATCTCTTTTCTCTCCCGAGCTCTCTGCTTCTCTTCCATTAGTTCTCTCTCCACTCACTATCTCTTTCCTCTCCCGAGCTCTCTGCTTCTCTTCCATTAGTTCTCTCTCCACTCACTATCTCTTTCCTCTCCCGAGCTCTCTGCTTCTCTTCCATTAGTTCTCTCTCCACTCACTATCTCTTTCCTCTCCCGAGCTCTCTGCTTCTCTTCCATTAGTTCTCTCGCCACTCACTATCTCTTTCCTCTCCCGAGCTCTCTGCTTCTCTTCGAGCTCTCTGCTTCTCTTCCATTGGTTCTCTCTCCCTCGTACCCCTTTCTCTCTATGCCCCAAACTCTCTTTTTTTTTTCTTAGACACTATCTCCGTTTTATCTCCATATCTCTCTGTCTCTTCTCTACCAACCTTTCTCTTTCTCTCAACGCTACACCCTCCTTCATATCCTACAAAAGAAACTTAATTACATTAGATGCACCCCCCCCCCCATTACGTACCTAAGGACCTATTTTTTCTCAGATACATAAATTGTACAGTTGACATGCACAAAATGTTTGTCGTTTATTTTTAAAGTTATAATTTAAACAAATACAAAACTTGACATGTTGGCTTTTGTGTGTGTGTGTGTATGGCTCACAATAAAGGTTTAGAATGTGCATATAACTGAATACTTGGTTAAAGTTAGTTATACAATATATGTTGGTGTATTGGACGGGTTAAATGTATTAGAATCACACAAAAATAGCTTTTATGTTGTAAACTGACATTCATAGATATTCGTGTAGCACTTTTGTGTTTGTGTGTTTGAATAAAAATATTTTATTTGTTGTTATAACGGCGGCCTAGCGTCAGTGCATAGAATTATAAGCTGACTTTCTTCAACCGGGACTTGCCTACCCACCTGTCACTGGGTACCCCGTCATCTTTTGGGGTAAACGGGGTTGGGTGTCTTGCTTGCCACACAACCCCCCTCGTATTATTTGGCAACGTGAACGTTTTGCTATCTACCTTTGCACATGTTGACATGTTAGCTTTGCGCATGTTACATTCAAATTCTGCAATGGGAACTTTACCCCCCACCCCATCACCCCCCGCCACAGAAGTAGCGAATGGTCAGATTAAAAGCCTCCATCGGTCACGAAACTATGGGCTATCTATATGACAGTGGCCAGTAACATGTTGCCCAATGTTTGATAGAAAATGTACACATTTTCATATTTTGGTTTATGCCAGTTTATAAATATTTACCGTAAACTCTCAACCAAAAGTCAAATCGCCCTCTGAACCTTCTCATTACATCTACCAAGAATGTCTGTTCTGTAACTCGCGTCTTGTGTCAACTGCTTTTCACTCTTCTCCCTCCCCCCCCCCCCCCCATTTCTAACCTCTCCGCCTTAGCAAAGCCACCACCCCTCTGCCACCACCAGCACAATATGACACAGGAAAAAAATATTCGTTTCTTTGAATTTTCTTTTCTCTCTCGGCAAAAAAAAATATGTCGTCATGAAACGAGCATCAAGTCAAGTGTATAAGTTCAAATGTATGAATTATTTATGGAGACATGATTGTCAAGTCGGATGATCATAGGGACGGATTGACAAGCTGGATGTTCTCAGCAAATTCAATCCCATTGGCTAATAAACTGTGCAAAGTTCATTACCATGGAGACCTTCCATAAACAGATCAAGAATATTTGATGAGTGGGATGAGTAGCTTGTTCGCTCTTTTCTTGTGTTTTACCGCCTGCTTGAAGGTTTATATATTTTCAGGTAGCACTCGCCTGCTTAAAATTCGGCTAAACATCAACACCCAATATATATTGATATATACAATTATATACTGTGGACTTTCTATTCAGAAACAGCATTGGCGCTGCATTGCTAGAATTTTCCAATATCAAAATAATAACAATAAACACATAATGTGACAAAAATTGTCCATGGACGTAAAAAGAAGTAGAGTTGTTTTTGGAGATGTTAAATCAAGGGACATTTTTACATCTAGATATCCACCACTATGACAGAAAGTGACACTGCTACAGACTTGCCACGTCGTCTGAAAGTTCTGGAGCTTGGTGATGGTGCTCATTTGTATTGCTCGTCTCTTCGTAATGACACACGAACAGTTGACGGGAATGGGGTGGGGGGCATTTTCTTTCACTTTGAAAAAAAAAAGAAAGCGCACACAGACACCAGAGAGCTGATCAAAATTAAATGCGCTATTCCATACAACGGATAAGGGATTTATCAAGTATAACGAGGCTTGAAATATAATTTAAAAAACGGGGCCCGGCTTTTTTTTACTTGATAATTTACACCTGTACTTGAGTAGTCAACTTTCTGTGTGCTTTGTCATGAAAAATTTACAGAAATTGACTTTTTACAGACATTGCCTTTGTACAGAAATTGACTTTTTTTCGTCACAAATTAGCCAGTGTTTCATATTTTTTTATGAAATTATTAGAGTACTTATAGCTTTTTGAAGGTTCGGTTAAATATTAGCTTATAAATAAACACAAATTCTTGAAGTCATTTGGGGTTGACTCGGTATTTTTCAAAAAGTAACTGAGCACATTTTTTAAGTGGAATAGCTTAGTATTTAGAGTCTAGGTCTAGTTCAAATTGTTTTTATCCTACATATCCCGTAGTCTGTTGGACGGTTGGGGCGTCACAGATGACATGTACTCTAGCCTCCTCTATTGCTCCCGTCTCTCAGCCTTTCTCAATGCGTCGCACAGTTTTATTCCTGTCTACTCCCTGATGTTATCCTCCCATCGTTTCTTTTGTCGTCCTCTTTTTCTCCCTCCTCTGGTGGTGCCATGCAAAATATTTTGGCAAGCCCGTTGGTTTCAGTTATGTGGCCATTCCATTCTAGTTTCCTTTTCTTGACTGTGGCCAGCTGGTCTTTGTATTGTCCAATTTCCTGGAGTATTCTTTTCCGTATCAGCTCATTTTTCAAATTTTTAATTTAAAAAAAACCGTTTATTACTTCTAGCGTAAAAAGTATGCATCGTCGTAGTTCCCTATCGATTATTGTCAAAGAGAATTGGTTATCTGCCCTCACGCTACATCCTCGGCATGTGCACAGAGAATGACATTTGTTCTTCTTCTTTTGTTTTTCCCCACTCGTTCGAAATAAAAGTCTGGTGGTTGAAAATGTTAATCTTTCCCTCTCAGACAACGCTTGTTGAAGATGAAATGAAGCAGGTGATCGTGCCATTCAAACAGAACAAGACAAAAAATAAACGACGGAAAGAAAGGGAGGGTGGGGGTTGGGAGACCAAAGATAACCTTGAAAGAAAAGCTCTATCCATTTTCAGGTGCTCAAAGTGGGAAAAAAAGCAAAAAGGAGGGGGGGGGTGATATGCCCATTTAACACATCATTCACGCACACGACCTTTGTAAATTATTCAGACAAAGGGTCGAGCTGTGCGTCTGAGGCTTTAATCATAGAACAGCCTATGATGATCTCTGCGGCCGTGTGCTGGCCGAGTTCAAGAGTTGTTTTCTGGGCTAGACTTTATATCGTTCGATAACGGAGTTCGGCTTGAGAGATCAATGTCACGTGACGGTGTGTTGGGGGGGGGGGCATGTGGTTTCTTTTTGTATAGATACACTCATTTTCATTTTTAAATTGAAAAACATATTATAGAACCTGTTTGTAGAGTATTTTTCCATTCGTATATTGTACGTGGTGGTGGGGCTCCCGAGAGTTGGATTGCCGTTACGAATGTCTCGCTTGACTTCAAAGCCGATAAAGCCTAAACGTTCTCGCCTTATCACCGAGTACGCCCAGCTATGAACCTATATGCTAGCCAACCGGTTTCATGTATAGAACCCCTTAGCTATTAAGGAGAACACTTCAAAATATCAGTAGGGTGTTCATTTTGTAACAATTTGAGTTATGGTGAAAAAAAGACACTCTTCGTTTAAATGACCTCGACTACTTGTGAACGCTTCTTCACTACACAATGATCCAACATGATCCTATAAAAAACTTAATTATAATTTTAGCAAACAATAGAGTTATGTTTTAGAATCTAGATCTAATTGTATAACGATTGGTCTTCTTTTTTTTTTACTCTTAAGTTTGTAATAAAAAAGTTAGGATTTTGACTGAAGCTGATCATTGCAAAAGTACGATCTTTTGACTGAAGCTGATCATTGCAAAAGTACGATCTTTTGACTGAAGCTGATCATTGCAAAAGTACGATCTTTTGTCTGAAGCTGATCATTGCAAAAGTACGATCTTTTGACTGAAGCTGATCATTGCAAAAGTACGATCTTTTGACTGAAGCTGATCATTGCAAAAGTACGATCTTTTGACTGAAGCTGATCATTGCAAAAGTACGATCTTTTGACTGAAGCTGATCATTGCAAAAGTACGATCTTTTGACTGAAGCTGATCATTGCAAAAGTACGATCTTTTGACTGAAGCTGATCATTGCAAAAGTACGATCTTTTGACTGAAGCTGATCATTGCAAAAGTACGATCTTTTGACTGAAGCTGATCATTGCAAAAGTACGATCTTTTGACTGAAGCTGATCATTGCAAAAGTACGATCTTTTGACTGAAGCTGATCATTGCAAAAGTACGATCTTTTGACTGAAGCTGATCATTGCAAAAGTACGATCTTTCTTCTCTTGCTCTTTCCGTGACCAAAAGGTCCAAGAGTAGATTTCTCTATTTCGTTATTAAAATGTATCGGTTATTTAACTTTAGTGAATAGAAGTTTAACTGTAACGTTAGTTGAACCCAGAAATACTTCCGAATTTACCCACTTCATATTCTTTATATTCACATAACGACCTAGTTCTCATTCTTGTGACAAATTTAATAAACTTATAAATGTAGCGCGGCTTTATATGACACGCTTGGGTGGTTTAAAAAGTGCGTTTTTTATTTTAAACTTGCTACAGTTCTACAAATCCTTTAACCTAAACTGCAGACTCTTCTACTGGTCATCGAAAATGGTTAATTAAGTTGTAATACTCATGTGCTTATTCATTAAAAAAATAATTTTTTTTTGTTTTTTTTTTTGGACAGAATTCTAAAATTGAAATGTATAAGTTGGCAACTTGTATTTTCATAAGTCAATTAATTTGTGCGCTAAACAACTACAGGGAGTAAAACAACAACGATTGTTTAAAAAAAATGCTAGATGTAATGTCAACACATTATCGTTATAACCCAGTGTGTGTTGTAATTGAGGCATCGTCTACAGTGGTACCATCCTTAATGCTGCATTCAATTAATACGGCTATAGTTGTTGTATGAGAACCTTGTATGTTTTTTTTTTCTTTCATTTGTTTGTTTCAACTATTAATGTGTATATAACCTGCTGGCCTGATATCTCTTTGTCCTCTAACCTGGTCAATGTCTGGCTTATATTTTTTCAGTCACTGCATGCAGCAGATTTTAGAGAGTGTTAACTATTGTCACCAGCACGGAATAGTGCACAGGGATTTAAAGGTGAGTACCGACACACACTCACACACCTGTTCACACAGACACACACACTTGGTCACACACACACTTGGTCACACAAACACACAATAACTTGCATCTGATGACCAAGTAGCAGAATGACCTTAGAGTTGTGGGACCAGTGCAAGATAATCAAGTACTAAGTACTCATAATTACAAGCATGGATGAAACTTAACCTTTTCTTTTCTAAACCATTAACATTCATTATAACAAAATGTGTCAATATTGATATTTAACTTGCATTTCTGACCATATTAAACAACTAAGGCTTGATTTTGATGTTGATAATTAAATGAATGTAGAATAGTGTCTTGATTAGTAAAAATAATAACTAAAAGTATATTTTAAATTTATTTATTTTTTTATATTTTTTTTTTGGGGGGGGGGGAGAGATTGAAAGGAGGGGTAGCTCATAAATTATGAAAACTTCGACTTAAGTAAATTTTAGAAAGAAAAATATTGTCTAACTAAAAATGACATAGATCTATTATTTTAAACCAATGTCAAAAAATATATTTTAAAAAATAAGAGTTATATTTTAAGCAGAAATATAGTCTAAAAAGTATATAGTCTAGAAACGTGTATTAAAGCCCTGCAGAAACAGCTACTAAAAGACTCGGTGCTTAGCTCAGAGTTTGATGCACATTATTGCCAAAAAGCCGCTTCCTTCTTGTTTTTTTTTTAGATTTTAATCGTAGTTCCACTACATATCATGTAACATTGTAATTTTATTTTTTATTCGCGGTGTTATAGAACACCATACGACTAATGGATTATTACTCATTTTTAATGTTTTTGGTGGGGGTTTTTTTTTGGACAAAAAAAGGAAGGGCATACGTGTTAAGTCCAAGCTATTTCTGAAACATGTTTTATCGATAGACCATTAGAAAAAGAAATAAAACCCACCTCAACAGTACACTTTATTGGCCCAACTTTATGCCAAGATTTAAAATATTGGTACACTATTTGACAAAAATAGTGTGCTGATAGAGCACTCGTTACAACTTGTCGCACTGCATCCAGTCTAAGTGTCTCGCATCCAGTCTAAGTGTCACGGTACACTTATTGTAAATTGACACCGTTCACCGACCCCCATTTTGTCAGATATTACACCGACTCCGTGTCGCCTGTCACTAAGCATCGGCTGAAATGTGTCACCAAATACACTTTGTCATAAAGCATCCAATGGCCTCCAACCAACACATTGACACTACGGATCTGCCGTGACACTAACCAAAACTGCGAGCCAGTATTTCCGTGACGTTGCAAAGGTGTAACTAAGGGAGGCAGGGGGTGTTTCCGGGCGCCATGGTAAATGGGGGCGCCAAAAATGTTAAAACAAACTAACATTTAGAAAACAGTGTGATTGAACGGAGAGGGGGTGGGGGTGCCTTTTTATAGCGCGTCCCGGGGCGTAAAATATCCTAGATGCGCCTCTGGTCCGTCGGATGCATTAAAAAAAATATGTCACTGAATAATATCTCCGTATTATCTTGGATTGTGTTATAACGATAAGGTTTAACGAATATAGAATTTTATAATTTCAGAAGATTCTATCGCGCACTCTACACCTTTTTTTTCTCCAACACCCATTCCCCACCTCCCCCACCCCCCACCACTATCTACGCTTCGTGCATTTGCTTCTGACTCTAATCTAACCGTCATGGCCGAAAGATTTGTTAGTGAGAAAGGAAGGGGTGGGGTGTGGTGTGGGTTTGACCTAATTCTTCACTGCGTGAGCGATGCGACCCCCCCCCCCCGCACACACACACACACACAAAAGTCAGAAAGCCACTAACTCACGCGCCTGCGTACTACTACCGATCGTTTGGGCTGTCTTTCTTTTAAAACAGTCAGCTGTTCAGCTGCACCTTCATTCTGCCTAGCACACCCCCTCCCCACTATGCACTAACTCCACACGCCCCACTTCCTCTTATCACACACACCGTTTTTTTTTCCTCCGTATCGATCGGCTGCCCTGGATGTTTGGAATGTATGGTTGTGTAAAACACCGAGGGCCCAATCAATGCCAAGTGCATTCGACATGATGTGGCGCCTTGAAAACAGGATCATTATAACTGCAGGGGACTGAACACTGGCGCGTAATTGGTGGTCAGCTCAACAGATGATGCGATTCGCGGGGAGGGGGAGGGGGTGCTTATCGATAGTTCGATTTGCACGTTAGACAAGGGCAGTGAATCTTCCAGTCTACAAAATAATTGGGACACGGGTGAGGGAGAGGGGGCTGTTTGTTAATGCAGAAAATCTATTTAATGGCAAAGTCGGTTTTCTCAATATGTACTATAAAAAGTGATTATTATTAATTGTTTCAATTACTATATCAAAACATTGTCTGTGCAATGCATTGTTGGTGCTCAAATCCTATTTGTCGAATCAGGATTTTTTAAATGTAAAACGAGTTATTTATTGTAACAGGTAACCTTTCATATAATAAATTATAGGCATATCATCATTAGAGAAAATATTTTTTTTATTTCAATCAATATTACATACAGTGCTTAGTAAAATAATCTATGGCTTCCTATGTGTAAAATATTTTACATGTCAAATTAATATTGGGAGATTTATCTTTTATATGAACATTTCGCCTATTCTAAGTTTATAAGTTACCTCTTTTAAAATAAAACGATACATATTTTTATTCTTCAAATCATTCCCATCATAAAATAATTGATTTTGAGAACACATATTTCTTGTTAAAACTGGGTAAGTCATATGGTCCACTTACTGGGTATGAGAATCTTGAAATGGGATTTAGTCTGTCCCCTCCTCACAAACAAACTACACACAAAGCTGTCATTCTAATGTGCATCACTCTCTAAGATAGGTATATATATATATTATCATATTTATATTATTATAAATAAAAATTTCTGATACATATATATATATATATGATATTTATATATTGTGTAATATGACTAATATAATACATATATATAAACCTATGTTTAAATAAAAACATTTAGAGGCCCTCATTTTATATTAAATACAACCTAAATTGCCCAGGGAAAAAATTACATAGGCCTATGGCGACAGATAAAAAAAACTATCACGGGTCTTTAAATTAACCAATGGGGATCGGAATCCAAACACACATCGTACTTGATATATATAGATATATATTTATATATGAAGTATATATAGCATGTAATATGACTAATATATAAACATAAATATATATAAATGAGTAATAATAAAAACAATAAATAGTATTTAAAGAATTTATTTATGTAGGTTATTAATATCAATTAAAATTTTACTCATTAAGGTATCGGCATTAACAAATACTTGATCTATTGAAAACCACTAGATATATTTATAAGACAGGGAAATTAAAATCTATATCATCTAGGTGAGCCAGATGACATTAATACTATCTTTGATTATTGTTTTTACAGCCAGAGAATCTTCTGCTAGCCAGCAAAGCTAAAGGGGCTGCTGTCAAACTAGCTGATTTTGGGTTGGCAATTGAAGTTCAAGGTGAACAACAGGCCTGGTTTGGTGAGTTATGATTTTTTTAATGAATCTGTCATTATCTTTAATGCTCGCCTTTTATTTGAGGTGCAGCTATTGCTAACATGCCTTCCACCGGTGTATTGCCTCAGAGTAGGGTTGCAACCAACTCAAGAGCCCAAAACTTCCCCGTGTGATTTGAGCTTGGTGTAAAGAGACCAGTGGTAGTTAGTCCACACCATCTCCTATTTACTGATTTTTCCCGCTATAATTAACTATTATTAACATTATTATTAATTACCAGTAACTAACCTAAAATTTTATACTACTCCTATCAGAACATTTGGCATTGAACTTGTGTAGTTAATATTAAGGTTTTATGTCCCCTTTTAGTATCTTGGATGTGAGAATGAAAATAAAAGAAATCTTTTGAAAATGATGAGGTTCTAAACATAATTATGAATAGGCACAGATTAGTAATGTATTTTATTTTGGTATGTTTATAAGTTACCTATTTAAAAAAAAAAATTTTGATGTTCAGGTTTCGCTGGTACACCTGGTTACCTTTCACCTGAGGTACTTAGAAAAGATCCCTATGGAAAACCTGTTGATATCTGGGCTTGTGGTAGGTGATTTTCTGCTATGTTTATCTAATTTTTTATCTTAAAATTTAGTTTGATACTGGCATGTCATACTTATACAATTCACACAAACCAAAACTAAATTTAAATATCTGCCCCATGATTGTTCATCAAATATATATTTGAATTGCTTGAATTTTTCTATTAGAATATTCTAATGATTTCTAGTCATAAAAAGGAATATCAAAATATATATTTATATGCATACATGTATAGCCATATAAATTTAACGTGTATCTCATTTCTAAAAAATTTTTACATTTATTATCTTAGGTGTGGTTCTGTATATTCTGCTGGTGGGTTATCCCCCTTTCTGGGATGAGGATCAACACAGGTTGTACGCACAAATCAAAGCTGGAGCATATGATGTAAGTTTGTTTCTTTTTGTCTTTGATGCATTTCTATATACTAAATACTTGTAGGCATCATAGTCCAACTAGTAGTAAAAGTAATCCAGTCGGAATTAATTGATCCATAGGGCGGGTGAAGCACTGGTTTCTAGTCTTAACTAACAACGACCAAAATTGTTGATGAAAATGTGAAATGAATGGCTTTTTGATCAAAATAACATAAGATGTCATCATTTGTATCAGATTGGTAGTTTCAGTTAATATTTTAAGTCAAAGTATGAGAAAACCTAAATCCAAGTCAAATCTGGAATACTGTGCTTTGGTAGGCAATCTATTGTCAAATAAAATGCCTTATTTAAATGTTATATTACCTGCAAGGAGCATATTGGCTACCTCATTAAAATCTAAGCAGTTTCAGTGAAATCATCCTCTGCTCCTAGACCTAGAACATCTTTTGGGTAAGGCTTGCCAAATCAACTCAGTATCTTCTCCTCACTGCACTCATTTGCAAATTGTTCTTACTTGTCAAATAGATTTCGCTGAACATCCATCTGCATGTTGATATTGGAAAAATGAACCATTTGTAAATATTGTCAAGCAAAAAAAAAGTCAAACACAACTTTCAGGAATGTGCTGCAGGAGTGTGAAAAGGGAACTTGTGCTCCTGAGATCACAATCTAATTGATCTATTGTTATACTATTATAAAAGTGAAAAATATTGGCATGCAGTTGGATAGATTGGCAACTTTGTTTTGACAAATTAGGAAATATATTTGTTAATTATTATCTTTGTTTATTTTTTCCTGTTGAACTGTTGAGTTTTTATTGAATTCTAAGCTTGGCAAAACAATAATAAATGAATAAATTCTAACAACAACAAAATACCCCATTCCACTTTATGTATGTTGCAATAAAAAAATTCTTAACATTGTCAATCATTTTAATTTATGGATTATTTAAATGGAATGTTAAAATTAAGTTAAGCCCATCGGAGGAACCAGGAACATTTTATGCTAAGCTCTAAGCTAAGTTATTGCATTTTGTATGTAATATATATTGTATGTAAGCATTATAACAATGCTATTTGGCTATTCCAGCCTGCAACATCAAGAAAGGTGGTTTTTCTTCAATCTGCAATTTTATTTTTTGAGGATAAAACCAATAATCAGCTTGATATCTGACCCTCTACGAACAATAATCAATTTCTTTAAACAACAATTGGTTTTAGAAAGAAAAAACAAAAGATACTAACATCCCTAATCCTGTTATCCACTGAAAGGGTCAACAAATATCAGTGTGAGACCATTTATTGCCAAGAGCTGTTTTAATTATTCTGCCAGGAGAGCCAATGATTACCCTTCTTAATTAATTATAAAAAGAGACAAATTTTTAATCTGCGATATTTGATCCATTCCTTGTAGATTTGGATGACATTAGTAGTGAGGCACTATATAATTGACCTATTATTATATTATATTATTATAAACAAACATTATCACAGTCTTTTAAACTTTTTATTTCAGTAACTGAACTCATTTTTTTTAATGTATTTTTTCAGTATCCATCTCCAGAGTGGGATACAGTGACCCCTGAGGCTAAAAATCTCATTAACAGTATGTTGTGTGTAAATCCAGCCAAGAGAATCAATGCCTGTGAAGCACTCAAGCATCCATGGATATGCGTAAGTTATCCACAGCCAAGACTTTATATGGCGCTACATTTTTAAACCATTTTTTTTAAAAATCAATCTGAATGTCATTGTGCTTTCTTCCTGTTAATTTCATACGTCCTTCATATGTAAATCTAATTCTGGAGATAATACTGACTAAAAATGATGTTTTGCTCAACTAGTTTCATAAGAATTTTTCATCTCTAGTTATATACAAAATATATTCTCTTGTATTAAATTTCAAGTCTTGTCTTGTAATAACATCCTTTTCAAATAGGTTGTTTTTAAAATGTAATATGTTCCATCAAAGATTTTTTTAAAACCATATAACTGCTTACTTTTCAAGATGTATAGCCTAGACCATAGGTTCTCAACGGGGGCGAAATACGATGTATACCCAAGTGCTACTAAATATCTGATATCCCCCAACAGTAGGCATACATATTATTGAACAAATAAGAATCGAAATGACTTTTCGATGAAGTAGAGGGGGTCAGTATTTGGCAAATACGGTATGCGACCTTTTGGTCCTATAGTTGGTTCACCGGACTGTCGCCTAAACATCTGCTAAGATGTCATTTAATGCGTTTGAATTCTTTGTAAAGAGGTAACCATAAAAGCTGTGTGGTATAGATACGTAGTTATCATTCAAACTGGGTAGTTATTGTAATGCTTAAAAATATTCATATAAATGCTTTAGTCATATAATATTTATAAAATTTTCAAATAATTTTACAGTTCTGTCATATCATTTCAAAGTTATAAATGCAAGCCATTTACTTTTTTATAAAAGAAAAAAAAAGGGAAATATTACCTCAAATGAAACGTGTTAATTATCTCCCTTTAATTAAGAAATGTTTCGGCTAAAATTTATGTTGGGGGGCGGTGAGCGGAAAAAAAAATGTAAAAGGGGGCGGTGAGCCGAAAAAGGTTGAGAACCTATGGCCTAGACCTTCTCTGTTTTCAAATACAATTTATTAATGTATTCTTTAATATTTAAAGTGTATATAACGTTTCAATAATAGAAAAACTTTATAGATGAACATACAAAACAATAACTATCAACATAATTTAAATGTAAGGAACATTTTTTACTGTACCTTTCATTGTTATTGACCAGTTTTATGCATCAAAGGGAAATAATCATTTAGAATTTTGAAATTTGTTCATATTTTATAGATCATAGTTATTGTTCTTTAATTTTCACATTATTACTATTTTGAACAATTTGTATATTTTGAGATGGATATAATTAATGAAAATATTTTTTTTCCCTTTAAATCAGCAAAGAGAACGTGTTGCTTCTGTGGTACACAGACAAGAGACTGTAGATTGCTTGAAGAAATTCAATGCCAGGCGAAAACTCAAGGTTTGTTATGGTTATGTTACTTGAACTTGATTATATTTCTCTTAATCATAGAATTTTTTGTTAAATAAAAAAACAGCATTTTTTTAATAAAGTTCTGGACTTACTGTTTTTTTTATGCTAGAATCTTTTGTCAAATTGAAATCAATAATTTAAAATAGAAAAGAACTTTTTTTTATAGATATTGGTATTAAAAATATGATAAAAATATAATAAAGTATTTTTTACCCTTTGGGCTTTCGGAAGTTGCCAACCGATATCTACCCCATCCCTAAGCCAAGCTGCATTACTCCGTTTATTGAAAAAAAAAATCATAAAATAAAATATTATTTAAAATTCACAGCAAAATACTAATTTTAAAGCAACTGAATTAAATTCTTCATAGTTTAAAAATAAAATTTAATTTAAACCAGAAGAGATGACAATAAACTGATTAATACAAGTAAAAACAAAATAATTCACTGATCATACATCAATCATATTATAGTCTTATTCAAAGCTTATTATCTTTGCCTTATCAAAATAATATCGCCTTTCCCTCATTAGCCTAGCATCCCTAAATATTTCCAAAAACGCCATCAATTTTTCAAAAATTAGCGCTAAAAATATGTTATTTAAAAAATTCAATAACATTCAATTGAAAAAAACACAACTGTAAAAATAGCATCACCGTCGCTCTCTTTGGTCACAGTTAAAAAGGGGTTTAAAAAGGCATTTAAAAACTTGCAATCTTATTTTATATATTACAGACACTCTTTCTATAAAGAAGATTATTGCTTCCTACGCTGTTCCGTGGTCGGAGTCTAGTCTTGCATTTTTATTAGTGTTTTAAATGATGTTAAAGTACTAGTTTTCCTGATTTGTTCAGGCAACCCATTCCATGCCCTGATGCCACTCGTGAAGAAAGAATACTTATTTTAAGATATGCATTTGTTCTCGCATAAGGTCAAACGCTTGTTACATTGATCATTAGATACATAAAAAATATGTTTCAAGTTATAATTATATATTTATGTGAATTAAATACTAACTAATAGATATATAAGCAGTATAGTCCTAAATTGTTACATCTAATTTTGTGCTCTGAATTTTAGGGAGCGATATTAACGACTATGCTTGCCACCAGGAATTTTTCAAGTGAGTATTATATCTTCTTTTTTTGTGTTGACAATAACTTAGCTTTAAAAAGAACAAAAAGGCCTTAGAAAGAATTTGATTAGTTGTAATTATTGTGGATTTGTTGTCCCTATACATAAAATCTTTTCTTTTAAGTCAATTATTTTTCAGCTCATTTTAATTTTTCTAGGTTTAGTTTGTCAAACATGTGTGACCTTTAGATGTCTGATTTCAATTTCATTTTCTCATTTCCCCAAGTGCAAACTTTATTTATAACTTAGATTGTAGAAAATAAATGTTTTTCATTTGTTTCTGATTTTATATTTTTAGTTGCATATTTTAATTTACATTTATGTCTCCACAAATAACTTATTGCATTTATTTATTTATTTTTGCATCTATTATCATGTGCATTATATTTTTTTGTTCATGGTCACAAGTTTTAACTTTGAACGGTTTTATATTTGTATTTTCTATTCAAGAAAAAGGAAAACTAACAATTAATAACAAATTATGATATAGCTATTTCAATGGAACCCATTATAATGTTATTGAAAGGTAACAATAAAATAATTTTGTGTACATGGGGTGACAGATGCCAATATGACATCTATATTTCTATATTCTACTATTTTTAGCTATAAGGGGTTATGGTAAGTGGCCGGTGTAACTAATGACGTAAGAGTCGTTTCAATCTTAAAAACCACAACCACTTTATATTCATCTATCTTATATACTTTTTTTTTCCTGTAATATTTTATTATTGTGGACTTTGTGGTAATTTCAAAAAGGCACAAAACACCAGTCCGCTTTCATGCAGTTAATGATCTATATCTATTGGGTTTTATACCATTGGAATGTAGATATCATAATACCTATGCACCCTGAAGAGTATACTAAGCTGAAACCAAACGTTAATCAAATTTGATTTATTCACTGACCATTTCCTGTTGTTCTATTTGTGTTGTTTTTTTTTATGGGTAGTCTCATGTTAATTAGGCATTGATGATCCATGTCATTATATCTGTTTAGTTTTGATAGAAATACAAAATGACACCCACCTCCAGTTATAAACAATTACACAACTAATAGGGAGGTCTGGATCTACTGTAAATACGCACAAAATTAATAATACTTAAAACTTTGCAAAACACATATAGCCCAGGCTTTTAAAACAATCAAATGTAAAAAAAAAGTGTGTAAAATATCAAAAAAATTAAAAATAATCTTTAGAAATTGAAAATCTTTTATGTTTAATTTCCATCTTCGGCTAATCTCAGTTAAAACAAGAACTGAAAGAGATCTTAATTTTAAAAATCTATCCGGTCGGTTGCATTATGTCGTTTTAGGTTTTGCTTGGAGAGTAGACTTATGTAAAAGAAAGTTAGCCAATCTTCCTTTGTTTTATAACTAGATTAGTTCACTTCAAGCTTTTGATTGTTTCTTGCTTTTATATAATGATTGCTGTTTTTAGACATTACTAAAGTGTCTTTATAATAATGTGTATTTCAACTTAAACATTTTATGAGAACTGTTTTTTGTTGATTTTTTAAACTATTAAATTATTTCATTTAAAGTAATGTAACCTCAACACTCTGCTTTAATTGATTTAATTATTTCTTCTTGCCATTCTTCTATGGCAAGAGTTACAAGCAACCACCACCCAGAATTTACAATTATTTTAGGGTTTTACTTGCCAACTCAGGTTTAGGTAAAAAAAATAATCTTAAAACAACTACATATCACGTGGAGAGCTTTGTGCATATTCTACAGGCCAACAGCATGGTTTATTTTTTAACTACTCAATTTGAATGCAGCATGTTCCATATTATTCCCTAAATTCTTTTTTTTCCTTCTTTCCCTCCTCTTTTTTTTTTCATGATAAGCTGGAAAGATATTTGTTAAAAAATTGTACATGTTTGTAGAAAATAATTGTTTCATGGATTGCTGAAAACAGTGCAAAGAATCAATTCAATTATCATAAACATATGTTTTCCTAAGTGAAATCTACATGATTGTATATTCTATTCTAATAAATGTATATATATATATATCTCCTTATGTACAAGGACAAACACTAAAAGATACGTTTAAAAAAATTCAAAAATGACATTCAATGTAACATGTAACAAACACAAATATTCTGAATAGGGTTCTCAAATAGTAATGGATCCAGCCTCAACAAAATAGGTGAGCTAAACAAAAAAACAACCTCTCCCATGGATCAGCTTTTTTTCAGGGGTTCTCAGTTATTTTAAGTTCAATTCCAAATCCACTGTCCTTTTGTTTTTCAAAAATTGTTTTTAAAAGTAGATATTGTCCCCCTATTTAAAAAAAAATTAATTGAACAGGCATTGATCTGATCCTGTTTTATTTTTTGGTTTACAGCAAGTAAAATTTCTGGCCTTATTCTTTTTTTTTTTGTCTGTATTTCAAACTTTTGAAATTCTTGAAATTCATGGGAGTTTAAATGTCATTTTGTGTGATTTGATATGTATATATAGTCTTCTTACTGTACTTGGTTTCATTTTGGTAGACTTTTATTTTGCAATGAACTAGTGGCATATTAACAAAGTTGTGTGTGTGTGTGTTATATAGATGCTCTATTATTTTTTTTTTTTTTTTTTTTATTGTTTTGTTAGCAATAATATTATATGAACACTCTATGAAATATTTGTTACACTGAAGTCTGAACCAAAATGTAACCTTACTATGCTATTGAACATTCTGTGTGACTAATTGTATATTTGTAAGGTCAAATAGTTTGAAGTCATTTTCTGAACCAATTCCTCAATTTCTTTTGGCCGTAACTATCTTTGCAGGTAGTAAAGTTCAATTAATTTTAATTAATGAAATTAAAAGCTTTTTTTTTTTACAGTGGCAAATTATTTTTTTGTATGAATAGCGCTTATATATTCATCTCATTTGTACTGCAAATATGGATGGCACAAAGAAATTTGAAGATCTTGTGATTGTTCCCCCTTGTGTTATGTGTTGTCAGTGCAAGTCAACTTTATATGCCGAATGTCTTGAATTGTTTCCCTTGTATGTGATGCTGAATTTAAGTCCTTTATCTTACAGATCAGTTGTATATATTTTGCTTTGTTTTTTCAGTTTAAACAATGTTTAGCTTGCTGGCTTAAAGCATATTTTTTATTGGCACATACAAATATGAAAAAGCTTTGTGCTTTTTAAATGTGGAAACCATTGACACCAATATTAACATACATTATTAACAATGGCCTAGGCCTAGATATGTTTTTTTTTAAGTATAGTCTTTTCTGTATATTCTATACTTTTCTGCTTAGATAAAGGGCTTAAGTTGTTGTTGTTTTTTTGTCTGTAAATAGAGACACCAGTTAAAAGCAAACTTGCAGAATCATTGTGCTAGACAGTGTGTAGTTTTCAAAATAAATGTTTCTTTAATACAATACCACCCCCCAGTGAACTGAATATGTTATGTGTGTGTTGTGTATTGGTCTGGAACGTGTCCATTAGCCGTCCCCACCCCCTGCCTATGAAGAGCATGCTTAAATCGCATTGCAGTGTTCATCTGCTAGTTAGTCTATGTATTATATCTATACATTTTTTTTGTTTTCTTTCTTGTTATCATTCCTATCTCCCCGTGGCCTCTTTGTGTCAACAATTATGTGCAGTCAACAAGGGTAAGTTTTCAAAAAGGGTTTTCCAACAAACAGCCAAATATAACACCTTTAACTTTTTGTTCCTTACATTTTCCTAGATGTTTTATTTCTTTTCTTGTCATTTATCACATTTAATATCAAAACATATATATATATATATATCTTTATTATACTTGCTGACTTGCAGTAAAGCAATTTTACAAATGTCACTTCATGACATTTTATGCCTGAGCATTATATCTCTTTTCTTTTTTCTCTTTTAAATGCTAATCTTATTTTTCAAATATATCTTTACACACACAGTTATTTTCTTAGAATTCGTAATAATAGTGTTTTTATTTGCCGCCCCCCCCCCCTTTCCAAAAAGAAAATTATGAACGTTAGAGGCAATGTCTAAACATTGAGCTTTAAAAAATTTAGTTTTGGTGCAGTAAGACTCATCAGTTTTGGACACATTATTTAAAGAGTGGAGGCGTGGTTACTTAGTAGGCCTACACATTATTATTTTTTTTAAGTACAGACTATTTAAACAGTTCAATCTTCTTGAATACTAAACGCAATTTATTGGTCTACACCAGCGGTTCCCTAAATGCAAGGTAGCGACCCTGAACCACTGTTCAATCACCTGTTCAACCAAGCCAGAATAAGGTGATTTAGTCTAGAAGCTATTAGGCCTATAACACTTTAAAATTCACCCCACAAGCGGACATTTTTTGTAACATTTGATACCGACTTTTAAAAACAGCCCTCGTTTACAGTCTTGAAATTTGTGAGGACGTTTTGTCCGTAATGTGTTATTTATAGACTCGTATAGACGAATGAAATATTAGTGGTTCACAAAATTAGAAGTATTAAAAATAACTGGGTGACGAACAAAATTAAAACATTGGAGTAGCGCTATTCTACGCTATTTGATTTCATGAACCCCCAGGGATAAAGGTTTACTTTACTTCTAGTATTTATCTGATTTGAAACAGATTATTTCATTTATTTATGACATTTGGTCAAATGCAAACACACACACAGAAAATTCTATTGTTCTCTGCCCAATGATATAGTTGAATACATTTTTGACACAAAGAACAACAGAACATGCATACAATAGTCTCCCATCCTCTTTACAGCGCCTCCCTCCTTTTCCTTTTATTGTGTAGACTGGTGTAGATTAGCACTAGAAACGTAATCACTATGTAGCTTGGGCATTTGACTTTTTGTTTCTCTTCTTTAAACTCATATAATATAGCTTATAGTCTTATATAGGCAAGATCTTGTAATAAAATATACACATGTAGTCTATATATTTTTAAAGGCCCCATACATTTGCTCTATTTTCATTGTTGTTGTTGGTTTTAGTTTTTGCTTGTTAATGCTTTCTTAAAACAAAAACAAAAACCCTATTTCAACTATAAACAAGCCACTTTCAAAAACGACACCCTATGGTTATATATAACGATCCAGTTTTTTCCCAATAAAACCCTAAAGTTGTTATAATTAATCCCAGAGCTCACAACCTTCAAATATTATTAGATTTCTTCTATTATTCTGATTGAGACCTGAGAAGAAAAATGTCTTTGCACGAACTACTTCAAATCCTTGTCTACTCCGTCATCTAATTGTGAAGTTTGTTTTGTTTTCCTACTAAAAAGTTATTTGTTTGCTGTTCTATTTCATCTTGTGATTTAGAACTAATGTAATGTTAAACTGGTAGACTAGTAATACCAAATTATATCAAAATACAAGAAGTCCTATCAACCAAATTATATCATAGAACAAGAATTATCAGCCAAATTATATCAAAGAAAAAGAAGTACTATCAACCAGATTATATCAAAGAACAAGAAGTCCTAGCAACTAAATCATATCAAAGAACAAGAAGTCCTATCAACCAAATTATATCAAAGAACAAGAAGTCCTGTCAGCCAAATTATATCAAAGAACAAGAAGTCCTATCCACCAGATTATATCAAAGAACAAGAAGTCCTAGCAACTAAATCATATCAAAGAACAAGAAGTCCTATCAATTATAAATATAAATTATATCAAAGAACAAGAAGTCCTATCAACCAGATTATATCAAAGAACAAGAAGTCCTATCAACCAGATTATATCAAAGAACAAGAAGTCCTATCAACCAAATCATATCAAAGAACAAGAAGTCCTATCAACCAGATTATATCAAAGAACAAGAAGTCCTATCAACCAAATCATCTCAAAGAACAAGAAGTCCTATCAACCAGATTATATCAAAGAACAACAAGTCCTTATCAACTAAATTATATCAAAGAACAAGAAGTCCTATGTCAGACCTAAATAGTTGATAAAACAAAAGCAACAAATAATATTATACAAATATTCATCAGAAAGATATAAACATAAGACTATACAAATACATTAATCATGTAAGTTCTTTCTTTCCTATTGACTTTTTTTGGTATGGAATGGGTTGCCTACACTAGTAAAAAAAAACATATTTAAACGTCAGCTAAAATAAAAACATTTATAAAAATACAAAATCATACCCTAACCTAATCAAAAGAGACAATAATATTTTTTTTTTACAGAAAGAGCGAGTGTTGCATACAAAAAGTATATTTTTAAAATGAGCTCTATATATAAAACATTTGCTTTTACTCGTATCTCTTACTAAATGCCATTTCTTGTTTAATAACCATTCAAGTTATAAATTATACTTTATTTTCCGCTTTTTCTCTTGAGCTTCAGTAATTTTGATATGTCTAAATGCATGCCGCGCATGTGTGCTGTAATTATTTATTTTTTTTAGTATTTATACTATAAGAGGTAAATATTAGATTTAAGCATGATATTTCAATTTATTTTCAAAGTATGGGGGCGGGGGTGAAATCAATCTGATAATTGGTTAGTATCAGGAATATCTCACATTCTTATAAATCCTTCTCTGCCCCTGGGGGGGGGGGGAGGGGAGCATAAGGCACAGACAAGACTCCTTCATGTCTGTCGATCGTCCGACAAGCCAGTTGACTTCATTCCAGGTTGTTTTTGTTTATGCCCTCTATGTCTTCTCCCACACTCCTTGTCCGTCTTTGACCAAGAACTTGTGTTATGTTTATAGAGTACCACTTTCTTTATTCTATATGAATCTGAAAGTAGATAACTAGAAGGTTAGCTTCATACAAGGCTAAACTAAACGCAATAACTTTCTATCACTCTCAGCACTCATAAACAAAAGATAACTTTATATCATTCTCAGCACACATAAACAAAAGATAACTTTATATCACTCTCAGCACACATAAACAAAAGATAACTTTCTATCACTCTCAGCACACATAAACAAAAGATAACTTTCTATCACTCTCAGCCCTCATAATCAAAAGATAACTTTATATCACTCTCAGCACTCATAAACAAAAGATAACTTTATATCACTTTCAACACACATAAACAAAAGATAACTTTATATCACTCTTAGCACACATAAACAAAAGATAATAATAATAATTATAACGGTGCTTATATAGCGCATATCCCGTTGGTGACAGTTCTATGCGCAGACGACAGTTGCAGAATACAGACAGACAACGAAATATGTAGTAATACGCTAATTCTGCTGACGAAATAGGTGAGTCTTCAGCCGGCTCCTGAAGGTGTCATAGCTAGGGCTCTGGCGAAGCTGTAGTGGGAGGTGATTTCAAGCGGACGGTCCTGCGTAGGAAAATGAACGTTCGCCAGCGGACACTAGCCTCACACGAGGGATCCGCAGAGTAAGCGCGTCAGAAGCCGAACGAAGTGGGCGGGCCTGGGTGTAGAGCTCCATACAAGAGCGAAGATAATCCGGGGCGCAGTTATTCAGGCACCTATAACAGAGGGAAGCCAGCTTATATGAGATCCGGTTGTTGATGGGTAGCCAGTGCAGAGATCGAAGCAGAGGATTGATATTATTGGACTTCTTCTTGAGAACTAGTGGGGCTGCGCAGTTCTGGATACGTTGGAGTCCTTGAAGGAAGGAGGCCGAGAGACCAGCCAAAAGCGAATTACAATAGTCCAAGCGGGAAAAGAGGAGAGAGATGATGAGCTTAACACAAGCTTCCTTGGTGAGATAACGACGGATGGCGGCAATACGACGCAGATGGAAGAAGCGGATTTTGGTGAGGAAGGAGATGTGGGTCTGCATGGACAGCGTGGAGTCCAGATAACTTTATATCACTCTCAGCACACATAAACAAAAGATAACTTTATATCACTCTCAGCACACATAATCAAAAGATAACTTTATATCACTCTCAGCACACATAAACAAAAGATAACTTTATATCACTCTCAGCACACATAAACAAAAGATAACTTTCTATCACTCTCAGCACACATAAACAAAAGATAACTTTCTATCACTCTCAGCACACATACACACAATGATATAGTTATTAGACAAATGCAAAATTTTTTAATAACATTTGTTATTGTTCTAAAATTATTTTTTTACTCAACTTTAGTATGCGTATCAATATTTTTAAAAATAACTTTTCGGGAAACAATGTACCGGTATCAAAACTTTTTGAACAACGCAGATAGTTGCTCTTAGTTGTGTATTTCTAGATATGTAATTATTGTAATTGAGTAATCGTTGAACTTATCCAACTACACATCATTGAGAATTACGCTGGTGAGAATGTATTCATTAAACTTTGCACTAAATCCAGTAGGCCTACTTATGTTGGGAAGCATTTGTAAAACCAAACGAACTTAAAACAAAACCTTAGTTTCCTAATTGTGAAACAACGTTTAAAAATCTGACATGATGTAGCAAAATGAGAACATCTGTTTGTCCAATCGTGTCTTATTAAACTTATTTCAAATAACGTTTCGGCAAAACAATCTATCAAAACTATGACAATGAAACAGGAAAGAAAAAACAAACACACCATAAGATATTTGCTCTAAGTCAAGTCACAATAAGAGCCATGACTATTGTGTTAGTTAGGCAATATTCTCGAGACGGACGATGCCGACGACGACGACGATTCACGACATTTTTGCCAGAACTGTTTAAAGAGTTTCACATATAGATTCTATAGACCAGGGGTCGGCAACATTTTGATAATAATAGCGTGCCAAAGTAGGATTTCTAATCCTTACAGCATACCAACAGCCTAAAAGTCACTCTGGTTTAGCACTCAATTTCTAATTACTAATAGAAGATACTTGAATAATTTTTTTAGGAGTCTTCCGCGTGCCACTGAAAATCGTTTTGCGTGCCAAGTATAGACTATACAAATACATCTAACGATATTTGTTCTATTTTTCTTGCTTCTTCGATTTACCTTTAGACTATATTTTCGATAATCAAACGGGTTTACTATGTGGTCATTCCGAATTAAGAATATAATCTCTGGCGTTAGGTTTTTTAAAGTCCTATCCAATATCTAAAAGACGCCTCCTATGGAAATACTTCCATAATGTAGAGTTTTAAATTGTTTTACAAAAGAAATTACTACGATATATATTTACTGAATTCACAATGTTGGTCCGGTAATTTGACTTTTAATGGTCTACAGTTATAGACTCTTGACTATTGTACCACAATTTTTCTACTTCTATTGCATAATAAGATTTCTTCTACACGTCCCAGATTACACGTGTCATGAGTAGATATTGGACTCGTCCTATAAGCCTCTTACTGCACTGACTTACCCCCCTTGGCGTTGTATGACATAAAAAAGAAACACAGCAATAACAACAAAAAGATGAGTGGTGGGAAATAAAGAGAAGGGAGGGGGGGTTAAATCCTGCGTCATTTTCTCACTGGGGTTTTCTTTTCCTATATAAAAGGAAGGATAGTATTGTTGAATATTGTCGGCGTTAAATGTCACCGGGTTAAGGGTCATATTCATAACATGACACGAATGTAGATGGCGTGCTAATAGCATCAATAACTACTATTTCTTTTTGCTTTATGTTAATTTTTTGTTTTTAAAAAACTTGGTCTGGTATTCCCGTATTCATTTGAACTCGCCCAAAGTGCAGGGAGTTATGGCGGGGCTAAACAAGCTGATATTATAAGATGGTCATGACTTGTGTGATTTGTGTGGGTTTGAGTACATTTGTGGTTTTTATTTTTATATTTTTGGGTTGTGAGTTGTGTTTTTTATTACAGCTCGTGTGGCTTTTGTGCCTTCGTGAGTCCTATGCTATTTTTTTTACTTCATTAGGGCAATCTTTTTTTTTAAGGTCAAGACAATAGCGCCATGAGTTTGCGAAGATGTGCATTTGTCTAGCGTTAGAAGCGGTAGCTGAGTGAACTACGAAGGGGTTACGAAGTGTAGATCTAAACACTGCGGACACGTGTCACCTCTATCCGCACGTTGATGCATACATTGAGTTTTGTGTGTGTGTTGATTTGGTTTGAAATTGAAAGTGAAATTTATACTAGACTAGATGTTGAACGAGCTTTGAATTAGGTCATGTTCGGTGTGCAGAATTTCGGACGTGTGTTGCATTAGCACAAAAAGATAAGCAAACCATTTTTTGGATTTCATATGATTTGGGAAACTTGTTATTGATTGTTCATGGCATCTATTGAATAGGTAACGTCGCAACCTCGCCGGCTGGAAACGGATCCGCCATGGCGACAGTTCACGCAGGTACGTTTTATGCTTCAGAGTGATTTTCTCCATTTCGCTTTTTGTTTTATTTTGTGTCCGTTTTGAACGCTTCTTGTCCCATTCTATACAAACTCATTATCCTGAGATCACCTGTTTGTGTACACCACCTGTATCGCCAACCTGCGCTTTACTGGCCCTGTTGGAGAAATGTCAACCTTATCGCGTTAGCCACACTCACACACTAAAGGAGTGAAAATGAATATAATCTATTGAATGGGCAGATTTTTTTGTGTTGTTCTTTGTGATGCAATATTTTATAGTTGGAAGATTTATTACCGTACAAGTCCCCAATTAAATTATCTGAATTTTAAAATTGGTTGTCCCGAATATCAATCGAGGGTTCACACTTAACCTTCAGTATTGGTGTTTTGTAAGGTCGTGTGCTCTTAACTTTGTGGCAACCGCTGGCTTAAGGAAAGACTTTTCTGGAAACTGCAGGCTTTACTCTTGCATTATGTGGTTACTGCTGATTTAACTCTTGCCTTTTTTGTTTGTTTTGTATACCGATGTTTGTGTGCTTTTTGTTTTTACTATACGCCTGCACAATACTGCCCTCTTACTTCGTCTCGCGTCTTTCTACCCACGACTCGTGTGTGTGTGCGTATTTATGTTCAGTGTTGAGCACTTTACCGTGGGACTTAGTAAAAAAAAAAAAGCGTTTCTCTTCTAAATGGTGGTCTCATCATGTGGGCTTATTCTTTTTGCAGAATCGATGTAAGCTGATCGTTGAGCCTTTTAAGTGTGTGCGTGTGTGTGTTCGTAGACACCAACAACAACACAACAGCAAACAAACACATTTTGATGGTTTGATAAAACTCTTTGTCATTATTACGAAAGTGTAGTTTTATAACAAACAACGTGGCATTTTAATAAGATTTTGATATTTAATCCAGTAGCCATTGTTCGGTTACCCTAATCTACAAGACGACCCAAAATAAGAAGAAGAAGAAACAGTCTCGGGTTTTTTATTTCAAAACATGAAAATGTGAGAAGACATTGGCGGGAAAGATTGTTGATGCAATTGATATATATGCCAGTGAAACCTTGGGCCTGACAAGGGGAGGTAATAAGCAGCACAGTGTCGAATAGCAAAGGTTGTCTTGTTACTACAGCCTCCCATCTCCTTGTCTGTCCCAAGGTCACTTAAGTCGAGACAATTTTTTGAAATTTTCTAGAAAAATAATTTACGGTGAATAGAGAATTTTTCTAAAAATTGAAAAAGAACGGGAAAAACAATTGACCTAGATATACTAAAGTGCGAAACAAACAAACTCACTAAACGGCTTTGTCGTTTTGTTTGCATTAAACGTAAACGGTTGTAAATGTCAAGGTTGCAATCAGGATCTGACTTACGCTGACTCTCTCGTAGTAAAAAAAAATTGAGTTGTTTTTTTCTTAAAGCGTTTGTTTGACCTTTCCCTGTGGCCCGGCGTCGTGCACGTAAGTCTGCTGACGACCCCCTTTTCTACTGGAGGGCTGCGACCTGTTGCTCACGCTGGCGACGGTGCCTGTTAAGTCACGTGATGCTGCATACTCTTTGTTCTTGCAACTCGTCCCCCTCCCACCGCCACCCCTTTCCAAAGCATCCATTGTGGCTTTGTGCGCGTGTGACGTGCGTAATTACCGGGTAGTTGAAGCGGTGTGAATCAATTTTAGTTGAAGCGACTTGACAATGTCACCAAGAAGATCTTTTCAGCCAATCGTACACCATCAAAAAAGAACGAACATATATTTAAAAAAAAATTGCTGCATTTATTTTTATATACAGTCTAGGTCACTCCGAAAAAAAAAGATAACACGTTAAACTAGTTAGTTTAGTTTAGTTTTTTTAAAACCTAAAGCTGTGGTTTTGTCATTGCATGTTATCACTTGGGAGGTGCAAATAGTAGGCTACATACCATGTTGGTCCATTGGGGCTAGTATATTAACCTAACTAATGTCAGGTATTCATCAGAGCTGATTTGACTCAATGACACCCTCCAGACCCGGTGAAAACAATCCATCACCAGTATTCAAACCTATAAAACAGCCCATGCTAAATTCTAACCCTTGCGCCATCCCCACCACTCCTTGCTGCAAATGTCCAATTGCTGCTGGTTGTATGGCTGTACAAGTGCTGCTGGTTGTATGGCTGTCCAAGTGCTGCTGTTTGTATGGCTGTCCAAGTGCTGCTGGTTGTATGGCTGTCCAAGTGCTGCTGGTTGTATGGCTGTCCAAGTGCTGCTGGTTGTATGGCTGTCCAAGTGCTGCTGGTTGTATGGCTGTACAAGTGCTGCTGGTTGTATGGCTGTCCAAGTGCTGCTGGTTGTATGGCTGTCCCAGTGCTGCTGGTTGTATGGCTACATCAGCTACCACCAGCACCAACACGACTTAGCGTTATGTCACAGTGATGACGTACTCACTCTTCGAAACCTGTATCCTACCCCTGCTCACGCTGCGTCACGCACCACCCGCTTATGTTTCGCTTGTAGCCTCTTTTAATTTTAAATGCCATTCCACTTTATTACATCCCTGTCTTTTTGTTTACCTTATTATCTCCTTAGCGACCTCACTGGTTAATAAATAATGCAGTTTATATAAAGCATCTCTTATTGCTATATCCTTTTTTAGATTTTTCTAAACCTTAAACCTTACTCTGAAATCATAACTGAAGATTTTCTTTCATTTTAATGTATTTATATACATTGTTTTTCTTACATTTGTATATCTTATTTCCTTTATAAATGCCAAGAAACGCGCTTGGTTATTTTATATTTTCTCTTTGTTACGTTTATTATCAAATATAACAAAGTTTTCTGCGCACTTACTTTGTTTTGTAATTCAAAGCTTGCAAACTGTGCAACCGGATCAAATTGTTCAGGAATATATGCAGTTTGCATGTCTTTATATAAGACAAAATGGCTGGCGCCTTCTAGCTAAGAATGTATTTATTGTTGTTGTCTTTTATAGTATAGCTTATAGTAAAAAAAAATAAAGCATTTCCGAATCTGTTAATAAATTCATTATGCGATTTTTGAATCCCATTTCCTTTACCATCTAGTTTACGTGCCGTTTTAATGTAGAATCGTTACGCCAAGATAGTGATTATTTTTCGCCTTTCTCATGAACTGGGCAAGGGTCTCCATGAAATTAGCCACGCTAAATATAGCCTTGGCTGGACCCATGTTTATGTTCGATTATTCATATATTATCAGACCGTTACTCAGCTTGTACGATTTATTCACTCTCATTTCATCGGAATATCTATGTACGTTTATTTAATCTCAACTTCTTTAGTCACTGACAAGCCTGGATTAATTACCCACATTCCATTGCAGAATTACATTATCAGCGCATAACATAAATAGATTGAGATCCGGTTCATTGAGATTGTGAGGGGTTTCTCCATTATATAATATTTATCTACGTATGTTGGCTCCATCCTGATATAGTGGAATAGTCAGGTGGAGGCTGACCGGGGTTTGCTTTCACCTATGTTCTTATGTGTTCCCTACCAATACATAATTGGCTAACTTTCAGTATACCTAATAGACCCCGTATTCTCCCCCACCCCCCTTTTCGCAGTCAGCAAGGTCAAGTTTAATTCGGCCCTGCCCCGACGATGACCTGCCTTCTCTCGTTCTTATCACAAATATTAATGCGAGTTGACATTGCCTGATGTTTATGTTTCACTCCTGCCTTTTTTGCGCTCCTTGAAACCTGTGCTCAAATCTCCGACCCTTAAGTGGTTGCGTTGTCTACAAGAGCTGTACGTACCGTGCATACCAGTTTGTTAAGCCCTCGGGAAGACCGTCCCTCGCCATCCATCTCGCAGTATTGCAAGGGAGTCAAGAAATCTTTACGGATTGCTGGTATCGATTGGATTACTCGTGTTCAACTTGTTTCTCTCAATTTATTATATCGCGAGAGACAGCCGAGCCCGTCCAGCTCGCGAGGAAACAACGCGATGTACACAATGACAAGTTGTGCATGGGCTGATTTGTGTCTTGTTTACATTTCTTTAAACATGGAAGGCGTCTAGCTTTTTTTTTTTCATTTATTTATTTATTATGTTCATCTTTCCTAACATTCAACAGTTGTTGATTCGGTTTAATACCCCAGTGCCGCGTGCCGGTTCCGTAAGCTTAGATGTGCATTTCTATTTGGATAGTGCATAGGCGTTTACCACTTTTCTAGTGCTGTGACTCATCTTCCTGGAATTATTAGGTCTTAAAACTAAAGTGCTGTTGTTGTTTTTTTTTTAAAACAATTTCCATAGTTGCTGACAGTATCATACTTACTTAAATGGTCTGGACTGACCACGAGTTACGTTTTCCTTTAATCGTTTCTTCATTTTTTTTAAACCTTGCTGCTTCGGTATATGTCAGTCTATGTTCAGTTTATATCAGGCCATGATTCGGTATATGTCAGTCCATGTTCAGTTTATATCAGGCCATGATTCGGTATATGTCAGTCTATGTTCAGTTTATATCAGGCCATGATTCGGTATATGTCAGTCTATGTTCAGTTTATATCAGGCCATGATTCGGTATATGTCAGTCTATGTTCAGTTTATATCAGGCCATGATTCGGTATATGTCAGTCTATGTTCAGTTTATATCAGGCCATGATTCGGTATATGTCAGTCTATGTTCAGTTTATATCAGGCCATGATTCGGTATATGTCAGTCTATGTTATGTTCAGTTTATATCAGGCCATGATTCGGTATATGTCAGTCTATGTTATGTTCAGTTTATATCAGGCCATGATTCGGTATATGTCAGTCTATGTTCAGTTTATATCAGGCCATGATTCGGTATATGTCAGTCTATGTTCAGTTTATATCAGGCCATGATTCGGTATATGTCAGTCTATGTTCAGTTTATATCAGGCCATGATTCGGTATATGTCAGTCTATGTTCAGTTTATATCAGGCCATGATTCGGTATATGTCAGTCTATGTTCAGTTTATATCAGGCCATGATTCGGTATAAGTCAGTCTATGTTCAGTTTATATCAGGCCATGATTCGGTATATGTCAGTCTATGTTCAGTTTATATCAGGTCATGATTCGGTATATGTCAGTCTATGTTCAGTTTATATCAGGCCATGATTCGGTATATGTCAGTCTATGTTCAGTTTATATCAGGCCATGATTCGGTATATATCGACAATGTTTAGTTTATATCAGGCCATGATTCGGTATAGGTCAGTCTATGTTCAGCTTATATCAGGCCATGATTCGGTATATGTCAGTCTATGTTCAGTTTATATCAGGCCATGATTCAGTATATGTCAGTCTATGTTCAGTTTATATCAGGCCATGATTCAGTATATGTCAGGCACACTTTATTCATTTAGATCCTTGGTGTTCGTGAAATGGTGTAGGGTTGTGGAAGAGTTATACAAAGCGAATAGAACACAAAATTATGTCCATTATGTACGATTGCATAAAGGGCATTGCTCCTTTTTATCTTCGAGAGCTTATATCAAGGCATGAGCCATCTAGGGAACTGCGCTCTACAACACAGTCACTCCCCAAAAGAAAGAAGTACCTGGGAGTGCGCTCATTTGAGTCAGTGGCGCCTTCTTTATGGAACAGTCTATCTCAGACACTGAGAGAATCTGGGACAAGAGACACTTTTAAAAAGAAACTAAAGACCTTTCTCTTCGGCTAATACATCTGCCACTGCAAATCACACCAAGAGCGCACTTAGCATGCTAATTTAATAGCATGGATAGAAGCGTTGTAAGAAATGCCCATTCTTATCTTATCTTATATCGGAAGAGTGCTAGATGTCATTCATAAGGGATCGGGTTGAACTCCCGTTGTTGTTTTGTAAACGCCGAGATATTTCTATAAAGCTCTCCTGAGTATACCCATCCATGATGTGGTTATCTCATTATCAGTTGACGAAAACTTAGGGCTTCGTAGCAGTTTATTGGCCAAACAATCACTTTGGTGATCTGTGATCTAAAAACTCTGAAACGGGCTTTATTTTACGTTTGGTAAATATCAAAGCTCAGAAGTGATGACCTAATGGGATTATATGGCCAACACACTATGCTTACTTCCCACATCTGTAACCGTTAGAGATGTGTGGACTCCCTGGTGGACGGAAATAGAAAGAAACACCAAACGTTTGATTATTCGAACACGACACATTCAGGTCATTAGTTGGTTACTTGTCATAATATCTGCTTTTTTATTGGACTAACAACTTGGAATATTAGCGCCGTTTAATGCTAGAGTAATGTTTTATTTCTGAATGCACATGAAGTAATGCACCCCACCGAGCTCACAAAGTAAACTGCTTAGAGTTAGAGATTCCATTTTTTCTTCACTGCATTGACTCGGTTTGTTTGTTGTTTTATAATTAACAGTTTTGAGGGAAGAAATCGCCTGTTAATGTCAAATTAGCTTCCAGCTGTCCGTGTTTGCTTAGAGTGTCATTGATCGGTTTTCTACGCCCCCTTCCCGTTCAATCTTTCTATTGTCGTTTGCTCTGCCGTCTAGCACTGAGGTAAAAATAGACTCGGTGCAATGTAGTCTTTTTTTTTATATTTCTGTGTGTTTTCTTTATGCCCTCTGAGTGTGTCTCGGATTTTCTCTCTTGGCGTAGTGAGTAGATTTAGAGAACTCGCATGAATGGGATATGTATTGCTTAATACTTTTGTTGGGTTATTAACACAATTGAAGCGAGTGAACGCTTTTCAGACATTGTATGTGAAATACATTTCGGTCTACTCACACAAGTCTATTGGGCCATTGAGGCGAGTAAGGCTCTACATACCAGGTCTTGGTGACCAGGGGTCACAGATGGTGTCGTCACAATGATTTAGCGTTTCGAGATATTTGACAAGCTATCAGAAACCATGTAGATCTATTGTTGTTTTAAACTCCGATTCAGTCTACTCGGTTGGCTATTGGAATATTGTCATCTAATGTGGGCTTTTTTTTATCTAACACAAGCATTTAACGTTTTCCCTGACTGGGTTTACCATAATTCCTTGTGTAAAAAATTAATTTCACTTATCTATCGTTGACGCACTTTTCCGCGTGCAAGATGTCACTGAGATTAGCGATTCTTGGGAAATTGATTATTAATTACCATTAAATTTCGATGGTATCCATTATTGTGGAAATAGAGCGCACCCAATTTCCTAAAGTAAATAGCTTCGACAGACGCGCTGAAGAAACAAATCATCCCCATCATCAATTAATCATCTCATGAGTTAAAACATCTTCTTATATTTGAATCGACTTGGCTTTATTTCTCTATTTATCTTGTTTTCTCTCCGAGGAAGTTGTTCTGTAACCCATATTTCCCACTTCAAGTGTCTTACTGACAGCTAGAGCTCAGCAAATAGCTTTCTTGTGACATCAAATCAAATGGTCGATTACCCTTGCATTCAATCAAACGGTCTATTACCCTGGCAAAACATGCATTACTTTAGATGGACATAATTTATTAACCAACCCATCTGTTTTGTTTGGTTTTTCTTCTGCTTTGGTCTTCCACTGCCCCAAGTCCTAAAGTCACATCGAGTGGGTATTTTCGGCGCCGATCGTTGAGAACTTTGTCCCTGTTCAATCTCTCATGCAATTCATCAATAGTTTTCTTTTTTTTATATTTCTCTCACACTCGCCCACCTTTCACCCCTCGCCCATCCTGGGAATATACACACGCGCTGGCATTCATTTATACTCACCCCTGCTCTCGCCGATCAAGATCGATGTGATTTATATACATATATATATAACACAACCGTGTCAGAGCGACATTTCTTGCGCGCACTACTAAAAGCCGTCATCAATTCAGGCCTGATAGGTCCATTAAGATCTAATGAGCTAAAAAAGAAAAAGAATTAAAATCAACGTTTCGTTAAACAAATCATTCAATTAAATGGTTCCTCTCTGATGGCAACAACAACAAAAATCAAACCGCTTATCGCGGTAATCAAATTCCCATTATATTTAAACACATTAGCTGTATGCATTTTCTATTGACGAAGCTGTTGCTATGTATGTCCATGATTGTCACTCTTCGGAAGGAATCAGATAAATAGTAGAATTAGCGAGTGGTGGTCTATGCTAAATACCTATAGTCTGCACGAGGCCCCTTGGGGCTTAAAATTTCCTCCATTGTTTTGTATTTATAATGTTTCAAAAACAAACAAAAAACCAATAACATCAGCCTTAAATAATAAATGGCCTCCAGTACCCACAGCCATTTAGAATACCAGTGTCATTACTTGCAGTATTCATAAATAGCTTTATTTATTAGGCCCACAGCTATTCGGCTCAAATTGATTTTGTTGAGAAAACTCAATTTTTGTTATGAAATTATGTATATGTAAATCTAGATAGAATATAATTGGCTTCAGTCTACGTACGTTTTTACTATATGTCTTTACTCTATGTCTTTCTTCTACGTTTTTATTGCACGTTTACATAATATGACGTTTTTAAAGTGATTACAGTGTTTTAAGCTCTTTAATTTATGCAAACAGAAACTGGTGAACGCTGCTTCACCGGCCTTATGGATCAATTATGGTTCGAGAGGAACTTTACTTTAATTTATGCAAAATTTTTATCATGAGATCCAAATAGAGGATTAGGGTGTATACAAAGACAAAGATAGTGAGTCCGGAGTCATTTAGTCATAAAAAATGACTAGTAAAACTCTTAAAAATGATGTTCTATTAAACATGTAGATTCGTATTCTTGGGTTGTATATCTATGTAAATTAAATATTATCCTATAGTAAATGAATCGATGTAGCCTATTTGATTAACATATTTTTAATTTACCGTCCTTGAGCCTTTATAGTGGTGGTGATTTGTTCAGTAGGCTATTTAAACACTGGGTGTCTTTCTTCCCGTATTCTTCTTTTTGTTGTTGTTTTTTTAACTGGGCATTCCCCAAGTCCAGTGTATTGATTGGGTGAAGTCACGACAGCACTGATTGGATAACTTCTGGACCTGACTCTGTTATCACTGCAGCACCAGGCCAAACTGTACTGAACCCCCCCCCCCCCCCAAAATCCCCCACGCCTTTTTTTTTTAAATAGTGGACATCGACCGTTGTCGCAGTGTGGGTTTCATGGCTAAAGATAGTCCATGGCCGTCTTCTACTATCAGCGGTGTGTGTCTGGGGGTGGGGGAGGGTGGAGCCTATTTGTAGACTGGAGGAAGAAGATCGATTGCAAGGATTCATCACTCTTGATTTAAACACAAAATAAACTAATACACAGGCGCTGAGTGAACACTTGCCTATAGTTCTTGTTGATCTGTTTACTTATTTAGCTCGTTTATTTAGTCATTACTCGCAGCTGCGTTGATCTGATATCATATTATCGTCTTTAGGTCACGGATCTAAAGTTATTTTATAAACTTTAGGTTACAAACAACTAAAATGAAGTCACATTATGAAATTAGGTCACAGGTCTGAAGTCATATTATCGACTTTAGGTCACTGATCTGAAGTCATATCATCGACTTTAGGTCACGGATCTGAAGTCACATTATCGACATTAGGTCACTGATCTGAAGTCACATTATCGACATCATGTCACTGATCTGAAGTCCACTCTCATTTTTTTGGGGGGTATATTTAGCAATAAATGCGTCCATAAGTTAAATTCATTCATTAAATTTTCCCTCTCTTTTAAAAACATTATGCTGTTTACGGTATGTTATACAAGAAATAAAATGCAGCTTTAAAGCAAAGTTATATCTAGAATAAACAATTCTTCATACTTAGTTATAGGCTTACAGTTCGAGATTTGGATTATGTTTTTTTTTTTTTCATTGTGCTGATTTAGGCTACTTTAGGGAATGTTTTTGTTCTTCACATAAATATATGAGTAAGGTAGAATCTGTGCACACATTCTAGGCCGCCTCGGGGAACAATATTACATCTTGTTTGGATTTCTTTTGGTGTGGTTTTAATCGACCTAGATCTACCCCTCTCCTCAAATGTAGCCCTCTATGGTCGTAGGCTGATTTGTTCTCTTCCGCCAAATTACGACAACAGTATCTGTAGGCTTTAAACCAGAACTTTATATATAGGCCTGTATTGTCTTATATGGGCTTTATATTCACGTGTTTAAATTCAATAGAAACTACATTAAAACTTTTACTTAACAAAGCCCTGAAGCTAAAACAAGAAAACTCCAAACCACTAAATAGTTGCATCACCCCTCATTCCGAAGCAGAGCAACAAGATCTACTTCCTGTTTAATATCATAAGTTTTGTCTTAGAGATTTATCGTACCGTATTTTTTTATCTGAGTACTCTTTCGCCAAACAAGCCTTCCATTTTGATTGGTTGGCTCTAAATTTCTCTCTCTCTGTCAATCATTGTCGCGTGTTTGGTTGCCAAAAAAATAAAAACATCGCCTGTTTATATAGCAGCGTTTTGTTTCATTTATTTGCATTGTTCAATCGGCGAATTCATGGATCATGACAATAAAAAAACAACAACTTGATTTAGATCTCTTACCTGTTTTTTGTTGTTTGTTTTTTTTTTTATAGATTCCAGGCCCTAAATAAATTACAGTTTTAAATAAACAAAAACTCTTGACTGTAGCATTCTTCATGTTTTCACCTTTAGACATGGAGACGATTAAGTTTTGATTCTTAAATGATTTATCATCGCTTCTGTTTTATAGTCATTGGTTTTGGATATAATATATCCGTTGCATAGTCAGTCAATCATAACGAATATATCCGTTGTATGGTCTGTCAATCATAACGAATATATCCGTTGTATGGTCTGTCAATCATAAAGAATATATCCGTTGTATGGTCTGTCAATCATAAAGAATATATCCGTTGTATGGTCTGTCAATCATAAAGAATATATCCGTTGTATGATCAGTCAATCATAACGAATATATCCGTTGTATGGTCTGTCAATCATAAAGAATATATCCGTTGTATGGTCTGTCAATCATAAAGAATATATCCGTTGTATGGTCTGTCAATCATAAAGAATATATCCGTTGTATGGTCTGTCAATCATAAAGAATATATCCGTTGTATGGTCTGTCAATCATAAAAAATATATCCGTTGTATGGTCTGTCAATCATAAAGAATATATCCGTTGTATGGTCTGTCAATCATAAAGAATATATCCGTTGTATGGTCTGTCAATCATAAAGAATATATCCGTTGTATGGTCTGTCAATCATAAAGAATATATCCGTTGTATGGTCTGTCAATCATAAAGAATATATCCGTTGTATGGTCTGTCAATCATAAAGAATATATCCGTTGTATGGTCTGTCAATCATAAAGAATATATCCGTTGTATGGTCTGTCAATCATAAAGAATATATCCGTTGTATGTTCTGTCAATTATAAAGAATATATCCGTTGTATGGTCTGTCAATCATAAAGAATATATCCGTTGTATGATCAGTCAACCATAACGAATATATCCGTTGTATGGTCAGTCAATCATAACTAATATGACGAATATATCCGTTGTTTGGTCAGTCAATCATAACGAATATGACGAATATATCCGTTGTTTGGTCAGTCAATCATAACGAATATATCCGTTTTTTTGGTCAGTCAATTATAACGAAAGTTCCATGGATTGAATCTTATCTAATACATCTTATCTTATACATTAGAACGCTCCTTCTATAAAGAAGATTGTGTGTACTACGCTCATCCGTGGTCCGAGTCTAGTCTTGCATTTTTATTAATGTTTTAAATGATGTTAAGTTACTGGTTTTCCTGGTTTGTTCGGGTAACCCATTCCATGCCCGAATGCCACTCGGGAAGAAAGAGTACTTATATGCATATAATTATCACATTGTTGGTTTTTGTGGTCTTCTCTTGCCCAAGCGGTGTCGGTCACAGAATAGGAAAATAATTATTCTGTGGTGGTCGGACCTGATGGGAAGGGCCCCGTTAACGTTCCGGATTTATTGCGTTTTCAGTACTCTGTGTTGTGAGAGGATTGTGAAAGAACAGAACAAACTATAATGACCTAATGGGCAGATCTAGTGACCTACTGAATTGATCTAGTGACCTTTCGAGCTTATCTTGTGACCTATTGAGTAGCGAATCTATTTACCTATTGTCTAACGGATCTATTGACTTACTGTGTAGCGGATCTATATTGTGTGGCGGATCTACTGACCTGTTGCGTGGCTAATCTATTGACCTTTTGGTTAGCGGATCTATATTGTGCAGCGGATCCATTGACCTTTTGTGTAGCGGATCAATATTGTGTGGCGGATCTACTGACCTGTTGCGTGGCTAATCTATTGACCTTTTGGTTAGCGGATCTATATTGTTCAGCGGATCCATTGACCTTTTGTGTAGCGGATCTATATTGTGTGGCGGATCTACTGACCTGTTGCGTGGCTAATCTATTGACCTTTTGGTTAGCGGATCTATATTGTTCAGCGGATCCATTGACCTTTTGTGTAGCGGATCTATATTGTGTGGCGGATCTACTGACCTGTTGCGTGGCTAATCTATTGACCTTTTGGTTAGCGGATCTATATTGTGCAGCGGATCCGTTGACCTATTGTGTTGCGGATCTATATTGCGTGGCTAATCTATTGACCTATCGAGCAGACCATGTCCACGAAGTACATGATGTTGAGACATGCTGCACCAGGTTTCAAGCACCTCTTCCACAAGTCGTTGTCGCATCAAGGTTTGTTGTATGTTGCGCGTTGTTCAAACTTGTATGTCTTTAAAACGCGTGTTTGTGTGTGTGTATGCGTGTATGCCCAAGACACGTGTATCGCGTGTATGTGCTTGTGTGTCCGAGACGTGTCACAGCCTTCATAGCTTTTATAATAGGTTGGTCTGTGTCCTCTCTAAATCGGTGATCTAGCGAAAAAGGTACAATCATACGAACTTATGGGTGAAATATTATTTAAAATGTTAATGTTAACCCTTCCTGTACCGACCTACTTCTATCTATGTTGCCTTCAGTTCCGCTATATACGCACCCGGGACTGTAAGGGTTAATTTAAAGCTAAAGGAATGTAATGGTTTTTAAACATTTTATTTTGCAGTGAATTACGAATAACGACTGATACTTTACCTGTATTTGTGTGTGTACTGTTGTGTACATGTGATATATTCAAAGTCCATGTGTTAAATGGTTTGGACAAAATCTATAACTGCATTTTTCTAGATCGCTTTGACTCCACCAAAGTAACACAGCACCGCCTATTACTTCTATAAGCGAGTGATGATAAATGAAAGGGGGGGGGGGACCTTTTGTTTATCTGTGTGAGTGTAAAAGCCCCGTGGGGAGGAGGAGTGGTGGAGGGTTTTTTGGCGGGGAGGGTGAACGAGACGGGGGTCAAAAATATGAAAGCATGAGCAAATACTCGATGACCCTCGATGCGCGTGAAGTATTTGTTAACTGAGAAACGAGTGGGGATAAAATCAAACTTTATGATCAGATTTTTGATTGTTAACATTTGAACGTAACTTTCTCGTGGACTTCTTTTAGTGTTTGACAATATTGCTATTCACTGTTTTCTATTTTTATCTAACGTTATTTAATCATCCAGCACACAAATAGAACTACGTTCAATAGTTTCACTGTACAATAGCTTTATTTTAATGTAGCCTATTTATTCTCTTAAAGGATTCTATTTCATGATTTTAAAAATAGATTTTACTTTAACACAGTAGTTAACAGCTCCAGACGACTTTTGATTCGTTTTTGTTTTATCTTTCCAACTCCTGTAGCTTATAGGCTACTGCTTGCTTCAATTAGTGTGACAATTCTCTCTCATTCTGTCACTTCATTCTGTTGTGTAACCTTTGTAGAAAACTGACATACTTCACTAATATCATTTTATATTTTTAGTGAGATCATTGTGGGTGTAGATATGTAGTTTGTTTATTTATTGATATATTTATTTTTGTTGGCTTATTATTGGACATGTACTTTATAAATCTCAGATTCATATTAAGATAAAGTATAGCTATTGATTTTAGTTTTAGTAATTTGCTTTATTTTTGTTTGTTTATTTTACCTTTGAAACATTAAATTTTTTGACAAACCTGTAAGACACTAAGGGCTGCTACAATTTGTATTCATTCTTCAAATCTTTATTTAGATTTTTTCAGACTAATTATTTTTATAAATGTTATGTTTAAAAAAATATTTATAATTTGTTTTAAAAAAATATCAATAATAAATATGAAAATGACTTAATCCTTGTGTCCATATTCCATTCAAACTTGGTAACCTAGGCCTTCATGTTTAACAAAAAAATCTTTGAATGTTTTGAACTAAGAACAAAAATGATCAAGCTTAGAAAACGTAATTTATACAAAGTCTTTTGAAACTAAATTAAATTCACACATTTAAATGAATGGTTTATAAGTTGTAAATAAAAGAATAACTACTCAACTTAAATATATTACATGTATATCTATCTATCTATATATATATATATATATATATATATATATATATATATATATATATATATATATATAAAAGCCTATTTATAAAAATGATTTTTTTTTAAAGTTTTAGCCCTTGACACTTGGCTTACAAAATGCCATCTTTTCTCTCTCATTCCAGGTCGCAGTTTGAATGTTAAGAAGAATGACGCCATCAAGGAATCCACAGAAAGTAACACAATAGAGGATGAGGACTCTAAAGGTATTTGAATATAGGGAGGGAATTGTAACTCTTTTTTTTTTGTTCCTATCTTCATCCACAGTTAATGCCCATTCTTTCAATGTTTTTTTTCTTTTATGTTGAGAATATTCTGCTCATTCTCTCTCTTACTCTATGCTGTGTTGATATATCCTGGTTGGTGTTTCTACATGGAAAGGTTTTTAAGCCTTCATCAAACACTAATAGGATGAGGTTTAATCCAGGGCTTTCCAACTATTTCTACCATCAACTCCAAAAAGAAAAGTAAAAATAAAAATTTTTTAAATACATTATCTACCCAGAAATAAAATTCCAAACAGTAAGTGTGTCCAGCTTGACCTTTGATTTGTGACCTGCGACCCTTCCCACCCCCACCCCCACCCCTCCCTCCTTTCCATGTGATTTTTTTTTAATTAAAAGGAATATATATCTTTGGAAAGTTCTCGATTTGAATTATATATTTTGCTTGTCTATAATGCTGATGTGGCTTTACCATAACCTACGTTTGGTGTGTAACTAGACGAATTGTAAAACAAAAGTAGAGAAACAGTTCTGGTGGATATTAGGCTCCATTAGCCGAACTAGCATAGGGACAGTATTAGTGGTGTATTTTTTTTAGATCATGACAAGAGTTGATGCCATTCAATGAGAATAGTTGATACAATGACATGCCATGTAATGACAATGGTTGGTAAAATGGCATGCCATTAAATGACAATAGTTTGTTTAAATAACATGCCATTCAATGACAATAGTTGATACAATGACATGCCAATCAATGGCAATAGTTGATACAATGACATGGCATTGAATGACAATAGTTAATACAATGACATGCCATGCAAAGACAAGAGTTGATACAAGGACATGATCACTGGTTGTGTTAGTGTAAAGCTGTTAATTCATGTAATTGTTTCTGTAGTCATTTTTTGTTAACTTTAGGGGATGCAACTCTTAGCCAAAGTAATAATAGAAAATAGATACAATAGAGTTGTGCTACTTTAATATAGATTTATTGCAGTTTTGATAAACATGACTATATTAGCATTTATATGTATACAAGTAAATGAGTGTGCTTGTGTGTGTATTCATTTATAAATAGATATAAACACACTCACGTATATTTATAATTAGCATGTAGGGATCCAAAGATTTTATAATTGTAATTCAATTATAGTCATTAATTGTAATCATAACTTTATTTTGTTAACTTTTTTAATTCACTTAAGAAAAACAATAGAACTTTATCATATAATATTTGAAAATCAAAACTGGTTTTCGGTTTCAAAACCGGACTCCGGTGTTCCGGTTTTTGTTTAACATCCCTAGAATAAATACAACCAAAAACAACATGGCTGTGGCTTTTTTCCTTATGGTGGACATCACAATAGAGTCATAGGCGATAGTTACCTCTAGTGTGGCTGTTTAAATGACACAAATCAGATACTGTAACAATCATTTTAAACATGAATAAAGATTTACTATATCTCCCTGTGATTTATGCAAACTTCCATATTTATGTATACGGTATATTTATATTCCTTGCAACAGCTTCCTAAAGCCGTTAAATCAGAGCTAAAGCTAGTGTATGAGTTAAATATGACTAAAGCTATAGTATGAGTTAAAGCTAAATTATTATGGGTTCAAGTTAAAGCTCAAGTTAAAGCTAAAGTACAAGCTAAAGTAAGATGTAAAGCTATACTTACTATAGTACATGTTAAAACTAAAGTATGAACCAAAGTTAAAGTATGTTAAAGCTAGTGTATGAGTTAAAGCCAGTAAGAGTTAAAGTTAAACTGAAAGTTAAAGCTGAAGTAAGAGTTAAAGCTAGTGTATGTTAAAGCTAAAGTATGAGTTAAAGCTGAAGTAAGAGTTAAAGCTATAGTAAGAATTAAATCTTTATGTTAAAGCTAAAGTATAAGATAAAGTATGAATTAAAGCTCCAATTTGTGAAAGTGAAATAAAAAAAAAACAAACATTTAGTTAACATTTTATTGTGTACTTACTTTGTTCTTTAAAGTCGTGTCCGTCAAATGTGACCTTGAGAGTAAGTATAAGGGCTTTGAGTGCAGTGATTTTCATTTGTAAATGCATCTTTAGATACAGTTTGATACACCTGACCTCCATTTTATAAATAAATGCCAGATATTTGACTCACTCCACAATCCTTCTATCCTGGAATTTTACATATCTTTGTTTTATTTTTTACTTAGTTTGTTTTGCTTCCTCCAACTCCAAGAGCAGTGGTTGATTTGACTATCAGAATAATTTCCTTGTATTTTTCTGACCCTTTCATTAACATTTTAATCAGTGCCAATGACTTTATTTTCTTCCAAGCACCTTGGGCACTACTTTCAATAATATGTAGTTGGAAGAAAATTTATTTTTTAATGACTCATTCTGTTTAACATTTTAATAAGCCAAATTTTTATTCCACAACTTTATAATTTTTTAAGTAGTTTGTCAATAGTTGTTAGGATTTTTTTTGTTTTTTTCATTATTGAATGCACCATAGTTAGATATTTTTGACATCAAATATTTTCCATTTTTTTTATACAAAATTATTTGTTTTGTTTTCTGCTTCCCCAAAAAAAGAGACTATGCACTGATCTATTTTACCCCTGCCTTGCCTAATTTGACAGAGCCAATTTGTAATAATGTAATAAATAAATCCACCACTGCTGCTTCCCTATGAGCTTATCTGTAATCTGTCCTCTATTTTGTTTGTCTCAGCTTCTGTTTCTTTGACCTTTTGCCAACGCTAAATTAGATTTAGTAAAAGTCTGTCTAGTAGCCCTTTTTTTTTCATTATAGTTTTACAAGTTTTCATTAGATTTTCTTTTTATTCTCCAACTTTACCTGATTTTTTTTTACTGTGCATTAAAAAGCATTTTTGTTTTTAACTTTTTTGTTTGTTAGTTTGTTTTTCATCTAAATATTTGCTTAAAACTTACTTCGGCAGACAGGAATGAATATCATTTTATTTTCTAATGAACTACTTTGTTACTTATCAGTTAGTCTTTTTAAAAGTATGTAAAATAGATTAACCCTCACATAGTTAAGTCCATTAATTATAGAATGAAAAGGGTTGTGATCAAGTGCAAGACAATATTCATATTGAGTGTTGATATATAACCCCCAAAAATACAACTGTGAGTAGCTTCACTTCTAAAATTGAATTGGTTAATTTGATTCCAAGCCTCTATGCTTAATTAAATTGAATTTGTAAACTTTTTGACTATTTATGATGAGTTCTATTTTAACCTGGGGTAGAAACTGTTATATGTTTTTAAACAAAAATTCTTTCATTACATATTTGAAAAACTTGGCATTTGCATGCTTGCCCATTTTCATTTTTATTAATTTTATTTCATGCGTTGAAATGTGATATTTAAAACAAAAACACAAAAAAAACATACAAGAAATATTTGAAATATAATTATTAGAATATTAAATATGTACTTCAGTTAAAATTGAAATTATTTTAGATGCACATGACATAGTTTATAATTGCATTGTTTGCATCGCTTTAGAGCAGAGAAACTTGACTCTCAGCTTTGAATGTAAAATGAAACAAAATGTGATATTTAAAACAACAAAAATATTTCTTTCCACAACTACAAAAAAAGCAATACTGATGAAATGTACAAATTATATTTTTGTTTCAGTGACATTATATGTGTACTGTGTACTTTCCTTGCTAGTTAATAGATTATTTTAACATTGGAAATGTTAATAAAGGTGTAATTCAATCCTTTGTTGAGAAACTGATATGTAGAAAATGTCAAATGGTTTTCCAGTCTTCTTTACTTTCCTTATATTTTTATACAAGTAGTTGACTACTTATGCTTACATACCAGTACATATTATGTTTTTGTTAATGTATATAAATAAATACAACAGTAATGTTAGATCTAAAATAGTTTTAAATATCTTGTTCCATGGTAATTAATTTTTAGAGGATAGTAAATTTTGTTTCTTTCTGTTTATGCATGCTGCTAGGTTTGCAAATTGAAACATATTTGTTTTACCAGAATATTTACATTCAAAAGCAAACTAAATATTTCATTTTTTTTATAGTACACTAACATGTGTTTTTATTTGTTTGTGTAGGTCGTAAGCAAGAGATAATAAAACTGACGGAGCAACTTCTGCAAGCCATCACTAGTGGAGATTATGGGGAATACACGTATGGAAAAAATATCTTATTTTTAATTGGTCAAAACTTGTATCAAAACAATATCAGAAATAATTTTTTTTTAATTTAGTCCATTTTATATTTGCATTAATAAAAAGTAACTTTTTTTTAATAGAGATAATTCTTTTTAGGAAAAAGCATTTTAATGTACATTTATAAGATTATTATTAATGAATTAATATGGAGGTTTTTTGTGTGTTTTTTTAAATAGCAAATTGGTGGATCCTCATTTAACCTCCTTTGAACCAGAAGCCTTAGGAAATCTAATAGTTGGTCTGGACTTCCATAAGTTTTACTTTGATCATGGTGAGTGATTGTTGTTTTGTTTTTTTTATCTGATTTTTTATCATTGAAGACTTTTTGTCCCAAACCTTGCTGTTGTATTTTATTTCATTGTTTCCAGGAAACTATAACAAACAATTATTATCTTTATTGTTTGCATTGTCTTTTATTTTGTTCACAATGATGAGTGGATAAAAGTCTGTAAAATCTAATATACGTAAAAATTGAAATTTTAACCACAATTAGAAATATAAAAGGCTTTTTTTTAAAATATTTTTTTATTATTTATTATTGTTTTTTTATTTACAGAAGAAAATTATTTTAGACTAATTTTACAAACAAACTTGATATTTATACAAGTTGAAATAAATGTGCACTTTATTGGTGTACAAACAGTAACTTCAATTTAAATTAAAACTTAATTGTAGTATTTAGTTTATTTAAAAAAAAAAAAAATAAGTAAAATATGAGATTAAGGCTCTTTGTTTTTTACAGCCAACGCTGTAGAAACAAACTCTCTTGACCCAACTCTGGATGGGTCTGAAGTCCCCCCTCGGGGTAATTATATACCAGTTTCTTTTCTTTGTTCATTTGGCTCTTTGCAATTTTGATATATAAATCAAAAATTAAAAAAACTTCCCTTAAAAGGCCCTCTTTTAAAAGACCTACTCATAATGAGGTTTTTAAAAGTAAATAGAGCTGTTTCTATTATATTCTAGAAGGTGTTTAGTATTGTGGTTGGTAAATTAGTTTAACAAGCTAGACTGGATACTATTTTTAATGTTTTTCTGTTCTAACTGGTAAAGGTTAACAAAATGTTACTGTTGTTTTTCTCCATATAGTTATTACTTATTGATGTATGAAATGTTTAACTGGTTTTCTCTGTATTAATTCTTATTTGTTGTTGTGCCTGAAGTGTGCATGCAAGTGTGAAGTTAAATAAAAAGAAATAATAAGATTGAAATTATGTAAATTAAATAAGAAGTAAAATATTGCTAATACAGTTGGACTTATTTATAATGATACTGTTTGCTAATTGAATATTGATTCCACAAAATGGCAATGCTTTTACTAAACAATGTCACAATAGATAATGTTGTTTTTTTTTACAATTATATATTATTTACGTTAGCTGTTTTCAATCTTATAATTTATAGCCATATTAAAACATAGACATTTTCTGAAAAGGGTCATTCACTTTTTATGCTTCATCTTCATATCCTCTATAGCATTTCTGCTTCTTACTTAAGGGGTGACTAACAGAAGAGTTGGAGTTAAACAGCAGGGCATTTAAAATACATAACTTTATGTTTTGTTCTGTTCCATTTTGATGTGTGACTTTAATAAATGACTGTTTAGCTTGATATACACAAGTTTTACCAAAGTGTGACTTTAATAAATGACTGTTTAGCTTGATATACACGAGTTTTACTTTGGTACCATGCAATTTTCCTGATCTTTTGAAAAGCTTTGTCTGTTATTCAAATAATTTCCAAAGAATCTAGCCTTTGATTTCAACGTAGAACCACAACATACTGATGTTTATCGATGGTGTGTTTGGGCATGATGCTGGTTTAATTATTAATCTGACCAAGATATTAAATGTAAAGATAAGATTCTGGTCAATTGTTTTACAGCTCTGTACTTGTTCTAAAAATAATGAAAAAAAAAATTGAAAATGTTTAAAATAGTAAATGGAATGTAAACAAACCTCATGTATCATATGTATTAAGTTATAACTATGCATGAATTTATGTCTAGACAAGTTACAAACATAACTAATTAAGGAGCTATATCCTGCTTTCCCCATCATCTATCCTTGACCAAATCCTTTCTCATGCCTATATTTTTTTAATGAGCGCTTTGCATGTTGGTGCTTCTTTATACAGATTTAATAAACAGATTTAATCAAATTAGATTGGTGGGAAATGCTAGGTATCGCATCTCCATTTACAATTAACAAAAAAAAATTTTAGCTTTACTTTCTAGTTAAAATCTTGTTTACAAATGCTGATGCATGAACTCATTAATATTGCAAACGTTTATGAAGTAGTGGTAGTTTAATGTGTACATTGCGTACAATAATTTAGTCTGTAGCTTATAACCATAAACAAAAAACTTGTCATATATTGTGTAAATTTATCAACAATTAGAATCAGATCCTAAATGATTAAATCCCTGAATAGTTCTGCTTTTAAACTGTCTTTTTAAAAATCTATATTTTTATTTTAAAAGCTAGATTATTCATTCAAAGCAACCAAGATGATAGACATTTTTATCATCCATTTTTAATGTAAAAGATAGCACTATTTCATGAACAACTACAAAGAATTATTTTCTAATAAAAATAAATTTTGTTTAATAACTAGAATTTTATCAAAAGTTGCTTTCAGTAATTTCACTTTTTTTCTTATTGCATCATATTAATAATAACCCTCAACTTATTAAACCAACCAATCATTATGTAAAGATTTGCCTTGTCAGTTGCTGTTTTTGAACATGTTTTTGTAGTCAAGCTCATTGTTGATTTCATTCTTTCAGTGCTGTCTAAAAATAGCAAACCAGTCAATACGAGTATACTCAATCCTCACGTACATCTGTTGGGAGAAGATGCTGCATGTATTGCTTATGTTAGATTAACTCAGTTCATTGACAGGTAAAACATTCTTCCTATCTTATATACTTACGACAAGTTCTCTCTTTACAAACAGACATAAATTTGTTATTTTTTTCATATTATAATTTGTTTTTAAATACAGTATTCTACTACACTACAGCAATAAACTATTATTGACATTAACTATTGTAAGTAAAAAGTATTACATTGATAATTTATAGAATTTTAGTTGATGAAGATCATACTATGCCTACAATACTTTCTCCACATTTGTATAACTTAGTTAATAAGATGAAATGCCCATAATAATCTACAACAAATAACACAGATTGCTACATATAGAATATATTTTTTGTACCCGACCCAAGCAACATTTTGACATTATGAAATGATGGTAAAGAGAAATAAATTATGACTAAGAACTGCTCTATTAGACTATATATAGGCCTAATCAGTGCTTTTTTTGGGACGGTCACGGTACGCACCGGTACGGCGTACCGGCACCTTTTTCAATGTGGGGAAAAAATAACTTTTCTCGTATTTTAACGTTTTTTATTAATTTATTATATTATTAATTAGTTAAAATTGAATTATTTTAAAATTGCGCGCAATAAGAATTAAAATATAAAATGCGAAACTGCTTTAAAAGTTAGGCAATCCATCACAGAGTACCGGCATCTATTTTTTTTACAAAAAAAGCACTGGGCCTAATGAATACCTTCTAGCTGCTTAACTCTTTCGCTCCCAAAGCTTTTTCCATGGTTTTACCAAGCCTTTTGTACAGACACAAGAAATAAATAGGACCTTAATTTTTAAATGTAAATCTTGGGACAAATAGAAGAGATAGACCTTAAGTGTTACACATCAAAAGAAAGGAAAATGAATGTACTATATGATTAAAGTACGTTAAAATATATTTATCTAAATATATTAAATATTGTATAGTGGTCAACAATTAAGAAATTTTTGTTTTTAAAAAATAATTATTTAGGTTTCCAATAAAATTGTTTTTATTTATAACACTTGTCTACCAAGTGATGACATATTTTAAACCTCGATAGCAAATCTAATAGATAACAACAGTTTTAAATTTGAACAAAATTGAGCAATAAATAAATAAAGTTACACAATATTTTGCTAAAGATATGCCATCACAAAAAAAAATTGTAGAAAAGTTGAAATAAAGAAACATCTACTCATATTCTCATAAAGTGGCCTAATATTAAAAATAGACATGAAGTGTAACACATCAATGGAAAGGAAATTGAATGTAGTGTATGATAAATGTAGGCTATTAAAAATATATTTATTATATTTGGAAAAAAATTGTAGTCGAAATTTGCCACCCTTTGAAGTGGGCCACGCCCCCTTTTTGGACGCCCCAATTACATCATTTTTTTTTACTTTATTCCAAATTATAATCGATCTCTGTGGAGTTTTCATTGTTAGAAGCTAGCAAAATAGGTCATCGACTGTCCTAATGAATAAATTAGTTTTAGAGCTTTATTAGCGGTAATTATCTAAGTTGGACATGCCCCTGGACCGCTTGGCCCCATAACAGAAATAATTGAACCCAAATATCAATAAAAATGTTAAAAAAAAACACGCAACAAATGTAAACAAATTGCATTAATAACAAAGAAAATGGCATATCGGAAATGGCGAAGTAAAATTATATCTTTACATAGTATAGGCTTTTCGCTAAATTACTAATTAATCATGAGCCAGTAGAATCGGCTCGTGGGACAGAAACAAAAAATAAAAAAGCCGATTGTACCGGCTCATGGGATGGAAAGAGTTAATAAGTTGCATCAACTTACATGTAAGCTACATGCATCTATTTCTCTTCTTAACGGTTCTTGAAGTTGATTTTTCTTTTAAAATTTAGTTCATCTTTTACAAAAGTGTAGGCCTATACTTTTAAAATATCAATTCTGTTCTCAGAAATGGATTGCCAGTTACCAAGCATTCTGAAGAAACCAGAATTTGGCAGCGCAAAGATGGCAAGTGGCAAAACGTACATTTTCACAGATCAGGCTCACCAACAACAGAGACGGGGAAATAATTAATCTACACTGTGTACGCAGGAGACCCTAGGAGTTGAATTTTCTTTGCATATTTAAATGAACTGTACGCTCACTGCCCGACGCTCATAACATTTTTTTTAGAAACAAGCTGGTGTTTTGTACTTTCTCTTCAGTAAGAGGTCACTTCCTCCACCCATCCCTTTTTTCAATTGAACACATTTGTATGTAAATGGTTGCCAAAAACTGTGCTGGTAATACTTGAAGTGAGTGTCACCATGTGACCTGTCCAGTTTGCCGCTGTTGTGGCTGCAATCAGCTAGAGAAGCAGATGTGGTGGTACAGAGCGTGCATATTGTTTTTCCTTCAGTTTCTGACTCGTTTCTTTTTTTAATATATATTTCATGCTCCCATTCTTTGAATATTTGGCTTTATTTTCCACTTTGAAATTTTTCATTTGATACCAAATTTTTTGTTTTAATGCAATATTTGCCCATGTGGATATATACAGACTTACTGCAGACAGCATTTTCCTTTGCTGTTGAATGCAATATTGCATGGACACTATATTTTTATAGATGTCAACACCCGGACCCATTTGTTCCCCTTTGTTCCACCAGTTAAAAGGTAGAAATAAAAAAGGGAGCTAAACAGCACAGTTTCATTTATTACAATTTTTTGTAATTCCGTTGTTATATTTTTTTTACAGAATTTCTCTGTGTGTTTGTAATGGAACTGCTATTTCTTTTAAAATACTTTTCTTTTTTTTATGGGCAATCCACAAAGTGGATAAATTTGGTTCCAAACAACTCTTTGTATCAGTAAACGAAAAAGTTTTGTGCTTATTTAAAAACCTTTCTTGAATATTTTTCTATTTATTTTTGTCTACATCATTTGTACTGTTTCATAATTCTTCATTAAAATTGATACCACAGTTTTCGAATAATAGATTTTGCATAATTTTAATCCCACTATATATATATATAATAAACAAATATATATACATATTGATAGTTATATTAGAGCTGCAGTGAATTTGTCATTATAACCAGATTAACGCTCTAAGCATGAACTGCAATATGTAAGTTTACTGTAATCTGATTTTATTTTTTTTTCTCTTTACATGAAATTTAAGATTTTTTTCTTTATTTGAAACTCATAAGCAAAATGAAAAAAAATTAGATTCTTCACTTCTAGGTGTAAAATTTTTTCAAATGTTTTTCTAACTCCCCTGTTTGCCATATCATGTAGAAAGAAAACCATTTTGCTTTGCCGCTGTATATTAACATGGTTTCATCCATTTTTCTCTCCAAAGTGATCAAAAAAAAAGATTAAGTAACTTTATAACCTTGTGCTTCATGTAATTTATCATTTTCTCTTAACACCAATTATGTCCATTGTATATGTGTGTGTGTTGCGCTGCTTTCTCCTCTGAAAGCCACCAGAAACATTTTATTTCTAGTTGTTTTTATATTTAAATATCATATATTTTTATATTTAGAGAAACATATTTCTATTCAATATTTATCTTATTGAGGTATATTTCCCCCCCCCCCCCCCACATTACTTATATCTGTTGTTCATGTAAACGAAGAAATCATTTTTTGTTCTTACCTCAATATTTCTAATAAAATGTCTTGTACCTGATTTCAAGATGCATAGATTATGTCATTTTAATTAACATTTGAAATTCATGTTTCTAAATCTACATTTCTTCTACGTTGAAAACACTTAGTTGCTACTGTAATGAAATAAAAGGAAAACTCTCCAAAAGACTCTATTTACACTGGTTCTTTGTAACCCTTACAGCCCCGGTCGCGTATATTTTCCTCTAACTATTTCTGTCCCTCAAACCCAGACACGTATATTTCCCTCCAAATACAAAATCTCCTGGAATCCCAGCCACGTATATTTCCCTCAAGGAAGGGTGTCTATTTCAAGTTCAAAATAAAGGATTTGACCTTTCACCAAAGTCTTGGGCAAAATATTTATTCGATAGCTGAATAGTTGAATTTCATTTTGCTTTTTAAATTATGAAAATTGAACAATTATTGAGTTTTTTTTTTGTGAAATTGAAAGTGCAGTCCTAATGGACGCTACCGAATTACCTTCCATTATTATGGCGGTACATGTTGATGAGACTTTTTCGTATTGATTATTATTACAAATGAATACAATTACTTTATGAATTAGATTATTCTAATAAGGTAAGTTATTATGTTTCTAGCAATTTACTCTCTTCTTGTTACCATCAGTTTTTACCCAAAAAAAAAGGTAAAAAAATAATTTCGGAACCCTATCGATGCCTCAGCCATTCTGAAATAATGTCTGGGATGGAGGGAATAATTAGTAAAATAATGGCTGGGACTGAAGGTATACATCGCAAATAAGTAGGTCGGTACAAGAAGGGTTAACAACTGTTTCAAATTAAAACCATAGGATTTTTTTTTTCTTATGAGGTGAAGTAAATCATGGCTATTCATACATTGACCATTAACTCAAAATATAAATCTTCCCAGATCACTTAATGAATTAGAATTTTTCTTTTTACTAGTAATCTTTTTCTGGGTTTGGAGGAGAGGTGAAAATTTAAGTGGTTTAATTGTATTTTCGTGGATATTTATAGACAAAAATAATGTAAAAGATACAAAAGTCACTATGAAATTAGGGTAGTTTAAGCTAATAAAAAAATCTCTAGATTTTGACAAATAATATTCATAAAAGAAGAATTAACTCATTTTCTGATTCATAATAGAAGAATAAACTCATTAGTTAATATTGTTATTCTGGTTAAAGAAGAATCAACTTATTTGCTTCTTGTACTTCATTTTTTTATAAATCTATAGTAAGGCTTCTGTATATTTTATTAGTACAATTCTTTTTTTTTTTCTTCTACATTTTTGTGTCACCCAATCATTGGTCTAGCCAGCAATGTGTGTCAGTGATTGTATGTTCTCAAATGTCACTCACTTTATTCCCTATATTATGCACCATTGTAATAAATAAACTTTATAGAATGTAAGGAAAGATTAATTTTATTTCAAGGTTGTTGTTGTTTTTTGGCTTATAAGTTAAGTCAAGGCAATGATAATAATAGATTAAACACTCTCAGCCTCTTTTTATATATATTTGTTTTTTTTTGGCATTGGCTGTACTAAAGATGTAAAAATATGTATGAGGTCTTCAACTACGTAGTTGTAAACGTTAGATTATTTAAACCTTTATTCATTTTATTCAACTTTGACCTCCGCATTCAAAATAAATGTTTATCCTGCATACACAAGGTTTTTGTTTTGTTTTTTGTTGTTGTTTTTTCGCCAGACTTTTTATAAGAACAAATAAATATTAGTGGATATTATACTGAAACCAATAAAATATTTTTGTTATGACAAGCCAATATTTTGTGACCCTCTACCAGGAAATGTTTTACATTGTGCCCTATAGTTTTTTTGTAGTTATTTAGTTAGCTGAATTCAATGTTTAACATGAGAGGAATAGTCTCTTAGCTATGTCTGAAACCTGATTATGAGAAATTTACAATTTTGCATTTTCACGTGAAACCATACAGGGTGTTACTATTGAAATATTTTTTACATAATTTATAATCATTTTTTGAAAAAAAACATACTACAGAAATATGCAGAAATAATTAGAAATTATCAAAATCCAAAAATTCTTATTTTACACCCGTATGACATATTTTCTTCTGTGGCTCAAAATAACTCAAGGTACATACCGATTCATTTTGTGGTGGAGAGTCACATTTTTTTTTTATAAACTTGACCTACGACCTAAGGGCCGTGCTTAAGCTTTTCCATTACCTACAATTAGAAAGAGTTATTGTTTTTTTCTGCATTTTAAAAAAATGCAGCCCAAACTAAAAAGCCACAAAACAATACGTTTATGTGCAACGTGAAATATTGAAATCATCTTTCATGTTGTGATAGTACTTCTGTGATGTTTTAAAATAACAAAAAAAGCATAATTTTATATTTATATATCTATATATTAAGTATGCCGTTGATGCAGATATTCGTGTAGTATCTGATAAAATTGACAAGAGGTATCTTCACACACACAAACATAGAGACAAGGTGTGAAACTCAGAAAGATATCCATGTACATACAATTCTATTTGTTGATCTTTCTTGCTACACGTCCCCTGTCCCCTCTCTACCGTTTTCACCTTTTTTTTGTTGTCCCTCTTCCACTCATTGCGCTTGTACAGTAAAGCTCGTTTAAAAATAAGCCACACGTTTACATGCTTCATTTCCCACAATAAGCTGTTGCTTTTTTAAAAAAAAGAAGACAAATAAATTGGTCAAATTTCCCCTATAACCATTTGTATTTTCACTCTATCATTGTTTCAACAGTATTTCCTTTAGACTTTTTATATATCTGCATTTTTAAAAGTAATAATTATAATGTAGACTTTAATTGTTGGCAGGAGCCAATGCTTTTTTGTCCCAGTTGGATATAAATATTACCTTGTCTAATTTTGGCACTTTTTTTTTTTAAATTGCATATTGTACTCTGTCACTCTTATAATGTTGTCACCAAATAAATATGACACACCGTCAAAACCCAGATTTACATACCGTACAATCAGGTTTGTGTGTGTGTTTTTTTTATAATGAAACTTTCTTCTCACCTTCTGTCACCCTACCCTTACTTTTCAAATGCTACATTTAAGTTATCATTCTTTTTCATCCCTTGCCTATGTCTAATGGATCCTGTATATTCCTTCTGTCCTTGTTGTAATTCTGCCTGCTACAGTGTTGAATTTTCAAACAGTTTTTTTTTTGTTGTTGTTTTTTTCAAATGAGAATATTTGTGTTGAAAAAGCAAAATAATAACTAAAAACAAAACCAAAAAAAAATGTCTTAACTAACTGTTGTTTTTCTTATGAGGCGGATGTTTGTTGGTGTACACATTTTTTCCACTCCGTAAGTTTATTAAATATGTACACATATATATTTATTTGGTTTTCTTGAGGCAAGTCTGAGGTCACTTGTAAAATGATTCTGGTGCACTTTCTTCTGTTAGTTTTCATAACTATTTTTACTTCTCTATTGATAAATGACCATAAGATACTGGCTGTAATATTGAACTCTTTGTTTTCCTCCCTTTGTATTTCAAATTCTCTTGTCATGCCATACAATGTGTTTAGATTTATAGACAATCTATTTTATTTTCATTTTTGATCCAATATCTTTTTTTTTTAATGCATGTGCAGTTGTTTTTTTCTGATTTTGTATCTTCCATTATTGCAACTTTGCACCTTTAAAAACCTGTTTTACTTTTTTTTTCAATATGATTTTTTTTTTTTTTTTGTTGGTGTATGTAGAAAAAGAAATTCCTTAGCTTTAATTTATTACCTCCCTTTAGAAATGAGACACTTTGTTTCTAATTGAGACTGTTTTTTTGTTTTGTTTCAGTTACAGCTTAATTTGTTAGTATGTATGTATGTTAGCTTTGTACACTTCACAGTTCGGCCATATTATGAATGGGTTAAGCAGTGATTTTTTTCTTTGTTCCCATCATACTTAGTAATAAATTATTAGTTACATTGATAGCTTTATACAAGTATGAATAAATATCAATCCATAATACTTTTAGAAGTTATTTGAGTTATTTGGAAGAAAAAAAACTTGAGAGAAAAAATTAATTTATTTCAAGCACACTAAAAATAAATGAGTAAATCTCATAAACCTCCAACAATTTTGTCTACTATATGTTTTGTATGTATTCTATCCTATTGATTCATTCACATTTTAAACAAAAAACTAAATTCTGTCTCCTTTGGTCTATGAGATGTTTTTTACACAAGTCTTAATGTATGTGAAAAACTAAACTAGTTGAAAAACAGATCTGTAATTATGATTTGGCTTATAGTGTAGACTGGGTAGTGTAGAAGGAATAGTGTAAGACTGAATAGTGTAGACAGGTTAGTGTAGACTGAATAGTGTAGACAGGGTAGTATAGACTGAATAGTGTAGACAGGTTAGTGTAGACTGAATAGTGTAGACTGAATAGTGTAGCCAGGGTAGTGTAGGATGAATAGTGTAGACAGGGTAGTGTAGACTGAATAGCGTAGACAGTGTAGTGTAGACTGAATAGTGTAGACTGAATAGTGTAGCCAGGGTAGTATAGACTGAATAGTGTAGCCAGGGTAGTGTAGGATGAATAGTGTAGACTGAATAGTGTAGACAGGGTAGTGTAGACAGGGTAACGTGAACTGGATGGCTGTTTAAGGAGCGAGTAGATATTTTCTGGAGTATTTTTATTGATTCTTCAGTGCTCAAAGAATGTTGTGAATTTGAAAAGTGAGTTGGTTCTTGTGAGTCCCATATCATTCTGCGTGACAAGCCCAATGTGTGTGTGTGTGTTTCTTTCTTAAACTCTAGGTTGAAGATCATTTCCTACATTAAAACACTTTATTTTAAAATATGGCATTTAAGACCTTTTCCTGTACTAAAGAATTTTTTCTTCATTCTGCATTGAATTTTATTTTATGTATTAAAACATTTTTTTAAAGTAAATAGAATCTTTCCATTTGAAAAATAGAGCTCTAGTTGATTGCTTCAGATATTATCAGAAGAAAACCAAAATTAAATAGACTTTATTTTTCTCTGTATTTAAATAATTTTCACTGACAAAAAGAAGCAATGTAACAAAGAAAACATTTATTTTATTTCCTCTTTTTTCATAAACTTTTTGGTGATATACCTGTGTAAGGTGTATATAAAGTATGGTCCTTTTGAATGTTTTGATTTTTTTAATAAATTCTTCTTATAAGTTTTTGTTTGTTTTAATTTTGTTTTTGGTTTTATGTTTTGTTTTTTTTGGCTAAATTCTCAAAGCCACACATATTTTTTTTAGTGCTTTACATATAGTGTTTCCTTCTCTCAAAAAAAAAAATTTAATAAATCATTTTCAATAAAGAAACAAATATTTGTTACTTTGTTCTGTTTGTTTTTTTCTTTACTCAGAACTTCATCATTGGCCTTTATTTATCTTTTCTAAGCTTTTAGACAATAGAAATTACTAAATTACTTCCTGCTTAATATTTGTTTCAAAAAAAGTTTTTCTCTCCCACCAAAAGATAATACACATAAATTCCCAACAATTCAAATTTTCAAGTAATTCATTCAAATTTGAATTTATCTTCAGAATACATTCTTGTAATTTCAATTTTCATTTAGTTCAAGCTCTGTATTTATTTCGAAATTGTACTATCCATAAGAAATGTTTAACCCCTGCACAACCAACCAATCAACAAAATCAATTTTATTCAAACCTAAAGAGACATACTACATTTAAATTTATTTCATACATTTATTTTGTGTGTAAAGATTTATTTTTATTTTCTACAAATCTCTGTACACATGTATGATTATATCCCAGTCCAGCCTGTACACCAGCTGTTGCTATAATAGAGTTTTCTCAGCTTATTGCCTGGACAATCCTAAGTTGTATATGTTTTCATGATACCACCAACTTATAAGGAAGGGGGGGGGGGATAATCAAGACACTATTCAGACAAAAAACACAAAAATTCCAATATTTTTGACAAGAAAATCAATTTATTACAATTACAAAAATATTCATCTCAATGGTTTAACTTGGTAAAAGATATATATATGTATCAATATATATCATGCTAATCAAGCCAAAAACTTAAGTTTGGATTAAATGAAGTAAGAAGGGCTGATACATCAAATTTAAAATATACTACTAATAGATTCAAACAAAAGTGTTCAACGAAAACTTTAAAAAAAATGACATGTCATTTAAATGAGTAACCCTAAAGTTGTCACTTTATCATATTTAACAAAACAAAAGCAAAGGAAAAATGTTAATACAAACAATTGGTAGTATGACCTACATAAGTGAAAACTTTACAATGCTGACATTTAATGAAGTTATATAAAATGATTAAATGCTTTTGAAATCTAAATGGAGATCAAACTGTGGGTGTGTTTTTGATTTGCTTATTTATTTCTTATGTTCAAAAAGTAGAAACCTAGAGTCTACAGAAAACAAATTTCTCCAACAGTGCAAAGCATCATTGAATGTCATAAGACTGTATTGCACTTTTTGCTTGGAATTTTAATCTTTACTAATTGTGTACATCAATATGGGACATCAATATGCAGTTTACTTTTTCATTTAACACACCAGTAACAAAGATACAACAGTCTACAGGTACAACAAATGCTTTGTTGCTTGTATTTAAATTTAACAAGAAGTATAGATCCTCAGACTGAGAACATAAATAACTTTTAAGAACTGCTGTAATGTAAAGTATCTTTTTTTATTCTCAGTCTCATTTTCATAATAAAGATAATTGTATGTTTCTATCTTTCTTTATAGGGACGTCCAATAACTAAATACAGAGAGCTATTTTTACAGTCTAGTTTTAATCTCTGGGAACTTACCAGACACCATTAAAAACTTCATGTTTTTCTCAATTTACCTCAGACATGAACATTTTATTTTCAGCTTTTCAAAAGGATAAAAGAAAAATTCTAACAGTTAAAAATATTACATAGTTTCTTTTTATTGTTCATGAGAAGACACAAACAATTTATTCTTTGACTTTAACTACCCTACTTCTTTTTTCTATGTTCAGCATTGTAATCTATATTTATGATTTCTCTGTTCAGCATTGTAATCTATATTTATGATTTCTCTGTTCAGCATTGTAATCTATATTTATGATTTCTCTGTTCAGCATTGTAATCTATATTTATGATTTCTCTGTTCAGCATTGTAATCTATATTTATGAAGTCTACAATGAAACAAATGATTTCAATAGGAAAGGATTATGCTATTGCCTCTCCATCTTTTTATTTGACATCTAAATAAGTTAAACAAAATAATGGATTAAAAAGTCAACAGATATGTAATATCATGTAATGAACGTTACAGTTAGTATAATGCTAGTCAGAATCACATAGGAAATATTTTGTATAAAGTTTAAGAATACAATGAAACAAACAAAAATATTTTCAAGCAGATGCAGAAAAAAATTGTTTTTTTTAAAATCACACTCGCACCAGACATTCACAACAGACACTCATATACCCAGTACAAGTACTTTACACACAAAAATCTTTCAGCAGAGTTTTCCTGGATAAGATTTTAAAATCCTAGTGGAAGATAACCTGTGAAGACACAATCGAAAAAGTTCTCTTGATTGAAGTGAATAGGGTGGCAATTTAATTGTGTGAGGCCTTGACATATAGGGGGGGGGGGAGGGGGGCTGTGCACCTTGCATACCAATACAACTGCCACTGCAATTTATACCAAGAGCTCACCGAGCATGCTAAATATAATAGCATGGACACTAGCGTTATATAAATAACCATTATTATTGTTGTTATTATTAATTAGCAACATAATTTTTTATCATAATAGTTTTCCTCCATTCTATCAAGTACCAATAAGAAGTATTGTAAAAAAAATTCCCTCAGCAGACATTATGGTATGTGGACATATAAAAAAAACAGCTTAAGAAAGATTAATTTCATAGTGATAGTAGGCAAATGCTCTTTACTAATTTGTAGTCTGTTCAATGAAGTTTTTATCTTTATGAAATTGAAGTGTCATATGATTGGTTTCATAAGATCTAAAGTTCTCAGTTGTCTCTCTCTGAACTGTCATTTAGACATATTTCATTTGGTGCATTAAACTATGTTTTGCATTCATTAAACTAATTGTTATCACTCCTTGCTACACATCAGTAACAGGCCATCTTTACCAAATATTCCTCAAGCAAATTTCTAGTTAAATTGTTATACACTAGCAGTATCTGTGATAACAAAAATAAAATATTTTCATTGTGAAAGAGATAAATTCTAGTTCTAGGAAATTCAAGAATCCCATATCATCAGCACACAATATCATTTTATTATTACCCTGACTCAGGATGAAACATGGGAGAAGCCTAATGTAAACTCAATAGTATACAGTATATTATATACACTCTATAATATACACTCTATAATATACACACATACTGAGCATACAAATCCATTAAATAATGATTCATCAAATTGTCTCACACATACAGCTTCAAGCAGACTGAATAAAACAATATTTATTTACAACAACAGTAGCATAAATTTTTCTTTCTTTTTTTTTTTTAAAGTTTTTTTATCTTACGATCACATTAACATCTGCATGAAAGTAATGTTCTTTAACTCTTAAGTAACCTCATTTCAAGTAACCAAACTCAAGTCATCTTGGTTGCAATTACTTTAATTGCACGTAAGGTAAATTCACTTCAAGTTTCAATGAAAGTTCATTTCTCTCAAGTAGCATTACTTTAAAATCTCAACTATAAAAGAAATTAATTGAAAATATGACAATGTCAATTAATTGATTACATGATAAAATATTTTTATCTACAAATTTTCGACATCAAAATTTGTTCTCATGTTTGTATTCAAACAACAAAATCAACCCCCAGATTTGTTTGATGATGATAATTATTTTTAAAGCTTTGATAAAAACATTACAGTGTTCATACAATACACAGTAGGCCTAATAAATTAGTTCTCTATAACCAAATTTCTATATTGTTCTCTACATAAAATACCGTTAAAAAAACAACAACACTAAATTCCATGCATTGTTCCATTTATATACAACAATGGATCAATATGGACACCATAGTTTCAATGTCTTGTTTTATAACATGAGGCAAATACAATGTGAGGCCAATACAATGTGAGGCCAATACAATGTGAGGCCAATACAATGACAGTATCAGGTTTACACAAATATTTCTTGAAAGAAAGAAAACATTTAATAAAGATCACAGCACCACTTGAGTAGAATTCAGAGTTCATGGTTCACACCACGTGGGGCTTTTACAACCAGTTGGCTCGAGAAAAAAAAAACTAGAAAAAACTTAGATCTGGAACAATAAAGACCAATTGTCTCAATAAAGCAATGAACCAAAACAAAACAACAACAACAAATAGTTTTTCCCTCATTATTACAAAACAAAATTTGTAATTGATGATTGGACAATTTATACAATTTTGTTTGAAGTAGTTTGACTAATTACAAATCAAACCTTTGCTTAAATACAGCGTTGAAAATTTACAAAACTTTTCTGTCAGTTTTGCAAATTAAACTTTGTATCCTTCATGTTTGAATAAATTATTGTCCTTGAAACATTTTGTAGTCTAAGTATATAAATTGTCTTTTAGCCCCTCAAAAAAACAAATGATGTTTATGACGTGAACATAGTTCAATTGTTAAGGCTTTCTCTGTGGAGTTTGTATAAAAAGGTCTTGATATGAAATACAACACATACATCCATAAACTGAAGATCCAGGTGCAAGTCAAGAAGTAGGTCAACGAAATATCTAACACTCACTGAGACTACAAATCATTGAAAAGTTTGTTTCATTAGTTTTTGTGGGTTTTTTATTTTGTTCTGTAGGCAGAACACTTTTATTATCTCAAGAATTAAATATTTTTACAATTATTTTTAATTTGTCAGTCACCACATTTAATTTATAGTTTAGTATTAGTACTGTCCTGTTAATATTGTCTGGTCCGTAAGTTGTGGTAAAGGAACCACAAATATAATTCGGTTGCATTGTTAAATGCCTTTAAATCTTTGGTTTGACTGAATGAATGATACACACACACAAAATCCTCCAATTGTTTTATTACAAGCTGAACACCAGAGACTTTTAAGATTGGACAATTCTTACCATTTTCTATTCCCAGAAAGCTTATTTCCGAGAAAAATCCAGTACGAATTTAGTGAACTGTAACTAACAAAGTACATGTCAAGATTATGAATTAGGAACATAGATTTTCTTTTGTTTTAACTTTCAGTGAATAATGAAATCATTTATCCATCAGTATCCATAATGAAATCATTTATCCATCAGTAGCCATAATGAAATCATTTATCCATCAGTACAGTATCCATGAATCTTTTCTTTGACTCTCAGATTGTGACTCTTATCGTGTATATTGATCAAGCAAAAAGTGTTCAACTTCAGGGCAAAAGGGGCTTTATAAGTCTATAACCAAATTGCCTGGCCTTGTCATAACCAGCTGCCGTTGTCTTTCTCTAAGACTGCAGCAGCGTCCATTCTTCCCATCACCCTTAAGATGTTCATCAAGTCTGTGACGGCTGTGTCTTCTCTGTGTCTGGCCTCCCAGAGATCAAGGATATGTTCGGTAGGTGATGACTTGGTAGCAAAATAGTTGATATATCTGGAACATAAAAACATAAAGCATTACTTATTTTTATTTTATTCTAACACAATAACAATATTTAGCAGCTATAAAATTTGATAACTACTAGTGACATAGCAAGAGATGGGGCTAAGATAAGATACATTTGTACCATTTAAGCTGATAATATTCACAATGGTAGAAATAACAGTTGTTTGAAAAAAGCTTAGAAAAATACAATTATTTTGGTAAAAAGAAGACAAGCCTTCAAATCACAGTGAAGCAGAGTTACTGGTAACCAGGCCTTTATTTGGTTTTTAAATATTTAAATATTTAAAGTTTTGATTGCAGATGTCACAATTCAATGGTAACCTTGCAGTACCAGTCCCGACTGTTCCCTAGAGAAACGGATATTATTTCCCATAATGCCATTGGTTTGACAACAATTACAGTTCCACATAAAAAAACGCAGTAATTGGTCAGTCAAAAAAGAAAACATGTCAACCAATCTAAAATCTGTAAAACATTCTGTCAGAGACTGGGGTGAAAGGCTAAAGCCTTTAAAAAAAAAAATTATATACACTCGCATAAGAAAAAATTATGCACATTGGCTTGTGGGAATAAAATCAGCTGGTGAAAAAAGACTTGCCTGGTATTTATAGGGTTAATTATTGATTCTAAACGCTCAATAAAAGTTTAATTTTAAGCAATGTGCAATTTCTTTTTTATGAGCACATTAACATAGATATTGAAAAAACAACATATTTCAAACGCTAGGCAGACAATAGAAATGTTTTGTTCTATACCTGTCTACAGTTAAAGCCTGCGCCAACATTCTCCAATCATTTCCTCTAGCATTGGGTGGATCCAGCAGCATACAAAGCTGAGCTTTTATATGTGAAGGCAACCTGATTGAATAAATAGCATTTTATATAGTAATATAATGAACATTCTTTCAGTGAGTACTAGATGTTATCTACAATAGTTTGTATCAATCATTTTAAGAGAAGTTGATACGAAAAGACAAGGTAGATAATTTCCACATATGGAAGTGATACAAGTTGATTATATTTTACAGTGTATGCTACACTTACCTAAACACCTGAGCTGAAGGGTCAAGGGTCACCATTGAGTGGAATCCTGAGCTAACCGTGGAGGATGCTGTATTTACAGTGGATGTTCTTTGTTTCAGCGTGTTCGTAGAACCAGGACATGTTGGGGCATTCTAGAAATACAAGTTTGTGTGCACAGTATTTAATAAAAGATCCATAACTCTTGTCGTTTGTTGTTGTTGTTTTTACCCCAGTTTGCTCCCTTTGATTTACTTGGCTCTTAGAAATATAACACATAAATAAAGAAGAGGAGGGGGGAGTGAAAGGTTGAGCAGGCTAAACAAAATCACAAGGGTTAAAAAAATAAAGAGGACTAAGCTCTGCTATTGTTAATTGTGAATCAAAGTGTCGGGCTGTTCTTGGAGATAAAAGGAAGGGATCATTTGTTTACATAATGGGAGAGAACCAAGTTGTTCATGTAAACAAGTGAGAGTGATGCAAGAAAAGAGAAAGAAAAAGGTAGCAGCCTCAAGTAGAAATTGTCAAAACACATCAATATTTGTTCAAGTTTTGATTTCTCTGAATCAAGATTTTTGTTCAAATATATTAATTCTGCATTAATTATTCCATCCGACCAACTTAAAAAAAAAATTCTCTCTAGCAACAACAAATAAGGTTTTATTCATTGGCTATAAAATCTTCTTGTTATTTTAATGAATTTTTGTTATTGAAGAGGAAAAATTGTAAAAAGAGTTGCCCAGGTTAGAATTTTTTATTAAGCAAGCATTTAAATAATTTCAGGCTAGGAGGATGACCAAACATTGGTTGGTTATACAATTTTATATGTAAAGAAATATATAAAATACATGCTTTTAAACATTTGGTATTGCCAACCATCATAAGTCTCTGTTCCAAATTTCAGAGCAATAGTTGACTGGAAAGTGGATCAGAATTGGACAAGAATAATATTTATAATGTAGATTAATACCAACAATGACAGACAAGTCAAATTCAATGAAATAGAAATAATATTTTGTTTTTTTAATTCTAAATATGCAATTGTAAGCTTGTGAATGTAAAAAGGATTCAACAAAATGTATCTGCCATACAGACAATAAACACGCTTTTAACTTAATGGTGATTTTAATTAAACAAAATAATCAGAGTGGTAGGCTAATGAATAAATCAGAGTTCATTATTCAACTTACTTCTTTTATATTGCAGTTTATAATCAATGTCTGTCGGTTGCTGAGGATGGCTTTCTGATAAACCTGGATCTTGCAAGCAATTTTGGCCACTGCCCTGTCCTGCAGCTCAAGGCTGAAGGAGCAGTGCAAGTTGTTTTGATTTCCACTCCAGATATGTCGGAACGGAATCTCCTGCAAAAAACAAAGCAATAAATATATTTAAATCCTATTTTAAGTACAGAGGTAATGATTGCGTTAAAATAAAACTCTTTCTTATCGCAAATCGTAATTTATTAAACTGAATGCAAATGTGTCTTTAACTTATTTGTACAAATTTGTACGCTCATTGGCGGATAAATCTGAATTCAATAAAATATTTTCAATCAAAGAATTATCCAAATTAGGTAAAAGCATAAGGCTGGTTGTGCAATAGAGCAGTGAGGCATTGAATATTGGTATGGGCTCTCGGGTTTTGTTCTTGACTCACAGGGGTTGTCCTTGATGCAATTTGTGATTCACAAAGAAAATGAACTAAAAGCTCTCAAGATAAAAAAAAATTGAATCAAATCATATACACTACCAAAGCTTATAAGATTTTGTAAAAAGTTTACCTGGTAGTTGGCAGCGAGTTTACTCCTCCATCCAGTAGAGAGCTCCTCAATAGTCAGGCACAAGTTGTTACCGCCATCTTGGAATGGAATTTGTTTTGGTTTGTCTAAAAGTTTCCCACCCAGTTTCCTCTCCACCTGTATGACACCCTGCAAGACAAATGTACACAATACATTCACATTGGTGTTTTCTGTATACAGATATATTTTATATGTAAATTATATAAATAACTAAACAACATTTCATTAGAATTAAGAAATGTACATACAGCATGTAAGAAAATAACTTACGTCCAAGGCATCTATCGTATCCTCCACAACATAAACACGGATACTGTAATCCATGGAGGGAGGCATCGCTGGCGCAAAAGCTGCCAGTCTGTAGATTTTCAAGGCTCGTCCACCAGGTACGGACTCACCAATCAGGGTGTAGCGGTTCAAAAATTCAGTCATCACATGACACTGGTTAGGGTCCAACTGTGTGTAGATCGGTGAATTAATAGTCTCATGGCCAAGAACCACAACTCTCTGTTAGAGATAGTGGGTGTACAGAGTTAGCAAAAGGAAACAGTCCACATTAATAAATAAATAAGGTATAATTTCAATAAAAAATTAAGCTAGTTCAAAACAACAAAATATTTAAAGTAAAGAAATAATTCTTTCGGACAATCTTTTTTTAACACTAATGTTGTAGAGTGCTTTGGCATTAAGTGGGATTGTCTGGACAGCACAATGCTTTTAGTTTTTCCCAACTGGCATATAAACTGGGTATGTCTAAAGACAACCTCTTGGACCCTCAAAAAAAAAATCACAGTATTAATGCAAGGACTTGAACCAGGGACCACAGGAAAAATATTACAACAGTCTTCCCCTAGACTAAGAATGCATGTAAGAATAGTTTTAGTGATTCCATAGTGTTACTAAGAATTCAGTATTGAATTTTCTTTTAAGAAGTTCAACAGCTAAATAAATTTAGGAGTGAAAAACTGATGACACCCCTAAAGATGTTATGTATTTCTATATGATGATGTTTCATCATCATCTCCAATCATTCAGTATGTGTGATTCAACACAATCAACACTAAGGGAATGTAAAGAGGACAAAAAAGGGAAGTTTAGGGCACTTACTCTCCAGTATGGTGGCTCATCAATGGGCGACTCACTCTTATACACAGATAGCACCCAGCCACCTTGCCTCATGTTGGCACAATGCTGGAAGGATAGAATCACAGGCTTGAGGAGCTGGACACTGGGTGGACCTACCAGGATAACTGGACTCAATATTGTCTGATGTTCTGGAAAATAAGAAACACATACCTATATATTTATGTACATACACAAACATTTTAGACAAATTTGGTCCTCACCTTCATCAGCTGATTTATGTAAATAAACAAACCTAAATTATTTGATCAAAATCTTATCTTATCTTATCTTATACATTACAGACGCTCCTTCTATAAAGAAGATTATTGCGTCCTACGCTCATCCGTGGTCCGAGTCTAGTCTTGCATTTTTATTAATGTTTTAAATGATGTTAGGTTATTGGTTTTCCTGGTTTGTTCAGGCAACCCATTCCATGCCCGAATGCCACTCGGGAAGAAAGAGTACTTATATGCATTGGTTCTCGCATAAGGGACAAGGAAGGTGTTTTTGTCTTTATGTTTATCTGAGCTTTGCAACAGATTGTTATTGGGTTGTATTTCTAAATTAGAGTTTAATGCCTTATGTATTATTACTACTTTACTCTTTGCCCTTCTGTCCTCAAGTGTTTCTAGGTTTAGTGATTTGACTAATGGTGTTACTCTTGTCAATTGGGAATATTCACTAGTTATATGTGTGTCAAACGCATGTTAATGAAAGATAAAAATATTTATAACAGTTTTATTAATTCTTTTAGTAATATTTAGTAAACAGTTGTTTTTCTACTTTTGAAAAGACACAAGAATGAATTAAGTTCTAAGTGGATTATTGCACTTAGAAAGTATTTTTAAACCATTAATGGGTCATCAGTGCTTATGTTTTAAATTCACTCTATATTTCTTTATTAACACTTTGGTCTAAACAAGTACACTATGTCTACTATTTTATTATAGTTAAAAAACAGAAATAATTTGTAAAAAAAATTGTTTCATCTGTTCTATACTTTTGTTTGTTATTGTATTAAATAAAGGTAGCTTTTTTATTTTCTCACCTGTCAGTCTAGGCCTGTCTTTGTCATCACGACACACTGCCATATACAGCTCTTCAACATGTCCTTTCTTAATGGCACCTTCAGGTACTGTAAGCATCACACCTGAGCAAAAAACAACAAAAGTTAATGATTATGAAAATATAAAAATTAGCCTTGGCTTATTATCACCCAAAGAATTTAATGGTGTCTTTAATTGATAAGTACCTGACTGGTGTTATGTAGCATTTTAGTTGTATGTTCCTCTAACTTTTTAAAAATGGTATACTGTCAAGATACTATGTTAACTTTTGTAATGCTATGAAACTTTATCTTTTATTTATAACTTTGGTTTTCTTAGTTAAAGAACCTTGGTTGTGAAGGAGTTAATATATAATTGCTAGAATTGATTAAAGAGACAAAAGAATACAGGCATGAATTTAAGAAAAGATGTTTTGATGTATCCATTTTAGTATTAATATAATTATGGTCATACACAGATTATATCTAACAAGCCTTTTGTGCCATTGTAATTATAGACTTTAAGATTTAATTGTGATCTTTTTAACCAGTTAAAAAAGATTGAAACCAAAGGCACATTTGAAGTTCTATATTATGGTTCTCGATAAAGTTTCTATTATTATGTGGAGAGAAAACTTCCAAAGTGACATCTTTTCCTGTGTGTTGTTTGATAAAAAATCTAGTGAAGAAAGAGAATTATGAGATGGCATACAACAGAATTGGCCAAATATTTCACCTTTAGTTGAAGATAAAGAGATAAACCCAACAATTGATAGACTGGCTCAAATAGTTGAGTTTATGGCAAGAACTTCTGTTCCAAAACCTTCACTTGACACCTACATACTCCAGACTTATGATGAATGCCTACAGATAGTGCCACATTTTTTTAACCTCCACTTCCATTTTAAAGGTACCAGCTGGCAAGGATATTTTTTTTAATGGGTGGAAAATACATGGGCAAGAACCCAGCATAAGTTTTCTTAGTATGTTTTTTAAAAATAAATATTTTCATTGAATCCAAGATTTAAAAAATAAATAAATAGGTTTAATTTTGTTTGTGTTAATTGAATTTTTGCTCACATCTTTTAAGTCTTGTTTGTTTATTATTTGTAGACTTTAGCGTATATTGTTAAAAATTAAATTAGATTTGGCTTTGAGCTTATCTACCTTTATAATAAGTTTATTCTGATGGTAATGGTGGCTCTAATCGTGTAATGAGGTGTATACAAGAGAGCACAATTAGAATAAGGGTTATGTAAAAGTTAAAGAAGAAGTTGTTATTAACAACTGAGGTGTTTTATAAACAGACGTTTATAGGCAGATGTTTAAAGTAAATGTTTATTTTGAAATGTCAATTCGTGGTATGCATTGTGTATGGGAATAAGTAATACGACAACATGCTGATAATGTAAAAATATGTTAATTGTAGGTTTTGTTTCTTTGCTTTAATTCCCAAAGGTATAAAAAAAAAGAAAACAGTTAACTTTTAACTGGACCCAGTTTTAGATCTTTTCAATGCTCGTATATGAATATATTTCTTATCTTCAAATCGAACACTTTATAGGTTTTGTTTCATGCTTGTATTCATCGGGTTTACAATACCGTACCATCTAATTCGAATACATGTCATTTTTGTGCATATTAAGTGCGCACCATTGTGTGTGTGCCATTTTGTTCAGCGTTAGTGCAAAACGGCGCGTCAACAAAGAATGTTTTGTTGTTGTTGAAATGTTTGCCTGGTGGAGTGAACAATGGAGAATTAACCCCGGCATTAAATCAGTTCCTTGATGTTAACTTGTACATGAAACACAATCATCTTTATGTAGGCCAAACAATAATGGAGATGAATCCACTCTTATATGATTGTTTTTTAATCGTCCCTCCCTTCCTTTCAATCTAGTCATAGCCCCCCAAGGGCAGTGGAAGACACGCGTACCTGATGCCTTCATGATTAACTTACCTGACATGTTCATATTTCCTACATGAACAAAAAAAAATGAACAAAATATGGAGTAGATTATATGGTAGTAAATTCTGTCAACTGCCTCGGGGGGGGGGGGGGGAGGGGGCTAATCTCACGTGGGTGGTAAAATTAAGCCTAGCGCTGTGGGTGGTTAATTATGAAAGAATGAAGATACAGTGTATGTTGTACCTTACAGCAGCCTGGTTGCTTTGTCTCCTGTGGTAGTTTGTGTTATTACTGGATGGTTTAGATTTTAGACAGATGGCGTGTTTTACTTTTATTAATGTTTCGATCAGCCTGGCTGGCTTTGATGTTCATAGTCTATTTGTCAACAGATTGAAGGGGGGAGGTATTTTTGTTTTGTTATTGCATAATAAATGCACAGCAAGAACACAATTTCAATAAGTTGTAGATGTATGCTGACTCACAGATAACAACCGATATTATCGATTGTAGATGAAAGATAACAACATATTTTATTGATGGTAGCAGACGTTAGTCCAGTGGTAGGCAACCTTTTGATAATAGTGTGTCAAAGTAGAATTTCTAATTCATTCTGCGAGCCAACAGCCTAAAATTCACCACTAAACAATTTCTTGTAGCAAGGACTTAAATTGCTTTCTTTTGGGGTCTTCGCGTCTGGCACGCATTGGGTAGGTTGGCGACGCCTGCACTTTTCAACCTATAGACATATAACTAGAACTGGCTTTCTTTGACAAGAGTTACTTCTGAAGTCCATGGGGTGTGTAGTAGTTTCAAAGTGACTAACACAGTTCGTGTGTATTAATGAAACATTAAGAAATATTTGTAGAGCACTTGCATATATTATTATAATATTGCCTAATTTGGTAAAAAGAAAAAAAAGACAACAGGAAGGGGCGAATTGTACAGACTCTATATTATCATGTTGGAATGAGAAAAAGAGGGAGAAAGAAAAGGGGAGATAGAGAAATAGATAAAGAGAAATAGAAGAGGAAAGATACAAGTTAGGGAGAGAGAGAGAACTAGGGAGAAAAAAAGAGAGAGAACTAATTATCTCATTATGTAGGTGTCGAAACATCGAATAGACTTGTCTAGAATAAAATAAATGAATAGACTTGTCTAGAATAAAGGAAATTAATAGATTTGTATATAACAAAGGAAATAAATAGATAGATGAAAATAGATTAAGGAATGTACCTGATTCTGGCAACACTAGCCGGCCACCAGTATGAGTGAATGTACTCCATGTCACAGCCTCAGTGTCCACATTACCAGGTAACTGTACGGAGATGACAGACTGCCTGCTGTCCTGTAGACTGTCACACTGTGACAAGGGCCGGCTGTCACAGGGCGGCGGTGGCAGCCCGCTCTTATTGTCTTTCATGGCCATCTTCTCGATGGACGAGTTCAAGTTATGATTGATGGTCGGCTCCACCATCAGAGTCTTGTTTAGGGCCACCTGGCCCATGGGGCTATGGCCCATCCCGCCCGAGTGTCTCTGGGGGACGCCCGAGGATTTGTCCGGAAAAAAATGCTGGGTGGGGTTGGACGAGTAGGGCGTGGGGCCGGACGAGGCGAAGCTGGGCGAGTTCTGCGTCTGGTACTGGAGCTGGCTTATGGGGGAGTAAGGGCGCCCCGTGGTTATGTACTGGCTGTCTGGCACACTGTACTGGCCCACGTCCATCCCGGACTGGGGATAAATGTTGGGGAGCTCGGGGACGCTGTACGAGGGCGAGCTGTCGTGCAGGAACGGGGCGTCCGGGCCCCCGTAGTTCGGGATCTTGTCCATGGAGTTGAGGTTGTTGTTGGGCGACTCGTTGGAGCCCTGGCTGTGGTTGTAGGTCTGGTTGCTGTGGTTGTGGTGGTGGTTGTGCTGTACAGTCACCACGACGGTCTGTGTCAGGTCTGGCGGCACCGACATCATGTCTATATGAGGGCAAAACAACGAAAAAAATACATGAAACTATACAGAAACAAAACAATGAGGATTCATTAGGAATGTTTTTAATAGAACTTTTTGTCTATGCACACACCGTTCTTGTCTATGCACACACCGTTGTGAAATGAACTCACTAACCCTAACCTTAGCTAACTCTATATCTTTAGCCCTAACTCTCTCTCTATCTCTCTCTCACTCCCTCTATCTCCCCCGCTCTCGCCCTAACCCTTGCTCACCTAAACCCTAGCTTGATCTTTAACACACGTTAATCCTAATCTAAACGTTGGTCTAACCATCATTCCCTCTTATTAACCTTGTCTAGCCATAACGATCGCTTACTTTAATACTGAAGTACATTATACCTAATACTGAGCATGTTAACAACATCAATTGAATTTTTGTTTTTCTGTTAAATGGAATAGATGAATTCCGTTCCGAAGTTAATGAGGCCCGAAATATATTTCCATCAACCTCTTCAACTATCATATCTACTTGACATTATTTTCAAAAAGTCATAAGGTGGTTGACATCGTGCAGGCCACACAATCCCCCAATATAATAGTAAGATTTTTAAGTTCTAAGGATCAAGAAAGGAGGTTTGGCTTTGTTTACTACACATGGTTAGGGCCCACTATTTACCGCGGCAAGAAATCGTAAATTCCGCTGTTTCAAATTCCTCTGCGGACCGCGGCATATCAAATGCATTACAAGAACTCTTAAAAGTGTATGATATATTCTTAATCCAAACTAAATAAATGAATTAAAAATATTCCTTATTGTTAATCACTAATAGCAATCAAATAGGCACAGCTTTGCTTTAGGCAAATGATGCTGAAACAAACGAAGGCGAAATATTGTTCTCAACTAACTATGGAATAATATCCCTTTTTTTTCACATAATTGTTTTTTCCCTAACTTCATATCAATGCAAACACTTGTATTTCTTTGCAAACTCAGTATACTGAGAACTATTGGAGTCGACTAATTTCGTATTAATATAGTTATGACTTAGGGTTTATTAATTGTGACACTTTGAAGATATGATGTTGCAGAGTTGTCCAATTGCAATAACATTTAAGATTTCGTATTTTCCGCGACAGTTACATGTATTTCTTATTCCATATACAGGATAAATGTATTATATATATTATTTCTTGCTTGAACAAACCAGAAGAACCAACAATTTAACATAAATTAAACCCCAAATGAAAATGCAAGATAAGACTCAACCCGCAGATAAGATATTGGGCGCAATAATCTTCCGACAAGATGGGGCATCTCATCTAAAACATATATGATAAGATTAGACAACTCTTCTGTGACTAGGTCATTTCTTTCGTTTTTGAAAAGAAAAGAATAAGAGATGAATGAACATTTGACCTCTAGTAGAACTAAGGGCGACAATTTGTCCAGACATTTTGGCATTTTTCTCCACAGAGCATTTTGTCAACAGATCAAAACTCAACCAAATATTTTTACTTCATTTCTGCTGGTGCGTTGTTTCCCTTTGCAAATTAATGCGTGCATGTGTGTGTGTGGGGTCTGTATCTGTGTTTGATTATTTTCTTCAAATCCATCTTTCCTTCCGTTTCTTTTTTACTCTTACATCTGCATCAATTGGAATCTATCTATTGAAATCTACCCGGCGAAAGTAGACAAACACAGTCATGGCGCCATTTTCATCTGCGCAAAGGAACACAAGAGCTATACTGATGACACCATTTTACATTTCACGTCTGTTGCTGTCAGGAATATGAAAGCCGACTCTTTTCCAACTTATTCTCTCTCGGATGATTATAGGAAACCCACAAACAAATAGTGCGCTGGTAAGATGTTTGGGGAAGGGGGAAGAAGGGGGGGGGGGAAGGGCTAGAAAAATTTTAAAATGCAACTTTACCAAAAACAACACCAAAATTTTCTATTTCACCGACACCAAAAAAAATCTATTTAAACAACACCAAAAATGTTCAATTTCAGTAACACTAAAAATGTTCTATTTCAACAACACCAAAAATGTTCTATTTCAGCAACACCAAAAATGTTCTATTTCAGCAACACCAAAAATGTTCTATTTCAACAACACCAAAAATGTTCTATTTCAACAACACCAATAATTTCTAGTATCAACAACACCAAAAATCAACTAGCAACACCCCTACTTCTTTCCACTAAAAAAACTCCTAAAAAAAAAACCTACTTTCCACAAGGGTATCATAAGAACAAATGCCACTTACCACCACCTACCCCCCTTCCCCCTCCCCCGCACACATACACACAAACACACCAAAAACAAAACGCAACACAGACACACAAAATGTTCAAATTGCATCTTCACTTCAAACAGACACAGTTCAGTCAAATTCTTCACTTGTCTGGGCGGCACAATAGTGAGCAGGCCCCCCCCCACATACACCCCACTCCACACCCACATCACTCCCCCCTACCCCACCACCCTCCCTCCCCTAATTTCCGTGACTCACTCACGCTCAGAACGAAGGACAATTTTCTCCCCTCTAGCTGACACTGGCAAAAATATAAAAATAAAAAGAACGAAAGAAAGAAATGAAGAAATAAAAAAACAAGATAAATCACTCTTCGCTTTTCTCTCCTTCCTTTTTCTTCCACCAGCAGTTTCTCCACCAGAAGGAGGAGGGGGTGGGGGCGGAGGGGTGGGGGGAAGGGTGTTAGAATAATGGGAGGGATACGGCGGATGATTCAATTATTTCAAAACTTCTTGACTTGAGACAAAACAAAATGGAAGGGTGGGGTGGGGTGGGGTTCTATCTCCTTATACATTGTATTTCTTGTTCTCTTTCCTAGACAAGATCGGAGGAAGGAGAGATGAACAGAAGAAATACAGGGTGAGGGGAGGAAGGGGGGCGGAGTTATTGATAACATCAGGGGGGAAAAAGTGGAATTAAAACCAAAGGTTACTTTACTCCGAAATGAAGTAATTAATTTTTCTGCACATTTTCTTTATTGGTCGAGGATTGGGATTGAGGGGGAGGGGGAGGGGCAAAGAGTTGGGGGTGCTGATACGACTCATTGCAACACAGCCAAGTGATTTGGGGGGCGGTAGGGCTTGAAAGTTGCTATGGGTCTGAGTAGGAAGAAACAAACCTCTCCATCTTCTACCCTCCCCTTACATTTTTCTACTTTTTTTTTGTTTCTTTCTTACCGGCATCCTATTATTTCATTTAGCATACGTTTGAGTTGTTCTGGTTCCCTATCAGTCGGTGGCAGCACAAGTGGCACATATTTAAAATTGTTTTTTTTTTGTCCCCGTGATACATTTTTTATTAAAGCCCCCCCCCCCACCTTTCCGCCTCCTACCGCTCCCCCACAACCAGCGGAACTGGTTGTCCCAGCCTCACCTTTCCACATCCACCCCCTTCATGGCATTTCTCACCGGGCAGCTGGCTTATTTGGTCTGTTGCAGTAGCAGACTTCCATCCACAGCTTTCAGGCACTACAACATACCAGAGTTCCCGTTTACATTGACATTCCCGTCATTAAAAATGTTCCCGCATACCTCACGGTCATCTGCTCTCGTGCACCAGCTGATTAAACATTCCCGGGAACTTTTTTGTTCCCGTATACCACAAGATCATCTATTTCCCGTACAAAAAAACACACACCCCAAAGATTTGACATTCCCGAACGAAACCAAAAGATTCGAAGATCCCAATCACAACCCAAAGGTTCGAAGAGCCCAATCACAACCCAAAGGTTCGAAGATCCCAATCACAACCCAAAGGTTCGAAGATCTCAATCACAACCCAAAGATTTGACATTCCCGAACGAAACCAAAAGGTTCGAAGATCCCAATCACAACCCAAAGGTTCGAAGATCCCAATCACAACCCAAAGGTTCGAAGATCCCAATCACAACCCAAAGGTTCGAAGATCCCAAACACAACCCAAAGGTTCGAAGATCCCAATGACAACCCAAAGGTTCGAAGATTCCAATCGCAACCCCAAAGGTTCGAAAATCCCAATCACAGCCCAAAGGTTCGAAGATCCCAATCACAACCCAAAGGTTCGAAGATCCCAAGCACAACCGAAAGGATCGAAGATCCCAATCACAACCCAAAGGTTCGAAGATCCCAATCACAACCCAAAGGTTCGACGCCCCTGTGTAAAACCCACAGATTAGACTTTCCCGTACAAAAAAAAATTAGCCATAGCCTACCAGCTAAAACTCCTACATATTAGACATCCCGATACAAAACTCAAAAGTTACCCAAATGACAAATTTACAATGAGTGTATATTCTCTTTCATTTCAAGTTTAAATATTCTATTACGATCGGGAACCGGATGTTCCACCTACAAAGACAACCAGCTCGAAACCCCCGTGATAAGTGGAACTTCCGGTTTCAGACACATTATCCGCACAGAACTAACGCCGAATGTTTGCTTCTATTAAGATGAGGAGATGATCTATTCTTCACTAGATGATCTATTCTTCAGGAGATGATCTATTATTCAGGAGATGATCTTTTCTTCAGGAGATGATCTATTCTTCAGGAGATGATCTATTCTTCAGGAGATGATCTGTTCTTCAGGAGATGATCTATTCTAAAAAATTTCCCCACGGGAATCTTTAAAATCAGAAAAAGTTGCTCTTTGATTGACACGGAGTTAATAAAACTTTTTTTTATGTGCAATAATAAACAGCACGTTGCCCAATTGTGATTTTTTTTTCCTCTCTCTTATCATTGGCAATGGTTTCTTTTTCTTACTTCAAAGCTTCCTTAATTGAACTCCCCCGTCTTGTATCCGATTATTAATCAAACCATTTTTTATAAACCAAAAAACACAAGTAAAAGTGGACAAGAAAAAAACAAAAAACAAAATGGAGGTAAATCCAAGGGGGATAATTCAATTATTGTTTCTCGAGCTTTTCCCCCTTTAAGAGTTTTATTTTTATGGGTCGATGCTATTTGTTTTTTCAATTGGTCGTTTAAGGGATGTGGGCGAAATGGGAATTGGGGGAGGGGGTGATAGGGTGAGTTAGGGAGGGAAGGGGTGCTTGAAAGAGTGGGGGAGGAAAGGGGCGTTCAATGGACAGATGGGATTAAGGATAGTTTCTAGATAATTCATGGCAGCCATTTTTGGCCGAGATGAGACCTATAATTTCAGCCATTGTCCATTGCCTGGTGATGAACGAAAAGTAGGGGGGGGGAACGACTATAATCTAAGATGTCAAGGTCGCAATAGGTCAAAGGCGACAACTTTTTTTTGTGCTGGACTGGAAAAGGGGGGTGGGGAGGAGGGGAGTACCAGAGAAACAGAAAAGCATAAACTACGAATTAAAGTTTTTAAAAAGACGCCCCTTGTCCCACCATCCCTGCCCACATCCCAAATTATATATATATATATATATATGTTTTTAATGTCCCGGACTTTTACCAGATGTTTATAATTGCAAGCTCTAGCGGTGAGCTCTGACCCCCCCCCCTCCCCCAACCCCAAAAAGATATATTATAATCACAGTACAGCCTCCCAGCTCAGGCATGTGTGCCTGGTGGCGCAACTGCCCCCACCTACCCCTCCCCCACAACCCCCGTCTCCTGATACCCCAACGGACCGCACCCATGGCCCAGACTCCAGCAGAGACCTTCCTTACGATGGGAATGTTTACTCCAGTCTGTGTCCATGTGTCCAGGGACGATCCGAACGCTGTCACCGAGCAGTTTTAATGGACACGTTCGTTATTCCGGAACCGTTTACAAAATAAATACAAAGGTGCACATTGCGTACTATGCATATGCTTTGATGGGGGGGGGGGGTAGGCGGAAGTAGGGGATGTGGTAAGGAGGAGAGTAGAGGGGGGAAGGGTTGAAAAAGAACAACATCTGCGTTCCCGCCCCCTCCCTCGCTCCTCACCCTCCCAATATAGATTTAAATATTTCTATTAAATAATATACAGCTTGAGAAAAAAGTAATTTATAAAAGCTTTTTTTTGCATCTTTCACGCTTCTAGGTCAACGCAGATAAACTTTATTGCATCTTCACCTTGACCTAATGAAATATGAATATTGACATTTGACATAATACATTTCACTCGTATCAGTTTATATTAACTTGGCGTAATTGCAATCACATTGAAGCAGGAATAATTATTTACCTATTTATAATCACCTTGACCTAATTCGGGTCGAGCTGACCTAATTCTGATCACATTGACCTAGTTCTGATCACATTGACCTAATTCGGGTCGCGCTAACCTAATTCTGATCGCCTCGATTTAATTATAATCACTACGATACCATTCAATCATGACACAGTTAAGCGCGGTTGGACATCGTGTTAGCCACACAACCCCTCTCGTGTGCCAGATTCATAATTGTTTTCTGTTGTTGTGTTTTTCGATTGTCTGGTAAAAAAAAATGTTTTTTCGACTTACCTCCGTTCTTGTGTTTCTTCTCATCCTCCGTCAGCGACTGAGTGGCATCTGTGAAATAGACAAGAAACGACTTAAGACATGACTTAGACAGATCAAGGTAGGCGTAGACACGACTATTACAAGCTTACGGCGTGCTGTAAATTGAACCAAATGACTTCAATTAATCTCTGTTGTTGTGTTCTTTTGGTGTAATATAAAACAGGGACGTGTCATTTAATAATACATCACAGGTTTAAATTTAGATAAACGTTTAAACGGTTGTTATTTTTATAAAGACAGTTTTTGTGAGGGCCCCAGCGGAACCGTTTTGCCGTTTCGTTATTTATATTTAGATGTAAGCAATTTGAATTGTAGCTTTCTTTCCATTCCCCTATATTTTGCTACAAATTAAAGCATTATGAATAATACTAGTACTTGCAAAGAGGTAATCATAAAGAATATATGAGCAAACTACATATATAATAAAAACATCCACAACAGATAAGCTTATTTTAAATACAATAGTATTCCTATCTGAGATTTATAGTCCTTATAATAAAATAATAATAATAATGAAGCTTATATATCGCATATCCCGCAATCAGTTCTATGCGCTTAACAATTACATTTACAATTACAATTAACGATGATAACAATAACAGACAAATGTTTAAAAATGTAAGTGGGCTAGGAGTCAATAATAAACAGGTGAGTCTTGAGTCCGGTCTTGAAAATGTTAAAGTTCGAGTTTTGTCGCAGCTGGAGTGGCAGGGTGTTCCATGCGGAGGGGCCGGAGTAGGTGAAGGCTCGCTGACCAGCTGTCACGAGTTTTGTCCGCGGGATCGTCAAATTGAGTTTGTGAGCAGCCGATCGAAGTGGGCGTGGTTTTGTATATATTTCCAGAGAGGAAATTAGATAATCCGGGGCAGAGTCATTGAGGCATTTATAGCATAGAGATGCGAGTTTATATAAAATCCTATTTTGAATAGGGAGCCAGTGCAGAGAGTAGAGCAGAGGTGAAATGTGGTCGGACTTCTTCTTCTTTAGGACTAGTCTGGCAGCGCAGTTTTGGACCAGTTGGAGTCCTTGAATGGAAGCGGCAGGAAGGCCGGCCAGAATAGAGTGTCATGTATATTGTTTTTCCAAGAATTGGAACATGCAATGTTTATTCTCCTCTCTCTCTCTTTTCTTACTACACACAATATTAGGACGTTTAGTAGGAAAACGAAAGGTTCTAGGTAATGCTGGGATTCTGTGTTGATCTCAAATTCTCAGAGTCTGGGAACGACTCATTATTTAATAGGGGAAGTTCCTATCGTTTTTGTTATGAGTTTTGTAATGATACCATGATTTTCACCCCTACTGGTAATGGGTCTATCCCTTGCACCACTCGGATAGTATTTAATGATTTGTTTTGTCTGAAAGACAGAGAGTTTCAAAATATGTTCGTTTGATAACGTTTGTGTTTGCACTATTTTATTCTAACTGTACATAATAGATATATTGTATATATTGAACATACCACCTGAAATAAACTATCAACAACAGTTACACTGAAGCTTCTTTGTCAAGTTACTATCCTATTGTGTTGTATACATTACTATAAGATTTATCTACTACCATAATTTACAAGAAAGGAAATGTTGGAATACAAATACTGAATTTGTGCCCAGGACTATAAGAAGAGTTCGTGTAATACTGAAACATAAATACTAATAATTAAAGTCTCCCCTAGGACTAACGAGAATTATCAGCAAGACCTACACAGCTCTGGCCACAAGGGGATTGTGGACGTAACAAAATTTGGTGGTCTCGCCCGGTATATTTGAGTTCTACTTTTCCTGACCTAGGATTGACAAGATTTGGTAGTCTCGTTCGGTAGATTTGAGTTCTACTTTTCTTGATCTAGGATTGAAAAAAAATTTGTTGATCTCGTCTGGAAAATTTGAGTTATATTTTTTCCTGACCTATAAATATTTTGTGACATTAGTAGTACTGAGAGCGGCATATTTGTGTTTCGTTTTCAGGACTGTGAAACTATTCTTTTTAAAAAAGAGGAGAGAACTGGTTTGCGTTTTTATTCCTTGGGAAGTGTGAAGATTCCACGAAGTGTTTAATATTATATTGTGCAAATTTCTGGACAAATCGTAAGTTGGAACTTTATATTTTATTATACAATATATACTACTCTACTATAACAAATATTTCGAACGCTATAGGGCCTACTATGGCTTCGAATATATCAAGTGAGGAACTTAATGCCATGTCATTTGCTGAACTAAAAGAATTAGCTGAGTCCTTTGGGATTGAGGCAGGACAGGCAAGACCTAATCGTAATCGTTTGACCAAAGAAATTATGACATGTTTGAACGGGCAGAATGCCATGAACACTGGTAGTGTAGTTGAAGTGGGACAGAACGATATCAATGAAGGTTATGTAGCTCCCAGTGGGGGCGAGGTAATTGCCCACGGAGACGAGGTAAGAAATATGTCATCTAGATCATCAAACAATGATGAAGATGAAGGGTTGAGTGAAAACCTAAAATTCCAATTAGCTATGAAGAGAATGGAATTGGAAAGAATTAGGATAGAAAATGAAAGAATTAGGATAGAAACTGAAAGGGAAAATGAAAGAATTAGGATTGAAAGCAGAGAAAGGATAGAGATGGCACGCATGAACAGACCTGACCATCGTAGGGACAGCAATGGTATGGATATTAGCGCAATGAAGCAACACTTGCCTATATTCAGGGAAGAAGATGTTCAAGATTTCTTTTTGCTTTTTGAGAGGATAGCTGTAGATTATCAGTTCCCTGATGATAAGATGGCTTTATTGTTAAGGTCAACTCTCAACAAAGGAAAAGCATTGGACGTAGTGTTGAGTTTAACACCCGAGGAAATAAATGACTATGAAGTAATCAAAGATAGGGTGCTAAAAAGTTATTCCCTGACACCAGAAAAATATAGAAAGCTATTTAGAGACAGAAAGAAGGCATATGATCAAACTCATGTAGACTTTTTGAGACAAAAGGAGAAAATGTTAGAACAGTGGCTAAGGTCACAGAATGTAAGTGAGTTTGATAAACTCAAGAACCTAATATTGTTTGAGGAATTCAATGATTGTATTCGAGTGGATATTAAAACTCACATCTCAGACCGAGGGGTTGAAGATGTGTATGAAGCTGCTAGATTGGCAGATAACTATGCCATAATTCACGCCAGCATAAAGCCATATTATGCTGACAAACCCAAAGTGCACAAACCAGAGTCCAAGGAGGCTAGTAAACCAAAAGAGACAAGTGAAAACAATAATAAGAACAGTGGTGTAAATAATAATAGTAACTTAGTTCATTTCAGGAAGCAGACAGATGTAAATAAAGCAAAGGTGGTATGTTTCAATTGCAAGAAAGAGGGCCACATGAAGAAAGATTGTTGGATCCTTACCAAGAAGCAAGGTGCTATTCTACACTGTGCCAGAGTGCAGAAAGATAGCAAGCAGACAGAAGAAGTGTGCAACACAGGGTCAAGAAACTCAAAAGAAATGCGGCCGGCATCGCCCATAGTTGTGGAGTCGATGGTTTTTGAGAACAGTCTATCTAAGGTAAAAGAGAATAGCTGTACTCAATCTATTATGCTTTCAGAAGGCCGTGAGGAACAGATGGTTCCTGAAGTCCCGGAAGAGGACGACCTATCCGATTCTCGACCCTTTGTCTACGAGGGGACAGTGTCGACAGAAGTCGATGTACTCAGCAAGAAGAAAATACAGATATTACGTGACACGGGTTCTGCTGTCAGCGTGATCCTGGAGGGCAGTGTGCCGTTAACAGATGCCACCAGTACCGGTGAGTCTGTTGTGCTGAGAGGTGCTAGCATGGAGGCTGTGGAAGCTCCACTGCACAGAATAAAACTCGAGTCGGATATTTTTACAGGTAACATCGTAGTGGGAGTGTGGCGCGCACTACCCGTCAAAGGCGTTTCCATGATATTAGGAAATGACATTATGGGCGGCAGAGTCACTGTCGAGCCCATGGTTAAAGTGTTGGAGACAAAGATGGCGGAGGACAAAAACCTACGTCCTGCCAATGAACGCCCAACATGTGCACTGACAAGAGCAATGCAGAAAAAGAAGTCGGTAAAGACTCCTGCTACGCCGTGTAGTGCAACGAAAGATGTGTTTGTCTGTTCTGAAGACACACATGCGAATGAAACAGTGATAACAGAAACACCTGACATCGATTTAAGTGCTACGTTCTTCGCTGAACTAACAACTGGTGATGCAACAGAGAACGATAACATTTTGTCACCAAAGCAGAAATTGGTGAAAGAACAATTGAATGACGAAGTAATAATGCAACTCAGAATGAAAGCTGTTGATGAAAAGACTGCAGATGCAATGGCGGAATGTTTCTACATGAAAGATGAAGTGTTGATGAGAAAGTCGAAACCGCTCAACTCAGGTACAAACGAGTGGGACAGTATTCACCAGATTGTAATACCTAAGTGCTATCGTCAAGATATACTGCGTATGGCGCATGATCTTCCTTTCGCTGGTCACATGGGAGTCCGAAAAACGCACCACCGTATCCTCCCCCACTTCTACTGGCCAGGACTGAGAAGAGATGTCGAACAATACTGCAAGACTTGCCACGTATGCCAAATGGTAGGACGTCCTAACCAACGAATTCCTGTCGCTCCACTCCAGCCGATACCAGCGTTCGACGAACCATTCAGTCATATACTCATTGATTGCGTGGGCCCGTTGCCGAAAACAAAAGCCGGTTTTCAATACCTGCTCACAGTCATGTGTTCATCCACTCGCTTCCCGGAAGCCATTCCGTTGCGGAACATAACAACAGTGAAGGTGGTAGACGCCCTGACAAATTTCTTCACACGTTATGGCCTACCGAAGACAGTACAGTCCGACCAGGGGACTAACTTTACTTCGAACATTTTCAAACAAGTCATGGAACAATTAGGGATAAGCCATAGGCTATCAAGTGCCTATCATCCTGAGAGCCAGGGAGCTCTGGAAAGGTTTCATCAGACATTAAAATCGATGCTTAAAAAGTACTGTTATGAAAACGAGAAAGACTGGGATAAGAGTGTGCCTTATGTACTGTTCGCTGCAAGGGAGGCCACTCAGGAATCCCTGGGGTTTAGCCCATTCGAACTTGTGTATGGACACTCAGTCAGAGGTCCGTTGAAACTTCTACATGAAACTTGGCTAACGGACAGTGAACCGATTGGACTTTTGTCATATGTAGATAAATTTAAAAATAGGCTTTATCATGCTTTTAACCATGTGAAGATTCATTTTCCACAGATGCAGGAGCGTATGAGACAGAACTATGACCGTAAAGCTACAGCTAGAACTTTTGCACCAGGTGACAAAGTTCTTGTGTTTCTACCTTTGCAAAATCAGCCTTTAAGTGCAAAGTTTAGTGGACCCTATGAGATAGAGTCAAAGCTTGGCGAGGTCAATTATTTGATAAAGACTCCTGACCGGAGACAAAAGCAGAGGGTATGCCATATTAATTTGCTTAAGCCCTATGTTTTCAGGGAAAAGAGTAAACCACGGGAGGTCCCCATGATTTCGTTAGCTAGAGTCCCGACGGATTTATCTAGGATAGAATATAAGTTTGCAGAAAGTAAACTTAATAATACAGATGCCCTTAAGAGTTTAGATACAAGGCTAGAACATCCTCCGGTAGAAGATAAGGAGAAGATTATTGAGCTGGTACATGAATATAAGTCACTGTTTACAAATGTTCCCAGTAGGACACATGTCATAGAGCACGATGTAATGTTAACCGAGAATGCCAGGTCTATTAAACAGCATCCATTTGACCCCATCAGACCTGAGCATATTAAATTAGATGTAAAGTATATGTTAGAAGATGACATAGGAGAAAAATGTGATAGCAAATGGTCTACACCCTGTGTGATGGTACCAAAAGCCGACCACACACTGCAGTTTTATAGAGACTTTGGGAAATTAAGTAATTTGACAGAGACCGACTGGTATCCCATTCCCCGTATCATCGACAAGATAGAGACAAGGTCATAGCTGATACTCTATCTCGGGTGCTACATGATTGACTGAATAACCCCATACTTCTTTTTCAGATCATCTCATTTATTCATTAAGAATGTGTCATGATAACCTATCATTCGTTTGAATTTTGATTATGGAATACCTATAGAATACTTGTATCATACAGAAGTCAAGTCCTTTGAAAGTATTAATAATTCTTATAATCATGTATAATATTGATGTTCTGATATATTTTAAATTCATTTGATTATGGAAAAGAGATTCCATTTAAATGTTGATGCATGATGCAATAAATATATAATATGCACGTATTTACTTGATATGGATGGATAAAAGTAATTGTCATCACATGCAATTAAGTGGGAAAACTTTGAGCTGGTTGATTTATTATCTTGTTTTATTTTAGTTAATGAATGGAACTAAATAATAATATGTACAATTTTTATCTTAGAAAGAGATGTAATATCAATTGGTATAAATTAATAGATAATATTGGAAATCTATTGCTAAATTGTTATATCATGGTAATAGAATGGGAAAAACTAGTGGATATTCACTATGTTGTATATAGGTTGTTATATATTCCATATATCCAGGAACGGAGGGAAACAAAGGTACCTAAAGGTATGCACTCATTCAACCCTGAACAAACTTTTATATTAAACTTTCAAATTTGCCAAAAACGCATAATAGTGGATTACATTTTAATATTGAGATTACTGTAGTAATCGTAACTAGAGCGTATTTTCTCCTCATATTTGAGAAAAGGGGAAGTATCATCATCTTAGGTATGAACCCTGTTAATGTCAAGTTGACACTGTAATTTAAAGGGGAAGTAACCTATAGTTTGATTCGAGTTACGTATTACTTATCTTTTGGTTTGTATATTAGAAGTAAACTGTTGAAAATTGACAGAGTTTGAGCAATGTTATATTTGTTTAAATAGATTAAGACTTTTTGCAAATTTTTGGTGGAAATCCACACAACTGTACATAGCTAAAATAAGAATGACCAGAATATTTTTGAATTATTTGTACTTGTTGAGACATTAGTTAATATTAATATTAACGGGGAAATATTTGTCCATCACGTTATAATCACAATTACCATTGGGTAGTGACACTTTTTATAATTTAGTTGTGCCAGTGAGCCATGTTTGCTTAAATTGTCTTATAATCTTCCATTGATTGTTGGTTGTTAAAACGATAGTGTTAAGTACGAAAAATGTACCATGTTGAGTATTACTTGGGTAATTATGGTACATTATTTCTTTCATTGGGTGGGGGCGTGTCATGTATATTGTTTTTCCAAGAATTGGAACATGCAATGTTTATTCTCCTCTCTCTCTCTTTTCTTACTACACACAATATTAGGACGTTTAGTAGGAAAACGAAAGGTTCTAGGTAATGCTGGGATTCTGTGTTGATCTCAAATTCTCTGAGTCTGGGAACGACTCATTATTTAATAGGGGAAGTTCCTATCGTTTTTGTTATGAGTTTTGTAATGATACCATGATTTTCACCCCTACTGGTAATGGGTCTATCCCTTGCACCACTCGGATAGTATTTAATGATTTGTTTTGTCTGAAAGACAGAGAGTTTCAAAATATGTTCGTTTGATAACGTTTGTGTTTGCACTATTTTATTCTAACTGTACATAATAGATATATTGTATATATTGAACATACCACCTGAAATAAACTATCAACAACAGTTACACTGAAGCTTCTTTGTCAAGTTACTATCCTATTGTGTTGTATACATTACTATAAGATTTATCTACTACCATAATTTACAAGAAAGGAAATGTTGGAATACAAATACTGAATTTGTGCCCAGGACTATAAGAAGAGTTCGTGTAATACTGAAACATAAATACTAATAATTAAAGTCTCCCCTAGGACTAACGAGAATTATCAGCAAGACCTACACAGCTCTGGCCACAAGGGGATTGTGGACGTAACAAGAGTTACAGTAGTCCAAACGAGAGAAAAGGAGAGTGATGACGAGCTTGGTACAAGCTTCCGGAGTGAGGTAGCGACGGATAGTGGCAATACGTCGCAGGTGAAAAAATCAGGTTTTGATCAGGAAGGAGATGTGGGGTTGCATGGACAGAGTGGAGTCCAGAAACATGCCGAGGCTCTTTACCGTTGAGGAGAAGGGCACAGTAACGTCACCCAACTGGAGGTCAATCACGCTGAGGGAAGCAAGCTTCTGTCTCGTTCCTACGAGTAGGGCTTCGGTCTTATCGCTGTTGAGCTTCAACTTGTTTTCTGTCATCCAGTTCTTGATGTCCAGGAAACAACAGGAGATAGAAGCAAGGAGCTCGTCGATGTCCTCAGGTTTGGCGCTGTTTAGGAGATGGGTGTCATCAGCGAAAAAGTGATAATTAAGTTTGTGTCGCTCGATGACGAAGGAAAGGGGTTGGGTGTACAAAGTGAAGAGGACTGGGCCGAGGACGGACCCCTGTGGTACACCATAGCGGACGGTGACGGGCTGGGATGACAAAGATTCAGTAGTGACGGTCTGTGAGCGACCGTCGAGGTAGCTCTTGAACCAGGAGAGGGCTATATCATGAATGCCGAACGTGAAGCTGAGGCGATCGATGAGTAGGTGGTGGTCGATCGTGTCAAAGGTCGCGGACAAGTCCAATAACACAAGGGCGGAGACGAGACCTCTGTCTGCGGCGTTCAGGAGGTCGGTGGTGATCCGCAGTAGCGCTGTCTCAGTGCTGTGATTGGGGCGATATGCCGACTGGAACACGGGCATAAGCGAGTTCAGGGACAGGTGGACGTTCAATTGCTCAAGGATGATGCGCTCCAGGAGTTTGGAGAGGTAGGGGAGGTTGGATACTGGACGGTAGTTCCGGCATTCATTCACATCAAGTCCGGATTTCTTCAAGAGTGGGCGGACGATGGCGGATTTAAAACAGTTAGGAACGATGCCTGTGGAGAGGGAGGTGTTAATGGTATCGGTGATGTACGGCAGGAGCTTGTCCAAGCACTGGGTGAACAGAAAGCCTGGCAGAGGGTCAAGCTCGCAGGTCTTGATGGGGGACTTCATAATGATGCGCTTAACATGGTCGATGGTGACAGGTTGAAAGCAGGTGAGAGGGGAGCCAGAGAAGGCGGGAGAGGGTGGGGAAGGGCGATAGGCATCATGATCCAGAGAACTACGCAGATTCTCTATCTTCTCCTTAAAGTGTTCTGAGAAGAGTTCTGGGAGGTCCACGGGTGGGTGTGTGGTGGGGAGGGGTAGAGAGGGTGAGGAGCCGAGGAGGGTGGACATGATAGAGAATAGCTCCTTGGACAACGAGGCTTGCGTGATGCGGTTGTGGTAGTGCTGGACCTTGGCGGCAGTGATGGCTTCCTTGACGCGGAGCCGCATGTCCCTGAAGATCTGGCGGTGGATCTCGAGGCCGGCGAGTCGCTCGGCCCGTCGTCGTTCGTCGTGCTTGGCGTCGTCGGAAAACCAAGGAGCTGGCGGTCGCTCAGAAACTGCACACAAAGATGGCGGGGCGTGCTTGTCGAGAAGCTGGCGTAGAGTCAGGGCGAAAAAGGAAGCATGGTCAGAAGAGGGGTCACGCTGAGCCAGCAGCAAGGCAGCCTCGTTGCCAAATGAAGCAGATGGCAGAATGGTCAGAGACAAGAAGGTCGCTGGCGACTAGGCTGGAGACGAGGTTGTCAGAGGATCTGGTGACGATCCAGTCGAGGATATGACCACGGGAGTGGGTGGGGAATGGGACGACCTGGTCAACACTGTAGTTGTCGAATAGTGCCCGTGCGCGCTTGGTGTTGGCATCAGAGGGACAGTCCCAGTGTATGTTGAAGTCACCCAAGATGATGACTCTGTTAGGGGTGACATTGTAGTAGTCAAGTACAAGAGCAAACTCATCAAAGAAAGTAGCATCTTTGAACTTGTTCTTGGCGTTTGGTGGGGGACGATAAATGCAGAGGAAAGAGAGAGTCGTGGTGGTAGAAACTTTAATTTCCACGGCTTCGAAGGTTGTGGGAAAAGGGGAGAGTGTTGGAGAACAATACAGCAGCGTGGAGGTGTTTTTTATAGATGACGGCGATACCTCCCCCCGTGCCAGTGGGGCGGGGAAAAGAAGCTGTGAGGTGACTAACAGGGGTTAGTTGTTCGCACTTGGTCGTCCCCAGATCGTAGCCATGTTTCGGTGATAAATAATGAAATCTAGAATAGTGAAGCAGTGTTGGTCGATTTATTTAGATTTGCAGAATGCAAAGGGATTAGGGTAGCTGACCCAAAGCCCAGTTGCTTCATTTATTTTCAGCAGCTAAGGCTTAAATTATTTAAAGGGCACTTTCAGAACCCGGATTGGGGAAAAACTCCCATCAGACTTGAAGTTAAAAGAAACGAGCCGACATTGCTCTCTTAGGGATCGGAGAACGAACTCTATGTATCACGCAAGATGGACACGTCACTGTTAAGGTTCGGCACGAAAGGTTGGCCATTTTCTGTCCACTCTAAACTCCTGTAAGGTCGGGCAGTCTAATAGCACGTGCTCGACCGTCTCTTCTGCATCATTGCAGCTTCGACACCATGAATCAAGGTAGGGCGTAAGCCCATATCTGACAGTGTCCAGTGTGGATTCGGACAACCGTGGACTGTTCCCTTCTGTGGAGCCTCCACCATGGGTCAACTCGATTAGGCCGTTTTAGATGCTGACACACACTTAGACATTAAACCTGATTTTACCGAAATTTCAACCAAAGCCTTTAGGGAAATTGGTGTTGTACTTTTGGTGTTGTTGAAATAGAAAATGTGTGGTGTTATTGAACACTATTACGCAATACCACCGAGGTGCACCATTTTCAATATTCTTTGGGCTTACATATATTTATAGAGAGAGAGATGGAGAGCTCTTCTCCCATTCAAACGAAACCTCTTGAAATCAATTGAAATCAATCAACGTTATACCACAAGCTTTAAACTCAACACTTCAAACCCGTAATTAAACAGCTGCAAATATTTTGGGAATCGTTCCGCCTTTGAAAAAAAAAAAAAACTCCCCAACCCCACACGCACCTTCTCGAAACAACGGTTCCCCCCTCCTCCCCTCTACCTGGCTCTTGAATTCACTCAATCTACGGCCACTGTTTACGATAAAGCTCTCCATATTGACCTCCGCAGTTCTAGTGAAGTTATCCAGAGACTGTGAGAACTTTAAGGTAAAAATAAGTTCTAGTGAAGTTATCCAGAGACTGTGAGAACTTTAAGGTAAAAATAAAACACTCCAAGACCGTTCAGTAACTCGAAAAGAAAACATAAAACAATAAACAAAATTTACGTTCAAACTGATCTGTTTAATATTTGTTTGGTCTGTGTTTACATGAAGATAATTTTAGACTCAAATTTAGACTCCCAAAGATTTTGACTTCGCCTTGTTTTCATTTTGCTTGCTTGCTTGTTTTTCAAGTGAATCGGACGATAAGTTGGAAGAGAGGAGTAGTCTACCAATTCCGAGGTTGCGTGCTGTTGTTTTTTTTTTTCTTCTTTTAAAACTAGCGACGGGGAGGAAAAGATAATTTTAATAGGGTTTGCTTTATCACGTTGTGCGATGTCTGTACCGCTAATACTACAGATGTGATTTGATGACATTAACGTTTTGCGTGGGTGAGAAATGGTATATAATAATAATAATAAAGCTCATTGGTTCTTATGGTGACTGTATAAACGCTAGGTGGCGCAATCCATACTAGCACAATATCTTGAAATATAGTGGCCTAATATGAGACCAATATTCTGCCAATTTGAAATCTTGACAACAAATTTTTGGCCAATATAGTTAGGTTAACACTTCTACTTTATAAATGGTTTTTTTTTCTGTCATTGTTTTATTTGTTATCTGTTTCCCTACAAATATAGAATAATGTATCGTCTTTTTTTAAATAAGATCTAAGTCTACAAACTGCTCTGAAAAAAAACATGTGTTGCTCTTCTAGGACCTAGGACAATCATTCCACCTGGTATTGGTTGCTATAATGATGAGGTCAATAAATTATGTTTGTACAATTTTTTTCATATAGAACAGATTTAATTGAATTAACTTTTTGGTCTATGAATGCCAGTTAAATTTAAAAGGTTGATACCAACAAAATGTTGTAATCACGTGTAGATATGGACGCGCCTACACCCATCCATCCATCCATGCATCCGAATCCATCCATGATGTCCATATTTGCGAATGTATGCCGTCCCACTTGCACCCTCCTCCACTACCTTCATTGCAATATTCAATTTTATGAGCTGATCACATGGTGTGTGTGACTGTCTGTGTATCCTGGTTTGTATGTGTGTTTGCATGTGCAAGTGTGTATGTGTGTATGTAATGTACATTTGTGTCTGTATATAGGCCTATACGTGTGTGCATTTGTGAGAGTGTGTGTAATTGTGTGTAAAGCTGAAGCTGTAGACAAATGGAAACACACGTTTCAAGGCTAGAAATGAGAAACGCCGTCCGCCATTAGGAAGCCATTAAGATCAAGGGCCCGCGACTGTTTCCTTGTCAGTTCAAGCTTCTGCGTATCCGAGAGTTGTCTTCGCTTGGTAGGAGCTCCTTTTAACTGTGAAATTAATTGTTGCTCACTGGAGATCACACCTTCCTTTTGTGTGTGTGTGTGTGCTCACGCGCGAGCCTTTCCTTTGGGGTACTTAGATTTATAGCTTTTGTTTTTTACCTTAACCGAGCAGTCATTCATCCGTACCCACAGACCTGTAGGTCACAATGACCAACATGCTGTTCAACTTTAGTCACCATGAAGACGTATTGTTGGTGTTGTTTTTTCTTTCTTTTTAACACCTTTTGTAGGTGTCGAGGTTCATTGATGTTAGGTTTAATATATAATACCATCGGTTAGGTTTATGATATATTACCATCGGTTCTCCAACTGCAAAACCGCTAAACGCTAAACATTTCTTCTTTAAAATATATACATATATTTATATACATGTACGTTTTATAATATGTACACAACCCTAAGCAGCTAATAAACATATACATAATCATAAAATGTCTAGTAAAGATTCTTACACGATAACAAAATCTTGTGGCCATAACTTCAAGTTTTCTTATACATAAATACACGATTTGAGGAATTGGCATTGTGTTAAGGTGTTCAACCAAAACTGCCTATTGCAGGCAAACAAAAAAATGTGCACAACTCAGAAAGCACGGCGTGACATTTTTTTAATTGTCAAATAAAATTTATTGACTCCCCAAAAAATACCAATAAAACATCTGGAAAAAAAGTTTTAATTTTTACAAATTTGACTGAGATTCAGTAGTGATCAATGAGCTACTTATGACTGGAGAAGAATTTTTTTTTAATGGTTCTTTGTTTTTTTCTTCAAGCAATGATCTTCGTGTGCGATCCTTTGAAGCTTTACTGTGAGTGTGTTATGTTTTAAATTTTACTTGCATCATGGCATCATATTATAAAACTAGATTCTATTCCTCTAACTTTTTCCATAACCCGACATAGCCTTGCCATCAAGCGTGACTCAAATTCAGATTTTAACCCTTACCCAATCCTGGCCTGACTTAAATATTAACCCTAACCCATGACCCAGACTGACTCATATCCTGGCCCAAACCTTTACTCCAACCTGAATACCTAACCGTTTTGTTTGTTTTTTATTTTAAAACTTTGATTTTCTGTTTGAAACAGTTCCAGAAAAAAAAGACCAACTTTAAGTAAGTATTGGCTGACCTAATAATTTCATTCATTTAATCATTTCATTCATTTAATCATTTCATTCATTTAATCATTTCATTCATTTAATCATTTCATTCATTTAATCATTTCACTCATTTAATCATTTCATTCATTTAATCATTTCATTCATTTAATCATTTCATTCATTTAATCATTTCATTCATTTAATCATTTCACTCATTTAATCATTTCACTCATTTAATCATTTCATTCATTTAATCATTTCATTCATTTAATCATTTCATTCATTTAATCCTCAGTTTTCATTTAATCCTTAGTTTTCATTTAATCCTTAGTTTTAGTTAAACCTAGTCATTCGTGAAAGGTGAAGGTCGGTTCCTACTAACCCTCCTTCGCCCACTCCCTCCTACGTTTCCTTTCCGCTCCATGTTTTATGATACAGGCTGTGCGACAGGGGCTAATTGTTATTGCCCTTTGCTAGAAGGTAATTAAGGGGCCAGTAGCCTGCTTTTAAAGGGGAGACGACCGAGAGTGGCGAAAGGGAAATACATCTTGTGGAAGAAATGAAGAGGTTGGTGGTTTTCTAATGGAAGTATCATTTGACGCCTAATGTGGCAATTAGTTTTACTAGTTTTATAGAAACAAAAGATCATATAACAACAAAGGTCATTTTACATTGTTTTATCCAATAGTGAACACCCCATAAAGTTTATATAATGACATATTTCTTTGTAGTTGTGTGGTATGGTGGCTAGGAATGCTTGCATCGGCTTTTGAAATCATAAAAATGTTCTAGCCTATGTATGTAGGCCTATGTTTAGATGTATGTAGCTACATAGAGTAGTTGTGTTTGTGCTGTTGTTGTTTTTTCTTGAAGTTCTCTACCTTGGAAGGTGATTCGAAGTGAACAATTTCCCGTTAACTATTTCAAGCAACATTAAGTGCTCGCTTCTTCTAATCCAATTTCGTCAACATCAACTTGAAGTCAATAATAACAAAACCCGCGAGTCTAAGCGTGTGAGTTTGTGCGCGTATGTGGGTGTGGGTGTATATGTTTGTGTGTGTGAGTGTGTTGCGTCCATCGTGAACATTCATTTGGAAATCTCTCGAAGACTGGAATGTGTTTGAACCTGGAAGTCTGCGGGAGGATAGTGTGTGTGTGTGTTTTTTTATGTGTGTGTATGTGTGTACTATGACACAGCATGGGCAGACAACTGCACGCTACAGTTATGGAGATGGAGAGTGATGGAAACTGAAAGGGGATGGGGAGTCCAGTGCCAATCATCCTCTCTCCGTTGCTTTTCATTAGAAGCTTCTTCATTTGTTACCTGGAAATTATTTTCTTTTGGTTGAGTTACCTGCTGTAGTCATGGGGGGCGGGGGGGGGGGGGGGGTTCCATGGAATGAGCTCACTGGGGGAGAGAGCTTCTACAATGCACTCATTGTTTTGTGTGGTAATTGCAAGTCTATAGACGTAAAAATTAGATGTTTGCGTAATGGAAATGTTGATGTGTATTTAGGTTAAGTCATCTAGACTAGTGTAATTGGATCAAGAGTAGGTGTTTAATTAGACCAAGTCTCGCTTCGCCCTTAGGCCAGGTCTATTTTTTTGTCGCTAGGTAAGTCTAGTTTTGTAATTAAATATAGTCTAGCTATGAAACTGGGTTAAGCATAACAGTTTAATTGGGTCAATCGTAGATATGTAATTAGGTCAAACCTAGATGTGTAATTAGGTCAAATCTAGATTGTGATGGGAGCAATCTAATCATGTTCTAATGAGTGAAGCCTCTGGCTTAATGATTTTCCGTATTTAAACAAACCAGACGGACAGCTTGCATATTATCAATGACAATGTGACATGAATGTATTTCTCATTGAGTACGTAGGGCCTGAGAGCCTTTGGGGTTTACAAATATCAAGAATACGTTTCTAGCTAAATGTTTTTTGTTGTCAGGTCGTAAAATAAACGGCACTGAAGTTCTAGTGTATTGTATTAAGTATAGATCTATTTAATTACAAGCGTGGCCAAATAGACTGTCCGGTGCGGTGGAAGGCCCGACCGAGCCCGCGGGTAAGTGACCCTGATTTGATGTGGTCAGTGGAACGAATCGGAACCAAGGGGAATCTGCCCCCGTGTTGATTCAGACAGGAGCGTGACGCGGGAGTTAATGTGAAGATATGTCTGGAACTAATGACCCATTGCAATGCCGTGTCCAACACATCACCGTAACTGATTCATCGTTTAATGTGACGAACTTTGGCAATCGGAAGTGTTGCAACAGGCAAGTTATTTCATGTGGGCGCGTTAACTCGATGGAAACTAACCAGATCTATATCCATTCTATTGCCCGCTGATTTATTATTGCCCACACTAAGTGATAAACGACATCTTTGTCCTCCCAATTGATTATAATGTGTATTAATTAATATCAGCGGCAACAAAAAGCTAACACTCTTAAAAAGCACAAATAAATGCACAAATTTAGCGAACATTTTCATAATTTCAAAAAAAGTACACAACCTTCTGAAAAAATTATATACCTTTGCTAAACTTGTTAATTTTTTTAGTAATACTAAATGAAGGGAAGTAAACAGTGCACGGATCGTCTCATCTTCTTAACTCCCCTAGTGTCCAAAGAACCGTTGATAAATGACCCGAAGCAACTGTGACAACTGTATTCCAATAGGATTGTCCACACAAATTTGACCATAGCATGAATCGGTCATCTCCATGATTGAGATTACAACGGGTCTGGCACGTGTGAACAACATCAGTAATTAGCATTCATTTCAGAAGATTCGTTATTTTTCTATTTAATAAAAAATCTTCCTACGGTTAGCGTGTGTTGTCCGGCTATTGAACAAGTTATAGTTATCATTTCCTTAAATGACGATTAAGTCGTAATTGTGATGCTGTGATATGGTGGTTCAGAGGCAGCGTTGGGTTACCAATGTGGAAGTTTTGTGTTTGAAACCAAGTAGTAAATAAAATACCAAGCTCTTTAATTCGCGTCAGCAGGTCATCCCTGAGATTTAAAACCAGCTCTGGTGTGTACCTGCCATTTAAGTTGAGGGGAAAATGTAGTTGTGCTGGTCATACAATTCGCTTGCATGCCGTGGCCACGATATACAGTTGTTTACTAGACGTTTTGAACCAAGATAGTCCGAGAGTTGCACTACTCTTTTTATTTGTAGAGTTAATGGCGCCGCGGGTGTTTTCAAAGGTGAGAGGACGGGGGTATTGAAGAATCAACAACAGATCAACCTACCTGGACCCATATCCCGGAACGCGTTCCGCCGTCTGTTGTGCTTGCGACATATAATGACCACCACGATGATGATGACCAAGACAACGGCCACAGAGACACATAGGCCGATGTATAGAGACACATTGTTGTCTTTGTCCGCAGTTGTGGTTCCTGGAATAGAGACACAACCGTTGTAAACATGTTTTGTAATGGGAGAAACAAAATGAAAGAGTTATTATGTTATGTTAGACGAAAACTTCCATTGGTACATTTTGAAATACCAACAGATTAGACCAGCGGTTCAAAAAAGCAGGGTCGTGATCCTATACCAATCCAATAAAATATTAAAACTTTTAAAAGCAACTTTTTTTAATGCAAAAAAAAACAACAACAAAAAAACAACTACAATTAAACAAATTAGGATCAGCGAATTTAATACCACAGTAGCAAGTATTTTAAGCAGAACTCTTCTTTCCTTTATTCAATTAGTTATTCTCAATTTTTAACACTATGGTCGCGACTCGCGACTAGACAAAGGCTGGTCTACTTATACTCGATCAGAAGAGTTTTTTATTAGAGTAATAGAGAGACTAACGTGCGGTTTAAATGGGCACTGGATGCTCTCCCCCCCCAGTACGAGTTCTGCAATGTTGGCGACCATACTCTGAGAAATAACTAAACTGTATCTCAAAAAAAAAAAGGACGAGCGTATCAGGCCAAAGCCAGAAGGAGGCTAACGGTCGCCCTGGGCACCGCCTATAAAACAAAATAAATAAAGAGCCAATTATTTTATTGCGCTCCGACAACAGTAGCCAAAGCAAAACTTTTAATAACAAAGAACAGCATAAAATGTCCATGACTATTGTTGAAATACATAGGCACTATACCCAATTAGAAAATGTAATAGATATTTTTGTAAAGATTTATTAATATGAATGCTAAAAAAATATTTCAACTCAGAATAAAAGTCTTGCAAATTATTTTGATTTCTCAACTACCAAAAAAATTAAGTTCCCGGTTTTGTGGAAGGGGTGGGATGAAAGGTTCTCCGCCTATGCTTGTTATGTAGTAGACTTTACCATGATTGACTAAAGCTACTTTCTTCCCTACGCCCTTCACTCTACGCCAGATGATTTGTGGGGGTCATTCAGTCATGTTGGAAACGTACAGCAGAACTAAATGTCACTTTATATGTCACTCTATATGTCACTTTATGTATCACTCTATATGTCACTCTATATGTCACTCTATATATCACTCTATATATCACTCTATATGTCACTCTATATGTCACTCTATATGTCACTCTATATGTCACTCTATATGTCACTTTATGTATCACTCTATATGTCACTATATATGTTACTCTATATGTCACTCTATATGTCACTTTATGTATCACTCTATATGTCACTCTATATGTCACTCTATATATCACTCTATATATCACTCTATATGTCACTCTATATGTCACTCTATATGTCACTCTATATGTCACTCTATATGTCACTTTATGTATCACTCTATATGTCACTCTATATGTCACTCTATATGTCACTCTATATGTCACTTTATGTATCACTCTATATGTCACTCTATATGTCACTCTATATGTCACTCTATATGTCACTTTATGTATCACTCTATATGTCACTTTATGTATCACTCTATATGTCACTCTATATGTCACTCTATATGTCACTTTATATGTCACTCTATATGTCACTTTATGTATCACTCTATATGTCACTCTATATGTCACTCTATATGTCACTTTATGTATCACTCTATATGTCACTCTATATGTCACTCTATATGTCACTCTATATGTCACTTTATATGTCACTTTATGTATCACTCTATATGTCACTCTATATGTCACTCTATATGTCACTCTATATGTCACTCTATATGTCACTTTATGTGTCACTCTATATATCACTCTATATGTCACTCTATATGTCACTCTATGTATCACTCTATATATCACTCTATATGTCACTCTATATGTCACTCTATATGTCACTCTATATGTCACTCTATATGTCACTTTATGTATCACTCTATATGTCACTCTATATGTCACTTTATATGTCGCTCTATATGTCGCTCTATATGTCGCTCTATATGTCACTCTATATGTCACTCTATATGTCACTCTATATGTCACTCTATATGTCACTCTATATGTCACTCTATGTGTCACTCTATATGTCACTCTATATGTCACTCTATATGTCACTCTATATGTCACTCTATATGTTGTTCTTGTTGTCGCTTTTTTTCATTACGGTTTGATTATTTGCGTCTATTACAAAATGAAACGCCATGGCGCCGTCCCTGAATGTTGTGCAGAATGTCATGGACTAGTGACTAGTGAATGTTAGCTTTGTTCACGTTGACGCCAACATCAGGTTCTCGGCACCCGCAGGCTAGCAGCGGCATGTGCCAAAAAACGTGAACACGCCGCTGAGGTAGACGGCAAACTATAGACGCTCAATTTCCATGCACAGCTTGTACCCAGATAATGTAATGCGCATGGGCGTCCACGGGCATTCTTCACAACGTGGATGTGGTGAAATATCATTATACAATATTTCCGTTAAAAAAAAGGGGGGGGGGGGTGTATTAACCAGATTGTCATTTATTTGGTCTCTTAAAAAACTAAAATGGGTCGTGCGGGACAAGAGCCCACATATTATCATTGCCCCCTACCAAATAGGACGCCCATGTTGTTACATGGTCAATAATATGCTTGTTTGTTGCTATTTAAACTTGCTTTACACGTTCGGCCCGAGGTCCAGATCTGACTCATCATGTCATGCAATTAGTAACTTTAAAAGATTTGACTTAGAAGTGTAATTTCTTTTTTTTTCTTTTTTAATTGCTTGGTTTGCAGTAGTACAGTAGTGCAGTAAATGTTTTTCTTTTTTTCATATTTACGTTTTAGCATCTCGTCAATAAAAAAAAAAGTATGTATTTATCTAAATACTTTCAAGTTTACGTTTGTAAGAAGAAAAAAAAGAGCGCCATCTTGAAGTGTGTGTGAGCGCACATGTGTGTGTGTGACGTCACACCGGGGGCACGAGCCACTAAAAGGATAAGACTTTAAGACGCGGAGTTGCAGCCCTTGCGTTTAGTGGCTGTCATTTCAAATGTTTGTCAATGAGCGAGGAGGGGAAGCTATTAGAGCCAAGGGATGCTACTCCGCTGATCAGAAAAATAAATTCCCTCCCCCCTGATCCCCACGTCAGAAATAATCTTCAGAATAAAAACCAAAAACGTTTTTCTTCATTTAAAGATAATAAAAAACACGTCTTTAAGTGACTGAAAATAGATTTGTACATTCTTTGGTAAGACAAGACGCTTAGCGGTAGATCTAGATTCTAGATGGTAGAATTACCTTTTGGGTATTACCTTTTGAGAGTTTAAAAACATACGGGTGGGGTAATAAGTTTAAAAGTATAATACTACAGCCGGTAGGAAAATACTTCAATTAGTTAGGGGCCTGGGGTAGGGGACTTTGTCTACTGATGCATTTTTCGCACTATACAAGCAAAGAATTAAAAGAACTGTTAAATTAAACAAAAAATTGTTTAAAGTTAGACATACCTTGGTCACTTTTGGAGTAAACTGGGTCAGCTGTGTTTGAAAAATCTGGGGAAAGTAAAAACGACATCTATGATAAATATGCCATCTATGATAAGTACGACATCTATGATAAGTACAACATCTATGATAAGTACAAACAAGCAACTTTAGAAAGAAATACAACAAAATCTACTGATAAATGTGAATATTATTACATGAAATTTTTATTTTTGGATTCGGATAAGAAACATGTTGCCATTTTTCTGAATGCCGTTAATCTTGTTTGGGGGAGGGTTGGGGGCGAGATTTAAAAAAAAATAAAGATTACAACGATCATTTGTTTCTCCGGTTGTCAATTTTCTAAGTTTGTGCCCAGAGATACAACTTACATGAAAAGCATGCGCCACATGTCAAGTGTGTATCAGATAAACGGTGGGAGGGGGTGCACAGCACGTTAAAATTTTGATGGCATTTGTCAGCATGCTGGCACAGTGAATAGACGCGTGCGCGCTGCCAACTTAGGCATACTTGTGCTAGATTAGTCTTAAAAATGTCAACTCTTTTTTTTTTCTTTTGCGCGTGTTAGAGTATTCACTTAATGTTCCAGGTATTTAACATTGATATGTATCTTGTACTAGCTAGATTACCCGGCGTTGCCCTGGGTAACATTTAAGCCTGCAGTAAAGAACAAACGGAACATTCTTTCTCTTTGAAATATTTAGATAACATGTTCATGTTGTCATCCTCAATTGTAAGTTTAATAACTTTATTTTGATGTACTTATTTTTTAATATAACATAGACTTATGTAAATTGTTATTACAACAATTAGTAAAAAAATAAGATTCCATTAGCTGTACAATTAAAAAAATAACTGTAGATCTAATCAGGAAAATTATTGGTACTTACTTATTTAAAATTCAGGCAAAACTGGTTTTAATAACGTGCTTAAACCATAAGCTACTAAGTTCTACCTTACAATTATAATTGTTATACTAAATAATCTACCTATTATATTCAAGGAATAATAGATCATTGATAAATTAATTGTAAAATATAATTAGTAGTATTATACTTAGCAAATTCCGAGAAACTTCATAATAAAATAAAAGTTGTAATGGTACAAAAAATAAGGTTAGGGAGGACACATCTAGGAAGGGAAATCGCAAAAGAAAAAAAAATAAGACATTAAAGTCACGTGTCTTTAAATTAACCAATCGGGATCTGATTTTTCAAACCCAGTAAATTCATATATACTAAATAGACAGATAGAGAGATGATCGATAGTTGATACAAGATTTAAAAAAAAAATGATATCTTAAAGTCAATCTGAGTCATGCCATTAGTTACCACTGTAAACATACGTCACAACTTCAGCAGAAGTCATTAGTAGTTTAAAAATGTGTAAATGAAAAAAACGATAAGATAAATACGATGCACAAAAAAAAAAACAGAACGATGTTATGAAAATAAAGGTGTTATGTTTCAATTTACATAGAATACCAATTACCAAGGTGAAAACAACAACAGAAACGCTAAAAATCCTAAAGTTACTAAACATTTATACTGAGAATTTATACCAACTAAGAATGCGAAAAAAAAATAATGTGAAAAAAAAATTTGTGGTACATAGAATGTTCTATACATAAATTATAATGAGAAAACTTAACACAATATACATACAACAAACATAAGTGCCAGTAATTCACGTTTAGCAAGTTACCTCCAATTTACCTTAGCAATACAAATACCAACGTTAGTAAGTTAGACCTCTAAAAGACTTTTGGTACAACCAACCAATCATACTGTTAGTTTTACACGGTGCCACTGGTCAAGAACAGGCCTGTACCATCTTGTTTTGTTAAAATGTTAAAACTTGGTTTAAAACATGTAGAAAAAGGGGGTTTTGTGAGGGAGGAGGGTAGAAATCTGGGTAAGCCAGGCTAACACCATGCACCCCCTTACCATTACTGGACGTTTCTGTTTGCAAATGGTCAGTTAGGTCCGCGTCATCGACTGGACTTAATGTCGATTTTTTGTCTGAAACTGGACAAAACAGCGTTTTTTGGCATTTAGGAATTTTCTATAGAAGCTTTGATTTCTGTCCAGCATGTGGACCTTGTATTCTTTCTTAAAGGGAGGGGGGAATTTATATATATTTAATAAATATATATTTTATAAACACTATAAGAAAAAATCTGTTAACTTATTGACAAGTCTTAATGGGGCCTAACCTTTTCAATAGGAATCCGTTTTTAACATCAAAAGTGAGTATATGATAATTAATAATCGACGTGTTAGTCGCGTTAAGTTAAATTTCGCTTGCTTTAAAAAATAAAGTAGTCAAAAGTAGCTGTTCTTGGTTATAAAAAAAACAAACATGATCTATAAATACACAAAACGAAAATTCTTTTTCATCAAGCAATAAGTTTGTGAGTAAAAAATATGTGAAAATGTCTGACGTTCACAACCCATCGTTTTCTTTCGGCAACATCTTTTCGAAATGAAATCAAATTTAATCCCCTATTTCGTTTCTTACTCGCAGTACAACCAGTAAGTAACGGTGCACACAGACCTGTTTTGTTAGTAAATGAACGAATAGAACCGGAAATGTTGGCAAACCATAAACCTTTAGGTTCACCATTCATGCATAATCATTGAGACTTGTCAATTAGATTGTGTGGTTTAGTTTTGTATACAATGACCAAAATGACTTTCCATACAAATGCATAGGGAAAAAAATAACATTTTTTTTTCTTTTTTTCTTTTTCTGCATTATAAATATTTAATTGTTTTTATTAGGTCTGTCCAGAGCGACACACAAAGACGTTTGGTCTAAAAATAACTCGCCCTCAAAAGGTCGAAAAGAAAGAAAAATGAACAAAACCAAAAGGAAGAAATAATAATAAAAGCTTGTCCTGACAATCAGCCAATGCTTCAGCTGATAGTAATTAGTGCCCGATGTCTAATGACACAATTAGGGTTCAAGTTACACGTGGTTACTTCCAGGGCCGTGAATAATTTAAGCCCGACCCCCAACCCACACACATACTTCCCGTCATACCCTACACACACGCACACCCTCCAGTCTATTCCCTACCCCAAACTATCCACCATTTTTTTCCTTCCCAAAATCAAGAAAGAAAGAAAGACCAAATTCAGACAACAAAGACAATTCGACCAGGCGTTAAAATTTGTTTCCCTCCCATTCAAAAATTAGGCTCCATAACTTGCGCCACCAATTAATGGGAGGAGGATGGCCAGTGGAGCCATGGGAGAGGAAAGAGGGGGGATGGGGGCCACAGGCCTTAGATAAAAACCACACCATAGCCAACGGGTGATTCTCCCCCTTGTCTAGGCGGAAGCTGATTCTGATTGGGGGATTCGACTAACAAAAAGGGTCGCGTGATGCTTGGGTATTTAATGGCGGGCGTTCCCACAATGCACTCCTTTAATCCCGTTCCCATATTTTTTTATTAAAAATAAAATAAAATAAAAGATTATTATTGTTTTTAAGCATTCCTTTTTAATGGCAATGAAGCCTCCTACACACTACACGGATTTCACATCAGACACAAAATGTAAGACTAAACTCAATACCTCATTGATTTATAAGTGTAAAACGCAATAATATTCATAGAAGCATTTGGTCATAAAAATGGGTCGCCCGAAAAGGTCACAAAAAGTAACATCTTATCCTAATAAAAAAAAGAAAGAAAGAAGACGTATTCTGAATAACAAGAGCATTTGCAAGATATAAGATAAGCTAACTTGGATAGAAAGCTTACAAGACTTGACATAGAAATCAGAAGATACAAACAAAATATCACAACAAATTGAACGTCCCAGTTTCAAGGACAAACACAATAGTGTCAGTAAAGAACCCGACACAAAATATAATTATAGGCACTTGAAACAAAGAGCCCTAGGTGTGACGGGATGTCTTACATAATTGAGAGTGAGGGGGTAAAAGGGTTTGGGGTGACAAAGGGAGTGGGAGTGAGATGGGGGGACGGAGGACGTAGGGACGGGGGAGATGTGGGGGAGAGTTCTTGTGACGTCAACATTCCCGCGGTCAAGTGTGTGACGGCTGCAATTATTATTTTAGTTGAAACATGATACGTCTTAAAGTTTCATGGACGCAGCAAAGGAGGAAAATATTGAGGGGGAGGGGGCGCCAACCACAGAATAGGTATAGAACAGAATGCGCAATCGCATATTTTTCTGTTTCCGGAAGTAATACCGACGCCATACTGTTTAAACGCAGCGGTCCTGGTTACACTATATATTGATGCTTATTTACAATGTCTTTTTCTTCAAATCTACAAGTTCGAAAACCCAAAGCTAATGTTTCAGGCAAAGGTTACCAAAACTGTTGTGTAATAAACTGCAACAATGATGCGAAAACGATTGATTATCGTACCGAGCTACGCCTAAGCCTAGGCTATCTGTTCAAATATCAGTACCGGGTAATACAATTTTACATCATATAGGCCTAATCGTATAATGTTGTAAAGAAAATGGGTAATTAAGTCAAATTTATATAAAAGTAAGCCTATAATGAAATATAATACAATCCCTATATATAGGCTATTGTATACATTTATGGTACGCCTAGATATCCTTTCTCATTTTACTATAGTAGCGTCTCTAGCGACCGCTGCCTTGCGTCGAAAAAAAATGGCGGAATCGAGCTTCACTTTCAGTGACTGCGCATATAGGGATTGCGCATTCTGTTCTATACCTATTCTGTGGCGCCAACTGACACGGTCGAGGGGGGGGGTGAGGAGCGAAGAGCAGGACAATACACAGAATCATTAAATATGTACAGCCTCTATTGAACATTTCCAAGCGAGACGGCAGACGACCGAGCATAGTGTTGGGCATTTTAAATAAAACTAGGTCACTTGCACAAAGTCTGAAGTCTCCAGTGAAGACCATTGTGGGGTTCAAAATGGCGCACTGGGACGGACTTCACTTTTGTTTTTTTCACATTGGCATCAGACTTCACATTGTGTGGTCAGTATAACACCTCCCTCCCACACACACACACGAGATGGCATTACTTGTATTAGCTTATAATGCAGGGAGGAGAGGGGAGGGATTATCAGGGAGATCTTTACAGTCCCGGGTAAATGAATCCGGAACTTATCGTGATGTCTTCCTAATGATGTCCAAACACTATACCGATGGACCACCGCGCCCAGTGATAAAATGTATGTCACTTGACTTTTTGACTTTAAAAAAAAAAGGCATACAGGGAGGGAAAAACACTGAAACTGGGTGGCAGATTCGCTTCACTGAGCATGTCCGCCAGGTCAGCGTGACACCGACTTTAGTCCACTTTCATAGCCAAAATATAATCCGCATTTAGTACTGACCAAAGCAGTTTATTGTACTTGGGTGGGTCGAGGTTAAGTCTCTCGTTGACAGCCATAAAAAAAAGGTAATCGTGTCTTTTCACATGATGATCTGGAGTCTCACTAGTCAACTGTATGTATAAAACATAATACCAGAATTTTCATTCCTGACCACTCAGTTCCATTTCCATATCTGACTCCTCAACCTTACAACCTTAACGGGGATTGTGGGGGCGGGGGGGGGCATAAAACCTCCTGTCTCCTGACTGTAGTCCGATCATCTTCCCTATTAATTCACTACTGCAACCTGCCCCATCAGCAATACATGTATCTCTAACAGTATCATAATTCGCCACTGCATTTTCTGCCACTTGTATTATAGCAGCTTGCCATGTTAAACCACTCGTATGGACAAGTCTTAATGAATCGTGAACTTTTGAACCCGAATGTTCGTGAACTTCCTGTTCTATTTTTAAACTAATAACAAAAAAAAGCATGCTTTTGACAATTGATTTCAACCTCGACGGCCAGTTCTAGTCTTTTAGAATTATACAAAGGATACAATATTAGTTATGAGGAATCCGTTTTTAACATCAAAAGTGAACAGGCGATTATTAATACTCAAGTGTTAGTCGCGTGACGTTAAATTTTTTATTTGTTTACAAAATAAATGAGTCAAGAGTTGCGTTTTCATGGTTATTGAAAAACAAAATGCGTAAATTCATAAAAACGAATAACAAAATTTTTTTGCATTAAGCAATAAGTTTGATATTTTAAAAAGGTGATTATTCCCTTCTGACTTTCACAATACATTGTTTTGCTTTGTAAACATCTATTGGAAATGAAATAAATTTTAATCCCCAACAAATTTGAGTACAACCAGTAAAGTAGCACACAGACGTTGTTTCGAATAAAATGATCGAATGAGAACGGAAATGTTTTTGCATGTGACCTTTTATACTTGTCCATACGTGTCTTTCTAATCTCAGGTGCGCATGTTTTACATTTTTGCATCAACATTGAGACCAAGTCGAGGGTCAGAAGTTTTATCAACTAAATGAAACAACGCATCTAGATTAATCTAAACAACTGCTACCCGCCATTTTATTTTATCACCCCCCCCCTTTCCAAATCTATATTTCCCCCACTTTTTAAAAACGTACACTGGAGCTGCTTACTCATCGTATTAGAAGAACTAGGTTGGTGTTTTTATCATCACTGTGTCCCCTTCAACCTGACAAGACTTTGAAATTCACAACACCAACGACACATCGCTCATGCAAGACCCAGCCACACAGCCCACATGTGGGCGCCCCCATCTTACAGTCACGTCATTCATCACCTTAGGCCCCCGTGGACGCCAAACTCGTATCTCGCGCGCAACATTTCATTAGACATTTCAGGTGTAAATATTTATATATAAATCTATATAAAATTCTTCTTTTTTTTTTCTACCCCGAGTCTGATATCAACTTTAAGACAATGCCTGCAGAGACTTTGATCCCAGACTTTCTAATACACCCGATATCACGCGTTTCTCAGACTTTCTAATACACCCGATATCACGCGTTTCCCAGACTTTCTAATACACCCGATATCACGCGTTTCTCAGACTTTCTATTCACAGTACCTTTAACATCAACCAACAAGAAACAGGTCTATATTGATACCCCGGTACTTTATATAATAAGCGCCATTCTACCACTGTATTCCCATATTGATACCCCGGTACTTTATATAATAAGCGCCATTCTACCACTGTATTTCCATCAAGAATCAAGAAAGGGGTGTGTGTTTGAGGTGGGTTGTAAATGGGGAGGGGGGGGGGACCCATCACGCCGCGCATTCTGGAGTACAAAACAAAAGTAGCATTGACACGCCTTGAAGGAAACTCTTCGCCATAATCAGATCTACTCCTCCTTCTCCTGGAGAAATGAGGTCACACGTGAGATGTGAAAACAGGTGAATCTCACTTAATACTCACACTAACGCCTATCGCCATTTTTTTGTTTTCTTTGTTTTGTTTTTAGTTTAAGCTTTTTATTTCTGGATTTTTATTTTTTAGGAGTTTGTGTGTTGTTATTACTGTTGGGTTTTTCTCCAAAAACAAAAAGAAAAACCTTATCGCTAACAATAAAACGACTTTACGATTGTATCATTCTCAGTTTTCTTACAATTTATATCTCGTCTGTTAACAGAATCTTATCTATTAACATGACAGAAAAATATTTCTGCAGGTTTCTAAACGTTAAGATTCTAGACATAGTTTCTAAGGTCAAGAATATTATCTTGTTAGTTGAAACTATTATTGTTGTATTTATGTTTGTTTTGCATGTTGTTGCTTGCTTGCACTTGGTCAATTTAAATCTTATCTTGTATATTACAGACGCTCCTTCTATAAAATAATATTATTGCGTCCTACGCTTATCCGTGGTCTGAGTCTAGTCTTGCATTTTTTATTCGTGCTTTAACTTTAAATCCTAAAGAAATATAAAGCTTAACACGTATGGCCCTATGGAGACAATTTAAAGATGTACAATGCTAACTTATTGGCTTAAAATATTCCACGGTCTTAAATGTCAGTCGTTTTCTTCCTATGACATTTCTCACAGAATGTTAACATTGAATACAACGCCCAGTGTTAACAATCCATTTCCCTGGAGTCAAAGATCTTAAAAGTTTAACAGTTTGTCCTGCGACTACACGTTCCCCTCAAATGATTAATTATTTACCCTTCTGTTCGACACCCCCCATTCCCTCCCCGCCAAGCCCGTCTGCTGGTCAGTGACAACGAATGGACGCACGTGTGAGCAGACGTTCCCCCCCCCATTCTTGACCCACTCCACGTGTGAAGGTCACCCACGACATGCTCTTTTTTCCTCCCTCTCTCTCTCCATATGCATCCAATACGCCCATCCCCCGTCACCCACACCCACAAAATCCCACACACACGCGCACCGACACGAGGGCCGTTATGTCTCAAGACTTGTATTGCAAACACTTCCTCGGAGTTTTGCGGAGGCGAGGAAACGACAAGAACCTTTTAAATGGAGGGTTAACCAGAAAAGTCAAGGCCTCTATTTAAAAAAACAACATGAAACAACAACACAAATGTTGATGAAACAATAAATTTATAGAGTTATGTCCCTTAGACGAATCGTAATTCTTTCCCTTGGTGCGAGATGGCGTGAATAAGAGAGTCGCTAACTATGACGCCATATTGACGCGCTCAGCGCAATATTATTGCACCGTTGAGATTTATATTTAGAAAGCAAGCTTGAAATAAAATAATTGCACATCGCATTTTAAAGGGGGGGGGAAGGGTTCAAACAATATGGAAAGAAAAAAAAAAGATGAATTGAATTTCTTATAGAATTTCTGACACTGAAAATTTGAATCTTTAGCGCGTCGGTTTGAGGAGTGTGTAGAAGGAGAGAGTGGGGGCGAGGGGTGGGGTAGATGGTGAGTTGTGAGGCTGGCGATATTTTGAATACAATTATCAGAATCGAGTTAAACAAGGATAAGAAAGCGTTTTCATCTTTTTTTTTCAGGAACACTGACCAACCAATTAACAAATAAAGGAATAATCACTCATTTACTCTCCAACCCTAAAATAATACGTTGCGATGACCTACTGACCTAAATATATTTTAGTCGTGAAAATCAAGGAATAATAGTTCCCTTCCACTCCACCATTCTAAATAATAATAAAAAAACTAAATATATTGTAGAATCATTTCGGTCTTGTAACACTCTTGATGTGTGTATGTTTTTATCTTTCTAGGATGGACGGAGGGGGAGGGAGGGGAAGCGGCGCCAACTGTTGACGCCATAAATAAAGTGTTGACCCCCCCCCACCCTTTTTTTTTAGCCCAATTAGACACGAATCAGTTTCTACGTGGGAGGGGATCTGGCGGGGGGGGGGGGCGTGGTGGGAGGGGAGCTGGACTGGGGGCGTGTGTAATAACTCACCTGGACATGGGTTACTGCAGGTCACCGACTGCTGCTGCTCCCCTTCACACGGGAGCCCGCCGTTGTACGGGGTGGGCTCGGTGCAGGTCCTGGTGCGCTTCTGCCTACCCTTCCCGCACGTGGCCGAGCAGTCGGACCATTCGGTCCAAGCCGACCAGGCGCCGTTCACTGTGGATCGGTAAACGAGAAGTTTTGAACATGGTAATACAAAACATGCAGTTATAGTTAATAGACTGCATTTAGAGAGATGAGATAGAGAAGTGAACCATTTTACACTTGTCTATAAATACGCGTAAAAATGCAAAAACGTTTAAAAATAGCTATTCAAGAGGCAGGGATCTGGATACTATTTCAAAGGGTGCCCTCTTCATACTTGTCTACGCCCCTGGGGCAATGACACAAAAAATACCGCCCTCCCCCCCCCCCAAACCTCCACCCCCTTCCCCGAAACCCCTTGAATAATTGTTTGGCGATACCAAAGAGTGTACATATTCATCCAACTATCTAACGTTTCTAGTTTCAAGCACAATAACTCCATCGCCCCCCTCCCCCTCGCCTAACACCTACAAAAGAGGTACCCCCCCCCACCCAACCCACCTAATTCTTTCAAGTGTTGTCCCATCTACAGCAGGGAATGTTTCCGCCATTACCGACAGGTAAGATGATGAAGGTGAAGTTAGAGAAAGTTGATGTTTGATAATGAAATGAATGAACATAAAAACAAAATACTACACATACTTATTTTATATAGTTAAAAATATATATACATAAAAAGCTAGAAAATATAGGAGTTTCGAAGATTTATTTTACCAACTGAAGAAAGCGTCTGTAACCTATCTTTCGTTTTTCTCCAAAGACTTCTGAAGAAATTCGGAATTCGAAGCAGACGTGAAAAAAAAAATTTCAAAGAAATGAACTATTCCTTGTGTGAAATTTGACCCACTAGGTGCATTTATACTGGAAGGCTTGAGTTAGAAAATATTATTTCGCTTCTAAATGAAACTTAAAAAAAAAAATCATGCTCGGGTTTAGAAGATGAAAAACTGTTTAAAAAATAACAACAGAAAAGATCTTTGATAAAACGAAAAGAAATTCATATTTAAATAATGTATGTATTTTTAAGATGCAGATTTATACGAAAAGTAATTAACACAATCAAGATGGTGAAATGAAAAAATAAATGGAAAAGGGGAGATAATGAATGGAAATTGTAACAAAAGGGGCAGATAATTTTAAACTTGAAAGCTTACGTTGAAAGTGGAAAAAACGTAAAACCAAAATACAAATGTACAATTAAAGAAAGAAACGGAACTAATTGTTTAAAAAATGTTTTTAAAAAGTTATAAGCGACAAAAAGAGATGAGATATCAGGAAAATGCCAAAACATTTAACTTGAGGTTCTTGTAAAGTGTAGAGTTCTAAGTGTAGACACTATCTCAACCGTCTCCGTGTCATTATTTTGCAACTACACAAAACTAACAGTTGCACAACATTGGGGCTTTTCTTTTCTTTTAATATTTTCGTTTGTTTCTTTGACAAAATCTAAAACAGCTTTATAAACAAAAGGAAGAAAGTCTTTAATGAAACGGAACCCCCCCCCCCCCACCTCCCCATCCCTCTATTTCTAGCCTCAAACAACAGTCTCAAAACACACACACAAAAACACAAACAAAAAAAAAACGAGAAACATTTTTTTTTCTCCATCATGAACGTCAAGTCATTTTTTTGTTTCTGCTTTCCACTTGAAGATGGAAACCTAAGATAGGCTGAAAATATCTGGAGTTTTTGCAGGTTTTTTTTTTTTCTTTTTTTTTTTATTCAAAAGTGAAGGTTTTGTTTCTTTAAGGTAACTTAGCGGAAATGGAGAAATATTGGCGCATGTATAAATGAAATTATTGGAGGCTTTATATAAACACTCCATTTACCGTGTTTGTTTGTTTTCTCATATGAGATCTGTAAACGATTTTATGCGTTAGTTTTTTTTATCTTTATATAAAAATAAAATTCATGTAGCCTGCTATAACATTTAGTACTATTTATATAATATATTATGACTATATATACCATACTATAAAGTGTGATGACGTAAAATGTATTTTAAAATGAGGCATCAACTATTTCGGTTCAGAGGCTAGCACCATTAAAGTTGCCTTCGGTCAGATCATACAAGGGCGTTGTGTTTCCAACACAATCCACACACGTCTTCAGGTATTGGGCACCCTAGGGGTGTTCGACCAGGGATTGAACAAGGGACGATAGAAATGTCGATTCAACACTCTTATGCTAGACCAACGCAACACGTATAGACTAGTATTTCGTACAAAGTTTGCACTTGCTCACGTCCTCGAACTTTGCATCACACAAAGCATTAGTGCCAAACAAAGACAAAAAGTACAGTTCACGAGTTTAAGAAATCGGGAATTCGTAGTCTCCACCAAGGGTGTAACATTCACGGTCTGATCACACTAATAATACTGATACTGACCAAGACTCTACCCCAACTCTAACTCTGATCACACTAATAATACTGATACTGACCAAGACTCTACCCCAACTCTAACTCTGATCACACTAATAATACTGATACTGACCAAGACTCTACCCCAACTCTAACTCTGATCTCAAAAAATTGTTCTAACCCGTAACCTTTTTATTTTCAAAAAACTGTTAAAAAAATTAGTTTATATATATCTTTATGGAATCAGTTAAAAGTACGTCACTCTTTACTGTGGCGCAAAAGTATTATTAGGCCTAGACTACTAGCAAAGCTTCACACTCGATTACTAAATAAGTTGCGTCTAGGGACAACTCAAAAACTTCCACTTAGAGATCCGAGAGAGATTAAAACTCCGAAACAATTTTGTTTTATGTTCGGCGAGTCTTTCAACCAGATTTAAAAAGGAACAAACATAAAATTACCTTCATTTATAATCGTTAAAAGTTTATCTAATGGGAACGCTTTATGCTATTCCCCTTTCCAAAGTTGTTTTCAAGATTAATGTAATCAATGATTGATCTAACTCGTGATCTAGCGGAAGAGCGTTGGCTTAATATGTTGTAGGTCTTGTGTTTAACTATGATGGTAAAGGGAGCCTACGTCCTGAAGTAAATGGCACCCATCTTTTTTTGTATTGGGCAGTTCTGTGATATGTAAAAGAGCTCACAGACACACACACAGTTACGTCACACTTACCAAAGACCGTCAGTAGACCGGAATTGCTGGTCCTCCTCTGGGCCCTGTTCTCGGCCCCGCAGGTGTAGTTTCCGGTGTCCGACTTGCGGGCCTGGTTGAGGATGAGGTGGCCCTCGCTGGTGATGATGTAGTTGACGTCCACGCTGACATTTATCTCTACCCCGTCCTTCAGCCAGAATACCTGTGACCCCGGGGAGGGAGGGGGAAACAAAGAGAATCACAGGTAAATATTGCCGTTGGGCTCATTAGGAATGAAGGTGTTAAAAGATGAGTGTCTCGGGGAGTGACATTTAAACCAACCCCAACGGCAGCTAATTAACTACTGGATGCTTTGATTCACCTTGATTGGTGTTTAGTGTGTGACATATAATATAAGCCTAGTCGGATTTAATGGCTATTTTTTTGTCTCTTCTTATTGTTATTTTGTATTTTTTTTGTTTTTTTTTTCATTGTGATAAAAGAACTTGCAATTCAATTCATTTTAATGCTATTGTTTATTTGACAGCATGACAGGTGGATAGATGTAGGGAACATAAAGATGGATGGATGGTAGGGAAAGATGGATGGATAAAGAAATTGTTGTGTGGGTGGTTAGATAAATGGATATATTGATAAAATTGTGTATTGTTGGATGGATATAGATAATTAATAGAATGCTAAATAGGCAGATATGTTGACAGACATATTGGAATAGGAAAACAGACATATAGAAAAACCCACATATCGGAAGACAGAAAGACAGACGGAAGGGTATGTATGTATGTAGGTAAGTAGGTAGTTAGTTAGAGTAGGTAGGTAGGTTGGTAGGTAGGTAAGTAGGGAGATAGATACGTGGATTCATGGGTGGAGGGAGGCAGGGATGGATGGATGGATGGATAAGCAGATAGATAGAGAGATTGAGAGATAGGGTCAACTGTTAATAATGTAGGCTTCAGTCAGTACCACCACTTTGCCATCAGTCCTAATGCAGTTTGTACATTTTGTTGCCAAATGATAGAACTCAAAGTAGGCGAAAAAGACATTCAAATTTCGTCTGAGAAAAAGAAATGGATAAAAAAAAAGCAGCAAAGTTATCCATACAGACTACTATAGTTTGCCAGTTTGAAGTTTAATATTTGCCTTATCCAAGCTGGCCACACATAGAACTCGATGTTTAATCGTACACCAATTCACAAAATGTTTACCAGAAGAGAATACAAATATTTGCCCATAAGGTTTTAAAGTGTTTACCTGTGCGTTAATTCCATGTTTATTACAAAAGAATTCGATGTTTGCCAGGTATTATGTAAATTTGGATGGGGGGGGGGGGCAAAATGTGGGGAGAGGGAGTTCTCGGGACCGGGGGTGGTGGGAGGGGACACTGTTCCGGCTAGAAACTCCAAAATCTAGTTCTGTGCTGTTTTATGGCCCTTCTCCTGATTTATATTGTACCACAAGTACACGCAAAGTTCACCTGAAATTTTCTGGAGTTTTTTTTTTTCTTACCCAGAAGACATCAGCCTAGCTCCTGGTTTCTGTTTCCGTTTTAGCACATAGCAGTTTTACGTTGTTGAGTTTCTACTAGGTGTGTGTGTGTGCGTGTGTGTTGTGTGTTGTGTGTTGTTTTCTTTCTTTTCTTTTTTTTTTTAACAACTCCCCCAAAAGAAATCTTCAGTTTAAATTAAAAGTCCCGGGCGGTCCAACTTGTGGTACGGGGTCTAATTACACATAGCAAGGTATTGCTTCGTGGATCAGTTGAGTTTACGTTTCGGGAATGTCGGTAGTGGCTGTGTTTTGTTTTTATTTTTAGGGAATGTTTTTTTTTATATTATAGGTTTGTGTTGTAGTTTTGTTTGGGTTTGGACACTGAGCATTGTGAAGTGTGTCAATAAAATGTGTGATAGATAATGCGATGGTCTATGCATGTGATAGTATGTGGTGTCTGCATGTGATGGTATGTGGTGTCTGCATGTGATGGTCTGTGGTGTCTGCATGTGATGGTCTGTGGTGTCTGCATGTGATGGTCTGTGGTGTCTGCATGTGATGGTCTGTGGTGTCTGCATGTGATGGTCCGTGGTGTCTGCATGTGATGGTCCGTGGTGTCTGCATGTGATGGTCTGTGGTGTCTGCATGTGATGGTCTGTGGTGTCTGCATGTGATGGTCTGTGGTGTCTGCATGTGATGGTCTGTGGTGTCTGCATGTGATGGTCTGTGGTGTCTGCATGTGATGGTCTGTGGTGTCTGCATGTGATGGTCTGTGGTTTATTCGTGTAATGGTTATAAAACGTGCATGTAATGATGTGTGATGTGTGTAGTACAAGCATCTTATTGATTATTTATTCTGGTAAAGGAGTATGCAATTTAAGGTCTATTAGTTAGCTAGGATGTGCAGGCTAGTTGTATAATCTAGATTATATGAGTATTTGGAAGAATGTGTTATTTGTTACAAGAAGTTATTAGGCAAAGAATTCACTTTACAAAAGATTATTTGATGCATCTTGACATTTCATTAACAAAAAACATTTATACATCTCAGAACACGGAGATGATAAACGTATTCTCATTCCCTCATTCAAGAACTAATTCATACACGTTTTCCTTAATCTCTAGAACCATCTAGATGGAATGGGTTACCTGAACTTCTCGGAAGATAAAAAACAACTATTTATTTAAAATACGAAAATGAAAGACTAGAATTAACCGTCATGATTATACGTCATGATATTACGTCATGATAATACGTCATGATAATACGTAGGGACGTAATAATCTTCTTCTACACCCGACAGACGTCTGTCAATTATAAGATAAGATAAAGATAAATGTCAAAACTTAATTATAAGCACGTCTTATCGACAATAATACTTTAATCATCAGTATTTAGAAAGCCCACTTTTCGTTTTTACTTTTCTCTACTTATTGCATACTTACAGGGTGCACGTTTTTTTTTTTTTTTTTCTTCTCTAAATAATTATTTTTGTTGTAAAATTGACACTTTTTAATTTTTTTCTTCTACTGCCAAGCTCAAATAACACCGTGCTCACCTTTACAATAACCTGGTACAGCTGTCTCCAAACTGTTACACTAACTGCAGAATACCTTTTTTTTTTCTTTGAGCATGTGTGCTCAGACACACATAGGCCTACATACGTAAACACACACACACACACACACACATCCACAAATACACACAAACAAATACACAAACGCACACAGAATTTATTTCGGTAGAGGAATGAAACTAAAAAAATCTACAGCTTTCCTTTCTATTCTCAATGTGTTTGAGAACACGTGGGACTTTACTCTAAGAAGAATTAATTTTTGTTTCAACTGATAACACAATTTACTTATCAACAATGTATCCTCATTCCTTGTACAGATATTATTATAGACAAAAGGTCAGGGTGTCTTTATCTCAAACTAAAGAGGTAAAGTAGCCCCATCGGAACTATATAGTCAGTGGAGCGTTCACGAGCTAAATAAACTGACAATTGCATGGAATGGACGCCATCCGAAACCAAGTCGAGGAGCGTATCAATGAGTGCTTAGATTATGGAAGATGGGCGTGGTGCCCTGAGAGTAGGGGGGTAGAACTCTCTCTCCCTGTGTGTAGAACTCTCTCCATGTGTGGTTTCCAATGGGGAGTTACAATAACCCAAGACCCCAAGGGCCAGAGCTATTATTTGGACTTGCAGAATGGAACTGGCTCACCAAGGTCAAGCTTTTCCCACTAGGTCAAGTGACGTCATGTGAGTTTGATGAATTCCAGACAATATTCTTCGCTCCTTTTCATTTTCTTATCTTTTGGTATTTTTTCTTCTTTTGACCGGCCGGGTTTCAGCGGAACATCAAAATGGCCGGGCTTGGCTGTTCACACCAGGTTGTTGAGTGTGTGTATGTGTTAGGAGTAATAAAGTACGTCGTGGTCTAGGGAGAGAGAGCTATACGTTAGGTCGTTGTAACCAGGTCGTAAAACATAAAGAAGAGAGAGAAAGAAATTATGCTCGCAATCGTAAAACGGAAACACATTACGTTGGAGCAAGGCGAGATACGCACAGTTGTTACCTTACAACTTTACAACGCAGCATAACTAGACGTAACTATAGCGGCGTAACTTATGATAGGGTGTAATTAACAACAAGTATGCTTGACGGATGCAAAAGAAGTAGCTCACGCCTTTTTTTCAAGGAAACGTTAAACGCGTAGTAATAAAAGACGTAATTAAGACCTATCCAAAGCGCGAGCGTAAGTAAGACTTGAAATTCAAAGGATGTTACGTAGCAAACACGACGTCCCAATAAGGATCAACAATCACGAGCTCAAAAAAGGGTTGAATGAGTAACCAAAATATTTCACAGATAGAAAACGTGTTGATCGCCTAATGACCTCGCTAAAAAAATCATGGGTCTCTGGAAATTATAAGTCAAAACTCGATGACGTTATGGGGTTATAGAAGATTGTTGTTATGGTTAGTGACCGTCGGTTAGGTTCTGCATTAGGAAATTCTGAACCAGTTGCGATAGTAGGCGTAAAAGCCTGCGCAACCGAAATCTGAATGTATATAAGTATATAAGCATCATACTACTACACAAGGCGTAACTAAGCCGTGTGTACTATATACGGTATAACCATACACTGAACAGAGCGTAAGTAAACCGTATGTAGTATATGCGGTATAACCTTACACTAATCAAGGCCTAGGACGTAGTATAAACATTAGAAGTAACAACTACTACAATCACCATAAGGTTTATATCTGGACGTAGGAAAGTTCTATCTGTAAACAATGTCTCCTCCCTACCTTCCTTGACACTAGTAACGGTAGACACGCCACTGTTGATATACATAAACACTTTTTTTTTTCAAAATAATGTTTTCGCCGCTTACTCTACTCACACCAACCAGTGGCGTCAATGTCGCTTTCCAGAAGGTGCCAAACATGAAGCGGTCAGGTCCAGCTCTCCCCCCTACACCTCCTCTATTCCATCTTTCATTTATATGTGTTAAGTGAGAGAAAACAATGGGGTGGGGAGGAGGGGTTGATACATTTATATAAGTACTTAAAGTACTGTCTATTTCGTTCTGACTTCAACACAGCCTCTTTGAGATATATGTGCATACGAAGATCTGCGCCACTGAATAAAGATGGCATTTAATGCAGATGACGCTAAAAGTAGATGGCGTATGCACTCTTACAAAATGAGTTTAGTTTTCTGGATACATTCAGCTCTTATACTGGATTCCTGATGTTGTGATTGTGCAGGTATTTTGGGATTGAATCAACATCCCGCTGGAGTTTCAAAGAAGACGAAAATTAGAGTTGACGTTGTGGCTTGTTTTTTTTTTCCGTGACAAAGGTATGCACAAAGGGGATGATGTAACCAGCACAATGGCCAATCAACTCTAATTTTATTTTAATATAAATTTCAGGCTGGAAGGAGAAATTTTACAATATCAAAAGACGCGCGCATACTGTAACAGTGTCCAAGCTTGCAGGAGTTTAATAGTGCACAAGTCTGTTGAGAAACAGGACACCGTTTATTCTTCAAGACGTATGATTATAATATCTTATATGATTCTCTTTCAGGGAAGTACGATTCAAACTAAACTTGATGTCGTCATAAACGGCTTTAATGGACTTCAATCCCAAACCATTTGTGTTGTAATCTGCATCGTAGATGATATATCACCAAAATAGAGGAAATTATAGTTTGCAATGATTAAGTGAAAACATTCAAATATAGCTCCCGTCTTCACAATTTCGGTGAAGGTTTTGTCTTAGGATCATGTCAGTGTTAAACAAACGGTGACATATCCACTTGTCAACTCGATCTACTGGAGATATGATTGGATCAAATTTGCTTCAGGCTGGCCCCGGTGGCATACTAAATTACATTAGTGTGGTCAAATAATATTATGGAAAAAATGTTACGATGCCTAGTATTTCATGGAGTCAGAGCCGGCTAGTAGTAAAGGCTTTAACTAGGTCAGAACATTGTCACAAAACGATTGTCTATTTATATTGTGATGCTATAAAAAAAAAAGCTTTAAAAATAATAGAAATTCTTCTGGCAAGTTCAAAAATTACCCAAGAGGCTTAGGATGACAGAAAACAAGAAGACATTTTCTTTTCCTTGAAAGAAAGACACACAAAGACAGACAAAAAGAAATTGGAGAAATAAGCTCAGAGTGGAAAGAGTCAATGGGAGGGGACTCCACTGTACCACGACAGGAGTACTTGGGGCGCCTTTCATGCGCCCAGCATGGGAGTTCGGGTGTGTTTTCTTAAAAAAAATGGAGAGAAAAGAAAAGAGAAATACCTCTATATAATTGAGAGGGCGAGTAAGGCGGTATTCTGTTACAGCAGGTGTAATGTATTTGGGGGCCAAGTAAAGGAGAAGGTAAGTGGGGCGTCCGATCTCCCAGTGAGTCATATTGGGGGACTTTTTCTTGAACAAGAGCTTAGACAATGTGGGTGGGGGGAATAGAAATGATGTCAACAGTCTGATACATTGTTCAATGATGATACAGGAATTCAAGAATCTGATTACTAAGGCCTTTGGCTAAATAGTGTTGAGATGGTTAGCGGCCTTTAGTTGTTGGTAGTCATTTTTCTTTGAAAATCGCCGAGTTTTTATATTTATAATCATAAAGTTCACCACTGGTTGTGTGTTTGCGCAGCGGGAAAGGCATTTTCACACAGCATAGCAAGTTTTAATGCAAAGCAGTCGATACTGTTTCTAGCTATGAAAGACAAAATGGCCACACTTCCTGCCATGTCCAAATGTAATATAATCCACCACCCCTGTCCCAGGTGCTTGGCGTGAATTGTTTTAAGTTTCTTTGAGTTGTCCTTGTCAATTGCATGAAGGTATCCTCGCCCGGGTCATTAAGAACATGTTCAGCTATCATGTAGATACTATTTGTAACGGGTTTGCAGAATATGTCATGCCAGACGGTTGTCCATCTTAGCGTCAGTTATAGCATATGCTGCCCACTACAAACTCCAAACATTGCACAATTTAAAATGTATCGCCGAAGACTCCAAGATCCAATAGGATAAAAGAAAAAAAAAAAAGCAACAAAACAATTCAAAGAGCGGCGACTTTACATTCTATATCCGGCCAGCGTACACCAGTTTCTGTGGCCACGACATACTAGGAGATTGTGTGGCCAGCACCATGCCCAGACGTCTTTACATTACCCAAACGAAAGTCAGGTACCCATAGAGTCTCTCTTAATGTCTGAGCAAGTCACTATTAAATTTTCAGAAAGAAAAAATTCAACATAGATTTGAACCCTGGACGCATCAAGAGCTGGCTAAGACGCTAGCTACACCATCACGTCACACCATGTGTTAACGTGTAAACTGTATTCAGAGATATTCATACACTATAGTAGGTTACCATTGTATCCGTGTTTGGTCAACATAGAGTGGTCTCTCTACCTGGTAGGCCTATGTGGGCTTTATTCTCAGTCAGCCAACCTTAAGAAGAAGTGGAAGGAAAGGTAAAGGGGGCGGGGGGGGGGAGGCAGGGAGATGGGGGGGGAAGGGGGGCTGTCTTTAGTCCAGGAACATGTTGACACACACGGTGGGTAAATTGACCACAATCGTGGGGTGCCATCGCACTGTTAATATTTCCAGTGTATAAATATATTTAAAAACCGAATCCTCCAACCGGGTCCAAAAATTCTCCATGAATAGTGTTTTTTGTGTGTGTTTTTTTCAAGTTAAAACGCAAAAAAAGAAAATGGCGATATCTTTGCAGCGCACACGGAACTCGAAGATGAAAGGTCACAGGTCACAAGGTTCACAATGGCGGGGTCCCCACGTACGTGAGAGAACAAAGGCCATTATTTCTACTGTATGTAAATATCAACAAGAACCATTGTCCGACAAGACCATTGTCCAACCGGATGGGACTATTTTTTAATGAACAACTATCTCTACATTTCTGTTTGAGCAAACAATTTTACCATCAGTGTGTGTGTGTGGGGGGGGGGGGGGGGAGAGCAATATCAAAGACTTATAAATCTTTCCGAAGAGAACAGAAATCTTCCACAATGAGTTGGAAATCTTTCCAAAATGGGTGATCTTTCTAAAGGAGGTTATAATTCTTTCCAAAGAAGTGGAAATATTCCCGATTTGGGTTGAAATCTTTCCAAGAGGGAGGAAATCTTACTAGTGGGGTGAAACTCTTTGCAATAGGAAGAAAATGTATTATTGGGGATGAAATCTTTCTATAGGTAGAAGAAAACTTCCTACAGGGGCTTGTTATTTTATCTTTCCATTCGGACGCTAAGTGTTTGTATAAAATATTTTACGAGTGATGTGTGGATCTGGTAAGTAAATAATGTACCCTTCAGACCAAACTGATCATAGTGCTGGTTAAGCAGCGTTCAAAAGTTTCTGTGGCCACGGCATACGAGGGGATATGTGGCCAGCACAATGCCCAGCCACCTTCACTTTACCCCAATTAGTGTCAGGTACCCATCAGAGCTGGGTAGACTCAAGGGCATCCTTAAGTCCCTGGAAAAAAAATCAAATCCCAGCCTGCACAAGGATTCGAACCCAGAACCTTCGGATCGCCAGTAGAACGCGCTGCCGTTCGGCCACTGTGCGCCAAGTGTGGATCTGGTGGAAGGACCACATATTTTTGTACCCAATTTATCTATTTCCGATGGACGCCCAATGCCACGGACATTTCGGAAATTTATCACGGTCTATCGTAACAAAAAATTCCCTTTGTCCTGTTGGAATAACATTTTCAAAATGTATGCATCTATTCTGGGCAACATCAGCTCTGTAGTGACTTATGTTAAGTAGGTCAACGAAGACCCACCGACCACAAAGATCTCCAGTCCAGGACTAGGTCAATAAAGACCACTGGCCCGGATGAGTACGCGCGCGATGCTTCAGGAAAAAAAAAAAAAAACAAGAAGATAAAAAAATTGGCAAGACAAGAGAAGATAATCCGCGGACTTACAAAAATAAACTCCGGAGAGGTTTTGGGTAGAAAGAAAGGCAAAGACTGTAGATCAGTGAGATAGGCACGGACACGCCCCTGGCTGATAGTGTGGAACTCTGAACAAAAGAAGCTTAGAGGCAACACAATTCTATACTGTCTGTGAGTGTATTTGGGGAGGGGATAGTGTTAGTGGAAGGTAGGGTAGGATTAGGAAAAAAATATCTTTGCTAAAGGCGAATGTGTGTGTGCCAGTTATCCCTATCGTTATCTTTGTACTGTTGTGTATTTTCTCAGTAGTCCACTTCCGTATTGGGGACCTTACAAAAAGTGAAGTAAGTGTTTGTGCTAAGCTAGATGTTTATTTGGGAGGTCAAGCCCAAGCGGTCAATGGGTCAGCTCCTGGTCTTATCATCGCCTAGATTCAAGATAGAAAAATACAATGGGACCAAAACGAGAAACATGTACGAATCTGGTCAAGGGCTAAATTTGTATTATTACTGTCGTCATTTTTTTTTACTCTATTGACCTTCTGAAATGATGTCTGAAAGTATGACATCCATTTTTAAATGACCATACGAAATAATAAAATACGGAAATGATTCAAGAATTGAAATTAAAATATTTCAGGTCAGACAGACATGTTAACAGTAGAGTAGGCTAATGTAATGAATGGCAAGATTGATTGTAACAAGACACATCATCAAGTTAAAAAAAAGGGAGAATTTATAACAACAAGCAGAACTTACCGTGGGTAAAGGTTTTCCATCGGGAGGCAGACAAGAGAGATCTACGGAGGATCCTTCTTCAACTCTCTTGGCGATCGGAGCTCTTTCAAAATGTTTTTTCAGATCTATAATAAAAATAAAGAATACAAAGACATTGTTTTAAACAAATTTTTGAAAAAAAAATATACAGAATTATGAAAAAAATACTAGAAATAAATGAAAGAAATACATGGATAGATTCAAGGATCGGCAACCTCTTGATAATAGTGTGCCAAAGTAGGATTTCTAATTCATTCAGCGTGCCAACAGCCCAAAAGTAATCATACTCTACCACTCAATTTATTGTAGAAGATACTTTAATTGCCTTTTTAGGGGTGTTCCGCGTGCCATTTGAAATAGCTCTGCGTGTCAAGTCTGGCACGCGTGCCATAGGTTGCCGACGCGTAGTATAGATTTAATGTTTTCATTTCTTGCCATTGCTGAGAAATGAAACTTGCAGTGTTTGAAATATAAACATTTGGCCTGTCTCGTAGAAAACTACCCTCCTCCCTCACCCCGTAGTACCAATATATTCAAAGGGACGCTAAGTAACATTCATCAGTTTCCGAGGCCACGACATACTAGGGGGATTGTGTGAACAGCACAATGCCCAGCCGCCTTTACTTTTTCCGCCAACTAATGTCAGGTACCTCATCAGAGCTGAGTAGACTCAGAGACACCCCTCCAGACATGGGGGGAAAAACAACAAGTCTTCACCAGGATTCGAACCCGGGGCCTTACTTCATTCGTACCACTTTACGAGTCTTTGACCTAATTTCCGCATATATCATTTCAATCGACCTAATTTTTTAACATGCACTTGTTCGACCTCTTAGATACGCATCTTACTTCCACTGACCTAATTTACACACCTTACTTTATTCAACACAAACTAAATTGCCCGGCGTTGCCCGGGGGGATATAAAACAGGCCTGTATAAGCTGCAGATAAGCATTTGATAAACTACAATGAACAAAAAGTTAAAAATCTAAAAAAATTTTTACTAAAGACTTTTAGGAAAGTAATTTAAAATAAATATTGCAGGCCTAATCGGGTATAAAATAGGGCAAGTCTTTTTATTTAACAAAAATCTTTTGTGCCCGGTGTTGCTCGTAGATTTACAATCTTATTTTTTAAGTTATTTTAATTGAAAAAAAAATGTAGAAAAAAGGTAGCATCGAGCCCGGGGTCGCCCGCATGGCAGTCCGATACGTTACCCAATAGGGAAGACACATGTCCAAAGTAAAATCGCAAAAGTATAGCATGAGCCAATTAGGTCACGTATCTTTAAATTAACTAATATGATTGGTTGTACACACAGAGTCTACTTTATATTAATAGATTAATTTCAAATTTCCGTTTTTTTTTTTTTTTTTTGCTTTCATTTGCCCACATCTTACTCCATTTTGTCTTAATTTAAACACATACACATTCTTTCAATTGGACCGAATTCTCACAGACCATATTTCATACAAGCTACATGTTTTAAAAGAAAAATGGTGCATCAATAAGGTAGCGAGGGGGGGGTGAGGGAGGGAGGAAGGGGGTTAGGATATCCTAAATTTTATATTTCAGAAACGTTCTTTACTGATGAGTCCTTCCCGTTTGATATTTACAGCCTACCCCCCCCCCCCACACACACACACACAAACACACTTTCCCGAACGAAAATTTTGTTGTTGAAATAAACTTAGATGAAGAAGATAGCATCTCATAAAAATTGCCTGAAGATCTATGCTCATTACTTGCATCAAAAAGAAGGGGGGGGGGGCGGGCTCGTCTTATTATGCTTATAATGCCTGTACATCGTGAGCAGTAAACATGCATGACACAATACTCCTTCGAAAAGGGGTTTCTCACGGGTCCTTTACAATTTACAGAGTGGATGGCCGCAATGGTTCTTGAAGACGTAAGCTATGACGATGAGTCAAATGCATAGATTCCTATTTTTGTCTTTGATACTGAATAGACTTGACAGATAAAAGATTTTCATGCTATATAAAACTATCTTCATCTGAGAAGCAGTGACGATAAAAACATCAAGAAGAAAGCTTTGTAGCCAAGTTTAAAGGTAAGTCTTCCCCGTAGATTAAATATATATAGTATACGAGTGAAAGAAATTAACTTCACTCTTAATTTGTAATTATCTGACTTTGATCTAGACGTGGTGTAAGGACAGAGAGCTGGTTTGCGGTTTCAAACAATCTCAAACTCCACCATTGCCATTGTAGGGCCGAGATTTTTGTTAAAGGAGAGATGGGGGGGGGGGGGTATCTTGTCGAGTAATTCACAGTTTGTTTAGCGTACTGAATATCAGATGGGGGGGGGATTGGAGCTAACTGAGCATTGAGTTGGCCACACCTGTCCGTAGTTCTTTATGTTGTGTCTTTTTTTAAACTATATAGCTCCAATACGCAGACAGCTAGATTAGACAGGAAGACCGACAGGTAGATAGATAGTTTCATAGATAGATAGTTTTTTAGATAGATAGTTTGATAGATAGATAGTTTGATAGATAGATAGTTTGATAGATAGATAGTTTGATAGATAGATAGTTTCTTAGATAGATAGTTTGATATATAGATAGATAGTTTGATAGATAGATAGTTTGATAGATAGATAGATAGATAGTTTGATATATAAATAGTTTGATATATAGATAATTTGATAATTAATAGACAAGTGAGAATATCCATCCATAGGACAATGAGAGATTATGTAATATAGTAAAAAATGGGTCGCTAAGAAAACATTTCCGATGAAAGAAACGAGGAGCATTATGGGATGGCAGAAAGTCAGTTGAAACCACACTATGGGATTATAGTCCTATTTTCATAGCATACGGGATAACTCTTAGCAAGAAACAAACAAACAATGAAAGCACAAAAAAAGAAAGTTACTTCCCCTCCCTATCTCTCGCTCTCCGTGTCTCTCTCCCACACCTTTACAATAAACTAATGTTTAGTTTTTAGTTTAGGTCATTCTATCCAGTATCCACCCTTCTTCTTAACACGCACGCGCGAGCGCCCCCCTGCCCCGCGCCCTCACCCCGACACCCTACTCTACTACTATATTTTTCTCATCTCCTCCACAGTTCTCGATAATATTGACTTGCGTAAAGGAGAAACAAAGAAGAAAAAAACTAGACGGGTCTGTGGGGCAGGGAAGGGGGGGGGGAGCTAGCCTTCGGGAGGTTTGGGGGGGGGGGGGGAGAGAGAGGAGAAATAACAGAAGACGCTCAGAACAATTTATCAGCTGTCAACTGAAAAGGGGAAGAGAACTGCGAGTATCATTTCATCAGTCCAGACGTGACCAAATTGAATGTGTAGCCAAATTTATTGCCTTCTTCTCTCCCACCCCCCCCCCAACCCTTTTTTTCCCTTATATTTTTCTTCCATCTTTTATTTTTGTCCTCCCATCCTCTTTTCTTCCCCACTGGTTCTTCTCTTCTGTATTCTTCTTTTTTTTTTTTGGTCTCATTTTCCTCTTTCTGTCGTCAGTTCTAAGTTTACGGAACGCAAAAAGCAAAAAATAAATATAAACAAAATTGTAATGATACCAGAGCTCAGGAGAGGTAACTCCGAAATATTTCATTGAATGACCTTAACCGTTACCCATTGAGGGGGAAAGGGGGGGGGGGGTCCACTGCTGTGCAAAAAGGCTGTTTCACTGTTTTAATTATTGTCAAGTACCGCACTTCGTTTTAATTGTTTCATCGTAACGCTGTTTGGCTGTTTCTTATGTTGTTGTCTTAACAAAATGCACGAAGAGCACAAAGTTTGATTACGTCATTTGCCGCACATCGTAAGGGGCCTTCCAGTAAAGACGTTGCGAGAGGCGGGTCAAACATTTCTGACGATATGTGACAAGATGGATGTCGGAATGATACACACGTACGCAAATGTACAGACAGACGTACAGACAGACGAACAGACAGACGAACAGATCAATGTCATGTTTTGGTGTTCATTACATCTATTATATTTTCTATTTAAAACGTAAAGAGAAAACTCTCGTGTTTTTATTTCCTCCAGACGTCCTTCCTTCATCACCATGACAACGCGCTTGGCGCTGGAATAGCAGACCTGTTTTTTCAGTCTACGTAGCCGAATCAGAATTGGGATATTATCCTGTAACGGATATGGGGGTAAGGAGAGTGGGGATAATGAAGGGGGGGGGGGCTTAATTGCGTCAATGAACAATAAAAACAACAAACTAAAGCCAAATAAAGTTATTTTACAAAAATTCAGACTCGTTTATAGTTTAGACTCAATTATTTCAAGAATAAACACAGCAATGAAATTTGATCCCTACATCAAAAGATGATATCGCCATTATTTCTATTATTATTGTTCAAGTGAAAAATGTCAAAAGATTTTTTGAAAATGTTAAATGGGTTTCTATATTTTCTTTATACATTGTTACATGTGTGTTTGTTTTGTCTATGGAGTGGTGGGGAGGAGGTGGTGCTGATAGAGTTAATGGCTTTATACCCCATCCCCCTCCCCAATCACAAGTTTATTATTTCCCCAAAGAAATGTTGTTTTTTAAATCCCCTATTATTTATAGCCTACTAACAAAAATAAACCCACAAAATACAACGACTAAATATTAAAGCATTGTCGAAGGAAAAGAGTAATATACATCATTTTTTAAAATAACGGAATTAAGTGTAAAACATTTTACGAAACAAAAAACACTCTAAATAATGTATAAGTATACCAAAATTTTTCTCAACCTATCGATGCCTTGGATCTAATAATAATTTTAAAAAAACGGATTATTATTTTTTTTTCAAAGAGGGTTGTAGCAGACAGACAGTATCCGGGTCACATCTGGCCAGATGCCAAGATAACCTTGACAGTGGAAAAAGGCGTCAGTTGTTGAGTTGTTGATATTTTTTTCTGTTGACCACTACTGAGGCGGGGTGGAGGGGGGTACGATGTTTAGTTCAAAATAAAACTATAGGGAGAGGATTTTTCATGTCGGATGGATGGGGGGGGGGGGGGTGAGGAAGCTCTGTGTTACTGCACAAGGGGGGGAGGGCATATAAAATATCTTGTCTTGCTAAATTTAAAAAAAATAAATAAGAAAACACGCGTGAGCTCGTCCCCCCCCCCCCCCCCAAATTTTTTTTTTTACAAAAATAACAAATTATGTATTGTTATTACACGACAGTGATAATATCTTGGGGATGTTATCTCTAGCTATGGGGGTTGTTAAGCGGCGCGTAAATATCAATAATTATCAATAATAACGATATTAGAAATAAAACTAGACGAAGGTCTGCCTTTGTTAAAAGGGAAATTTATTTCTGGGGGGGGGGGGGCGTGTCAGAAAAAGATTTAGAGTTATCCTATCTTTCTATGTTTGTTTTGTTTTTTGTTTTTTTTTTTAAATTGTTTTTTTGTTGTTTTTTTTGCTATGCCAAAGTTCAAATGCCTACATATTATATTGCATAATTCTGATATGAAGTGGGTAGGGGGTAATACAATATTGAGGTGGTTTTGTGGAAGAGAGAGAGAGTTGACAATTTGAAATGAAGTCGGTTGCAAAACTTGCAATCTTGCACAAATGATATTTTTACAAAACGCAATGATGAATATAAACTTCACAAGGACATTCACCCCCCCCCCCCCCACCTCCTCCTCTTTTTTTTTCCACACAATTCCGATATCTTTTTTTTTTAAGAAGAAGATTGGCGCCAAATTGTTCAGCTCTACTCATACATCCTCAAAACAAGGAATTCATTGGATTAATAATCTGCAGACGATAGATTTTTTTGTCGCCTGATAGCGGCGGCAGTTAGGTTTAAAAACAAAAAACTAATATCGTCAGACGAGCCGTGCGAGGAGGGAGAAAAAGAGGAGGGAAATCTTCGATCTATAAGCCATGTCTTTAAAAAAAATGTCCGGGAGGGAGGGAGGGGAGCCAACTTGGAAGTCGACAGCGCAAGGGCAATTGAGCGCGAGGAAGCGCGGTGGTAAACATAGGCTATCTCAGACCGGACATTCGATTAGCCAATCATGGCTTTCTTCTCCTCCCCTTACCCCTCTCTCCACACACGAGTGTTGGCGATGTTTTTTTAACAGTAAATTCCAAAGAAGTGTATTAAAATAGAGAGATTACTACAAACAAACAAAAAGTAGGACTTGTGGGATTGATGGAAATGGTCAAACAGTAAATTGTAAGTCTTTATTTGACTCATTCTAAAATTTTCAAGAACTTTTTGGATAAGCAGGTTGGCCCTAGCTATATGGTCATAGCAGAACGGCCATAACAGAGCGGTCATAGTGAATTGATCGTATCAGATTGGCCATGGCAGTCTGGTCATGATAAAATGGCCACGACAGACTGGACATAGCAGATGGCGAGACCACAAATCAATACAAGATTATGTGAGAAACTGCAGGTGTGCGTGGAATGTCTTCAGAAATATCAAAAGTTGCCCACCACATCACACCTATATCAAACCAATGGGAGCAGGCTCTGACCTGGGAAGACTTGCTTATCAACACACAGAGCCCATTACAGACCTCAAAACACCAAGGACATTGGTTCAAATCCATCTTAATACACGTGATGAATTCTTTATTTAGGAGGGGCTAGGATCCAAAAACACACAAATAAGCCCAAACACACCAAAGGCATAATTCAAACATTAAAGGAAAAGGACAAAAAGACCCAAAACACCAAAAGAATACACACACAAATCCTGACAGAAAAAAAACCCACAAGAACACGCAAAGATACCAAAACATTGTACCAAAACATTTGTACCAAAACATTTGTACCAAAACATTTGTACTAAAGCAATTGTACCAAAACATTTGTACCAAAACATTTGTACCAAAACATTTGTACCAAAACATTTGTACCAAAGCATTTGTACCAAAACATTTGGACCAAAACATTTGGACCAAAACATTTGGACCAAAACATTTGGACCGAAACATTTGGACCGAAACATTTGGACAAAAACATTTGGACAAAAACCACCGAGAAAAATTACACACATACAGACGGACATACAAGGATGTAGACTTACATGCTATCTCCACGACGCCCCGGGTGCTTTTGATGCTCTGCGGCGCGTCGGCGCCCTGGACGTTGTTCCAGGCTGTGCATTCGCACCAGTAGCCGTCGCTGCCGTAGTACTCGTCCCTCTCTTCTCTGGTCACCAGGATGCTGGACTCGAGGGTCTTGCGTCTCGTCCTGGGGTCAATTTTCTCTTTGTTGATTTGGTTCTTCGATGGGATTTGATGGCCCACGCATTTAAAGGTGATCTGAGAAGAAACAAACAAAATGGGGTTATGAACACTATTGTATTAGCCACATAGTACATTGGTACACTAAACCAGGTGTCGGCAACATTCTGATAATTAGTGATAATATAATAGTGATAATAGTGTTTCTAATTAATTATGCGTGCCATAGTTTAAAAGTCTTTTATTTTTATAGAATAGACATGAATTGCTTTTATGAGGGAGCTTCAGCGTGCCATTGGAAATCGCTCTGTGTGCCAAGTCATAGTTTCAGCATAAAATGGTAAACTCATGATATATTTAAAGAATAAGACATCATTATTACTTAGAGAAATTATTACCAGTATAAATAAAATGGTAAGCTCAAAACATGATTGAGTTATGATTGTATGAAAGCTTTTCGAATTTAGAACAACAATTTCAGCAAACACGTTTGTATGCCTTTCATACCATGTTGGTCTATAGTAAATCAGAATACGAAACGGGGATGGTGTGACCAGTTCATTTCAAACTATAGACTATGTATCTAGAATCTAGAACAATCTAATAGTTCTAAAAAGCATCTGTTTTAAAACATGCCAACTTATAGTTTCGAAAACACAGCTATTGAAAGTATGCTTGTGGTGTGTTTATATTTATGAAAGAAATTGCTGATATCATAAGAACTTTATTCTAAAGCAAAAATGAGATAAAAGTAGTCAATATAAATATTTCATCATTTTCACAGAATAACAAGAATTAGCTTAAATACTGAGTATAGGTGTCGAACACTGGGCGATAATATTCATTATTCGTTTTTATTATTAATTTTTTTTTTAATAGATCTGTCACGAGAAGATATAATTATTTAAATTTGGAATAAAGAAAACAAAATATGTTTGGCGGGTCTAGAAAGAAACATTAAGTTAAGAGCCTTTAATTTATATAATAACTTTGTGTTGTTGTCTTAGTTGTTGTTGTGTTTTGTGAATGACAAAAAAATAATACAAAAGCGATGCATTTAATCTCTGCAACTCAACGCAGATTCCACCCCACCCCCTATAATCTCTCCGCAGATTTCCCCCCCCCCCCCCGACCCATTTATTTTATTCCTCCCAGTTTATTTAGTTTAACGCCAATCATAGGATTACCGCCCCTGTTTATTTAACACGAAGTAAACTGAAGGCCAAAAACTACACACACACACAAATAAATATGAATTCTTTTTTTTTTTTTTATATTCCCTGCAGAGAGCGTCTTTTTAAAACAAATAAACATGATTTATTCACCAATCAAAATTTCATCCCCCGACCACATCTGATGTTGTTTTTTGAGGTGTTCTCTTTCACACACACACACGCCCCGCTCCCCTCGCGCCCCTTCCCCCATCCACGTTTCCCTGTTACATGAAGACAGTTCTACCACAAGTTTTCTGACTCGCGCAGAGTGACATTATGGTTGTTGCTGTTTGTTGTTGTTGACATTATGGTTGTTGCTGTTTGTTGTTGTTGACATTATGGTTGTTGCTGTTTATTGTTGTTGACATTATGGTTGTTGTTGTTTGTTGTTGTTGACATTATGGTTGTTGTTGTTTGTTGTTGTTGACATTATGGTTGTTGTTGTTTGTTGTTGTTGTTTTAGTTTTAGCTCACCTGGATTGCAGGTGTCGCCCGGCAGGTGATAGTCACCGGCTGGTTCTTGACGACGTAATAGTTGGGCTCTGGCTGGAGCTCCCATTCCGGAAGTCCTTGGGTCAGTGGGTCGCTGCTGCCGAAAGGGTAATCCCCTGAAAAATTGGAGAGAAAAAGTTTCGGTCAGTTTCAAGTTAGTCATTTTTTGTACATGGATATTTCATACCTTTTATAATATGCCTTTTTTCAATACAAATTTAAGAATGGACATTTCATACCTTCAACAATACGCATTTCTTTCTACACACATTTAATAATGGACATTTAAGACCAAATATGGACATTTGTTGTTAAAAACATGGACAGTTGATACTAAACATAGACAATTGTTACAGAACAAAGACATTTGATATTGAACATAGATACATTTCTGACGCTTCATTAAAATAATAAACACGATTTATAACATTTAAAAAAATATCCAGAAGCCCTCCAGCTAATGAGAAGGGTGTGGGTCTATTTGTAGATTTTATAGTTCAGTGACATAAACATTAGGCGCAAAATGTCTACCTGGCCTGTCCTATACAACGAAAATATTTCTTTATCGGAGCGCTTTATAAATAAATATAAATGAAACCAAATTTAGGAACACTTATTTTTTTTAAAGCTTAGAAACTGTGTTTATTTCTGTTTATAAGAGCTTGCCCTTGGTGAGAGCTCGTGTTTTTTTAACAAGTCTTCCTGTAGATTGTAATAATTGTGTACGGATTTTGTAGTCAGGGTTATCTCCCTCGCCTGTTCTAGACTTCCGTGAATACAGAGTTCTATTCTTGGGATGTAGTTTTTATTGTATAGTGGCCAGACCTTGTTGCTTGTGTGATTTGTATTTGTTTGTTCTGTGTGCTTGTTGATTGTGTGATTGTTTTTGTGCTTGTTCGTTTTTAATGTGTGCTTATCTTACAATTGCGGCTCTCAATTTGTTATGGTAAGAGACACATGGTCAAAAATGGAGTAAAACATTTTTTTTTTCAGATTCCCACTTAGTTCTAGGGTAAAGATAAAATTCTCTCTAAGGGCAACATTCAATGGACTCTGATGCCACAGTGTACAAGGGATTGTGTGGCCAGCAGACAATACTTTTCAACAACTAATGTCAAAGCATGGTAAATCACTCACCCACACTATAAAACAGACCATAACTCACACACAAACACATTCAAACACACATAGGTGCATATTGCAAGGTGAACGGTGTGTAACATAAAGTATCGCAATTTAACAAAATACGTATTGATCCTGCATTTTGTAAAGTATTAATAAGGCACAACAAGTATCGTCACAATTCATGAATCACAGGGAAAATATTTCACTTTTTTGGGTTGTTTGTGAAATTTTTAAATGTCAAATCAGATATAAGAACTTACCTCGCCTCATCCTTTTTTTTCAAAAAAATAAAAAAATAAAAAAATAAAAACAATTCCTTTTTTTTTACTTGCATAAAAACAAAAAACAACAACGTAAAATATGAAATATTTCTGACAGTTGGGGAAACGAGAATATAGAGACTGGAGGTTGGGAGAGGAGGGGGAGGGGGAGAAGCTGAGACACGCGAGGGGAGAGAACTGAGAGTGTGGAGAATCTCATTTTTCTAACAAGAAACGATATGAGTACAAAGAAGTTGGGGAAAATTGGTGAATGGGGGTGAAGGGAGGTGAGAGGGAGAGACAGAATGGGTAAGGGGGGGGGGGCGGGGACGTATTTTATTTCCTTGTTGTCTCGGACAGAACACGTGAATAGGTGGGCAGTTCAAGTTGTTGGGATGGAGAGGGAGGGGTGCAGAGAGAGACCTCTCTTGAGGATCAAGGTGCCTTAATTAACAGTGAATATTTCATTAGCATTTTTAAATTGTGCGGAAGTAGGTGCGTGTTTGTGTGCACGCGTGTGTGTGTATAGTGAGTGCTTGTGTTCCTTTTGTGTGTAAGCGAGTAAGTCTACAGTTATGTAAGTGTGTAGGTGTTTAAATATGCCAGTGTGTAAGTGTGTAAGTATATAGTTGTGTAGACGTAGAGGCGTGTAGATGTGTCGGTGCGTAAGTGTGTAAATATGTAGGTGTGTAGACGTATAGGCGTGTAGATGTGTCGGTGCGTAAGTGTGTAGGCGTGTTGATCTGTAGGTATGTAAGGGTGTTCTGCTCAAGCCCTTGTTGACAGGTATATTTACGTTATAAAAACCGAGCAACATTTGGGTGGCAACACGCTCCAGTAGTATGCCATGGTCAATGAAGGCGATAAACCCTGATTCACTAGCCCATGGGACCATCGGGCGATACTATTAGTGAAACGGGTGCATTTGTTATAAAGAACATAAAAGGAAATAACTCTCCCCTATTACTTTTAGGCATATAGGCCTAACACACACAAAAAAGGGAGTAAGTATCCCATCTTCCATAGGTGTATCCGACAGTTGGTTATAAAGTATATCTTTTAGGAGGATGCTGGTGCTTTCCTTGCGATGGCGTTGCAGACGCTATCTCCTCCCGCACATCTTTGCCTCGCCGGGAACCATCTTTGGGGGCGCGTGATGGACTGGAATCAGCGCCCGCTTATCTCCAAAAGGTGGCCGTAGCGGGGGATGTGGACTGGGGGAAGACGAATAATCTGGTGCACAAGTGTCTGTCTGAAGATGGAGTCAGGATTCAACAAAGACAGTTCTAGGTTTTTTGTTTGTTCTATTTTTTGTCTTGTTCTGTTGTTTGACTTTTAGAGAAAAAGAACTTTTTAAGCTTCGAAGACAGGAAACGGTTCAAAGTAAACATCGGCTTCTCCTTCTTCTTGTTTTTTTTTAAAGGTAATTGAAGGTAATGGCGCCGGTACATTACAGGTTTTTTTAAAGAGGGCTGGGGGGCTGGGGGGAAATGGGGGGGGGGGTGCAAGTTAATAACATTTAAAAAAATACATTTCGAAAAATTTGTTTGGTGCAAGGGTGTCTACCATTGTTAGTCATTGTTATGTAATAGTAACACCTTCCAACGTCTAACTGCAGCCGCTACCTTTACAGTGTATGTCGTCAATGTTTATACAGTAGACACCAGGGGTCACCAGGGGTCGGAAACCTTTTCATGATAGTGTGCCAAAGTAAAATTTGAAATATATATTCGGCGTGCCAATACAGCTTAAAATATATTCGGCGTGCCAATACAACTTAAAATATATTCGGCGTGCCAATACAACTTAAAATATATTCGGCGTGCCAATACAACTTAAAATATATTCGGCGTGCCAATACAGCTTAAAATATATTCGGCGTGCCAATACAGCTTAAAATATATTCGGCGTGCCAATACAGCTTTAAAAGTAATCTTCTTCTAGCACCCAATTTCTTGTAGAAGATACTTGAATTGCCTTTTAGGAGGTCTTTCGCGTGCCAATGAAAATAACTCTGCGTGCCAAGTAACTTGGCACGCGTGTCGTAGGTTGCCGATTCCTGTAGTAGACTATCATCTCCATGAAAAAAAAGCACTCAATAGCTGACCACTTTATCTCCTTAACGTTATAACAGAGGATCTAGTTTCGCTTAGGTTTTATTAACGTTCCACTGGCTTTTATTGTTAAATGGCCCCTTCCTCCCCCTCCCCAACTGCACTGCCTCCCCGAGATACTGTTGTTCATTTCTTGCTTTTCTTGTTGTTGTTTTTTCTTCGCTCCGTTAAATAAATGAAAATATAATGATTTACCTTGTGTGTGTGTGTGTTTAAAACGACCATTTGTGTAGTTAATTTATACATTCGACTGTTTACTTTTAGGAAAATTGGCCAAAATGTTTGTTGAGAAAGTATAAGATCTCAAAATATATTTATATTTATATTTCTTCCTTCCCATAATAACGCACCAAACCTACACATTTACGACTCATTGCATCCACCACCCCACACACTGTGAGGACGAAGAAAATATGTACAGCTGAAGCTCTTCCAACTGTTGTCACGTGGCACGTCTTTAGCGCTCGCTCGCAGGAGTTGTGTATACTTTTCACTAGCCCCATTACCCGGCATTGCCCGGGGGGGGGGGGGGGGGAGAGAGAGAGAGAGAAATTACGCTAATTTACCTTAGGGACAAAAGGCACGACGTGTTTCCAACACAATGTTTGAAGTAAGGAAACGTTACTCAATCTCGTCTACGGTATGTGCATACACAAAAACAAACAGCCACAACTTCTACAACTGCTTTAACAACTACAACAGCTTTAACAACTACAACAGCTTTAACAACTACAACAGCTGCAACATTGTCTCAGTATTGAGCTTCGGCTCGTGGCATTTAACAGAAACACACATACATTCTCGATGGGATCGCAGACGCACACACGCACGCACAGACACCAAACTTTGATAAATTTGTTCACTGCCATCTATTTCTAGACCCCTGGCATTCCACTCGCTCCCGCCCCCACCCCCCTCAGTACAAGCTCAACACCCCCCCCCCTTTTCACCCGCCACCCATCCCCCACACCCCGTTATCATATCTCACGAGCGTTGAACTGGCCATCAAGACACACTGCTCACAAATGCTGTATCGCAAAACACGAAAGACAGGATTGGAGGGGGGGGCGAGGCAGGGGAACGGGGCGTTGGAGGTTGCGAGACACTCGTAGTCAACTCGTAGATAACCAGGAGGGTGAGGGAACGAGAGGGGGGAGGTTTTACCATGCCAAACACACTTTGTTTCAATTTTTAAAAGTGGTAGGCCGCACCGCTCCCTTCCCCACCCTGCTAACTCCTTTCTTAACCTTTTCCAATCGTATTTTCACCCCTTCAGTAAATTTATGGCCAGAGGAAAACGGACAGACAGCTTACAGCTCACTCCACCCCCCACCCCCCCCCCCCCCCCCAACTCCTTTGCACGAGACATATCGCGCATCCTTCTCAACAGCACGCTTGTTGCAGACCACTCTGGCTTGTCCTTACAGTACAGACTCTCTAATGAAAACTAATACCTTGTTGGACTATGGTCATTCCTAGATTTAAAGACGTTATATATGGTCTACCCCACCTGGACCGTGTCAGTGTGACTGTGTGTAAAGCATATGGGGGGGGGGGAGTTTTACAAGGGCGAAACTGTTCCAGAAACAATTAAAATTCTTGGAAAGGGAGTGTGTGTGTGTGGGAGATAGGGGCGATTTTGGCAGCGTTGGAAGGAGATGAAATGTGAGGCAGAACAACTGGAAACGGGGGGCGAGATGACCTCCAGGAATTCGTCAAGACACCCAGTGACTGGATAGACTGGACATGTCAGGTATGCTGACCACGACTTCTGCTTCAATAAATTATACGACGCGGTAATGAGATATATAGATAGAAAACGAGAATGTTGGCGAGGGAGAGAGAGAGAAAGAGATGGAAAAAATAGAGAGAATGAAAAAGAAAGATAGGAATGAAAGAATGAACGAAAGAAAAGAAATAAAGAAGCAACACCGTTAAAGTCACCGTCGTATCTAGTAGATCGTAAGCCATCAATTCAATGCCACAGATATTATATGACTGCACATAAACATCGCGAAGAGATGGGTATTTTGGTACCATCACGACAGGACTAATGGGGGGAAGAGGGGGGAGGGTCCAGTACCATCATGACTTGACTTGACAAGAAGTGTCTGGCATTCTAGCGCTTCTATTGGACAATAGGGTTATTTTATTAAACCATGAGATAGGCATTTCAGTGGCCATCTAGGCTGAACATAGAGGCATTTCAGAGGCCATCTAGGCTGTCCACAGAGGCATTTCAGAGGCCATCTAGGTTGTCCATAGAGGGTATTTCAAGTGCGAGAATAAACTGACAATAGCTGGAAAGAGAACAAAAAAAGGGGGAGAGGGGGCTGCGGTGCCATTGCAGGAGAATAATTCCTGTATGTGCCCCCCCCCTCTTCTTTTCCCCATGTAAGAGCGTAGGAAATGGTATTTTTAGTACCTCATTTCCTGGTTTGGTAGTTTAAACCGGGGGTTGGCAACCTTTTGCTAACAGTGTGCCAAACTAGGATTTCTAAATCATTCATTGTGCCAACACTGAACAGCCTGAAAGTCAACCTAATATACCTTTTAAATATTATTTTTATAGAACAATTAATTTAACTCAGTAGCAAGGCCAAGAGCAAAGGAGATTATTTATAGAGAAAATCTTTAAAGCGTTTTATATTAAATTAATTAACGTGTTTGTGATTATCATCCTTATCATTAGCACTTATATCAAATAATATATTTTATTACTAAACTGATCACATTTATAGTAATTATTGTCTAAACATTATCATTTATTAGACAAAATTAAAAATGATTATCTAATACCTGCAAATGTTAATTACATATTTATCTCAGTTTAACTGAGACTTCCTATAATGTTTTGTATTTCGTAAATTGAATGCTGATTATCGTCAAGCGGAATGGACACGTAGTAATCATACAAACTAGGTAGTTAATGTAATGTTTGAAAATATACATGTAAATACTTTAGTCATATACTATTTATTTAATTTTAAAATATTTTTTTACAGTTTGATCATTTAAAGTTATAAATTGTAAGCCATTTATTCTTTTATACAAGAAAAAAAATGAAACATATTAGAAATATTAGCTCAAATAAAACGGGTTTATTATGTCCCTTTAAAAAAATGTTTTCACATTTTATTTAATAGTGATGTCAAACAAGTTATGTTTTGTAATATAACAAATATTACTAATTATTTTTCTTTAAATAAATCCAACATTGTGGTATTCAATACAATATTTAATTATTAGAGTATTAAAAATATTTTCCGCTAAACAGTTGTAAATAAACACTTTCTGAATTAATTTAAGGATTTTATATTTTAAACATTAATAATTACAGAAATTACATAATATAGTGCTATATTTATTAAATTGACTATTTTAATATTTATTACAGTTATTAAATTAATAATACAAAAAAAATGGTTCAGAGTTACTTTTATTTATTTTTAATTAAATAAGATGAGTATAAAAACTCTATTTAATGTAATTAGTCTATATCAATTAATGAGCGGTCAAGTGTAGGTGACCTCTTTGTATGCTTAAAACAGCTTTCATGTGCGATAAAATCTGTTCACAAGTGTAAGTTGAACCAAAAGCTAAAAGTAAAAGAGCGAATGCCTAGCTGTTAAGAATAGCAGACGACTTTCCTACACAGCTTCCTTCCAGATTTTTTCCTCAAATGAGCACTTTTTAAAAATGTTTCAAATTTAACTTGCTGCATTTTAAAATAGACTAACCAATATCCCTCCACTTAAAAAAAAAAGATCACATCTAAGAAGGTTGTAGTAAGATCACATCTAAGAAGGTTGTAGTAAGATGACATCTAAGAAGGTTGTAGTAAGATCACATCTAAGAAGGTTGTAGTAAGATCACATCTAAGAAAGTTGTAGTAAGATCACATCTAAGAAGGTTGTAGTAAGATCAAACCAGTTAGGCTTGGTGTGGTATGAAAAAATGAGTCCATCAATTTGAAAGTCTTGCCTTTGTTTAGAAAACTCTGCTTTGAGTGCTTCGATGTACTTCTTTAAAAAGCCCAACTATATATCTTCATATATGCCTTAATATAGGAATGTACTTGTAGGCCTACATGTCCAGTTTCAATGCAAATCTATTCCAGTGGTCCTTGTGAATGCAAGTTCAACTCACTTAAATGTGTCAGTCAGAAACATCGGCTACAGGGTCAGTTATTCTCATTCAGAACCGGAAAATGTTTGTTGTTGTTTTTCAATAATAAACACACACATCTTGGAGGTCTCTCGCGTGCCATTGAAAATCGCTCTGCGTGCCAAGTGCCTTAGGTTGCCGACACATGGTTTAAACTATCAGCTTCACGAATTGGGATATTTTAACTATCGTGATTTTTGTTATATTGAAATAATGGATCTCTGTATCACTGGGATCACATCATCCAGAATCGGATACTGGATACTGGATACTTTACTTCCAGATTACTTTAGAATATTGACAAGTAAAAACAAATCTATAGCCACATTTTGTTTTGTTTCTAATGTTAAACTTATCGCTGCCATAGGCTACATTTTGGCGCTAAAACTCAATAAAAAAAATGCATCAACTAAAGAAAATGTAATTTTTTTTTAAGGAAAAATTGAATAGAATAGAACTGAGTAGCAGGTGTAGATAACTAGTGGGTATTTTTTACATTTTACGGTCAGATTGGGCCAGAAGGTTGACCTCTCTATTTTCTCCGCGGGGAGCAAATTATCAGACGACGAAGAGCTTCCCTATTCGGCAGCAGGGATCACTTGAACGTAGCAGACGACTACCACTGACCGCTCGGACACGCGAACGCTACAACACGAACATGCCGCCACGCTTTCCAAGGGCAACAGGGAGGTGCAAAAAAGAAAAGTTCATAATACAAAGTCGTTACTTTAAAGGCAAAAGATTTTATTTTTGATGCCCCACACAGCTTCAAACCAATGGAAAGGAAAGAGTTAACAAAAATAAAAAGCCTTTAGAAGAGAATAGTAACAAAAAATTATTGATACGTTTATTTAACGCTTTCTATCTAGGAGCATCTGTTGCTCACGTACAAATAAAAAAGTCGCCGTAAATAGGTCAACGTGAGCTAGAAAAAACTGTAAGTAGGTCATTCTATCAATCAAACCGAGATTTTTAAATTGGGTCCGCGCGGCGCCATGTTATTTTCTCCCATTGACAATTTTCCTTATAATATCTAGGTCAGGACTGTTGACAGTGCATTAGGATCAACGATAACGTATACTTATAAAAGTAGGTCAATACTTTAAAAAAAAAAAACAACCGGTATGGCGGTAAAAGTCTGTTGCTCCTAGATCAATTATAGGAAGATAGCGTGTAGCTGTGTAACGTTATAATCTTATCGGAATGTTTGTAACACTATAGACTAATATAATAATATCTGATCGATAAGTATGTAACAATTTAATCTGATTGTAATTTTAGAGTAGGACATAGTGTTTAATTTTTTTTTTATTAAAGGACCCATATTTGATTGCATATTAATCTTAACAATATCAATGCAAAAAAAAAACGCATAGTTATTTAATGTTTGAAATGAAAGTAAAAGTCGAGGCTAGACTGAGTGTTTTAAAGTTGTAGAATGATACTATTTCTTATCTACTCTTGATAGTAGGGCTATACTGGAAGTATCTGAGAAAGATTCCTAGTAGATAGTAAAATGAACCTTAACAAAGATAATAAGAATGTCATTTGCAAAAAATTGAACAAAGATAATAAGAATGTCATTTGCAATAAATTGAACAAAGATAATAAGAATGTCATTTGCAATAAATTGAACAAAGATAATAAGAATGTCATTTGCAATAAATTGAACAAAGATAATAAGAATGTCATTTGCAATAAATTGAACAAAGATAATAAGAATGTCATTTGCAATAAATTGAACAAAGATAATAAGAATGTCATTTGCAATAAATTAGTCACCGTGAGCAGCGCGTTCGACTGGCGCCGAAGGTCCTGGGTTCGAATTTCGAATCCAATGCCCAGCCGCCTTTACTTTACCCCAACTAGTGTCAGGTACCCATCAGAGCTGGGTAGACTCAGGGACACCCTCAAGTCCCAGGGAAAAAAAATCCTGTGGGAGATGCTTAACTTTTTATTTGTGTGTGGGAAAACAAAGTGTGCGTGTGTGTGGCGGGGAGGGCTTTTTTTGTTGTTGTTTGTGTTTTTTTTTTCTTTAGTTGAGTGTTTTCCGTTTCAGTTTGTTTATACATATATAAGTATCAGTGTACATGACATAAAACGGTTAACGCCTTGACCTCTTCCCTCTCCCTACTCCACCCCTTACCGATCTCTGAGTAGCATCGCCCCCCCTCCTCCAACCTCCTCCTCAGAGTTCTTCCCTCAGGGGCCTGACCTTAATGAGGGAGATGACAGACGGCCCTGAAAGGCGAACGGTGAAGTTTTCTCCGGGGCCTCAAGCATTGAGAAACGGCGGTGTTGAAACATCGAGGGATGGGGTAGGAGGGGGGTGTGTGTGAAGGTCCCGGGGTCTCGCCTGACATACTATCTCGCTCAGCCAGATCTAATGTACACTTGCTTGTGTACAGAGGTGTAGCATATAGGAAGGGGGGGGCGATGGGTGTGTGGGGGGGGGGGGGGCAGGGGGGTGTACCGACTCACACTAGGGTGGACGCCCCTCTCTCTCTCACGGTCTAAACAATCGTCACTCATCTCATGACAACTATTAGGCGAGTGGTAATCGAGAGAGCTGAAGAGAAGTAGTGACTGTGAAAGTACCGTAAAGTACCCCAATGGCTGTAGTACTACTAACGTGAATAACATTGTAGAGTTAACGTTTAACCTTTTAAAACGCGGATCCCTATAGCCGTCACGTGACGTTATAGAAAATATAAACAAACACATGATAGCTACATTCTATATGTGACATTTGTCACACAAGTGACAAAACAGGCCCCCGACGATTCTTTTTCCTATTACAGTTTTATTCATGGTCATTTTGCGGATCATTTCCTCCGCCCGCTCCCGCCCTCCCCACCGTGTCCCCCAGTCCCCCATTAACAGGGCCCTCAATTATAACCCACCCTCGCTAAAAGTCTCGCGATGACTATCAGCTCATAATGGCTACATTAATCTCGGGACATAATCTGCCCACCCGTAAGTGTTGACATTTAGAAGCACACGGAAGACAACGCACACATAACAAAAATGGGAGGGAGGAAGGGAAGGAAGCTATCCTGTAAAGAGGGGTGGTTGTGGTGTCGAGGGAATGGGTAGGGGCGGAGATCAAAAGTCAAACCCAAGTTGTGGCCTCAGGCATATAATATACTATATAATATACTATATACTATCAGTGCCGAGGAGGCAGTGGTGAACTTGGCACCATTCTCCGTACTTAGATAGTCTTAAAGAAAGGAAATGGTAGAATATAAATGAGAACTACTTTTTTGTTGTTGATGCTGTTTGCTTTATTGTTATTATTGTGTTGTTAGTGCGGTGTCAAAAAGTTCAAGTCCCGCATTATAAATAAACAATGCTAAAACAAATTGTGTTTATTTAATCCCCTAAGTTTAAATAAAGTATAATATAGATGTATAACTTGAGTTTATAGAAAAGTTTTCACTTTCAACATTTAGTAAAGAAACTAAACGAAATATTTATCCTTGAGCGTAGTTGCGTAAAGTAAATGATGCAGTTTAAAGTTAGATCTAAGCTGGGCAAAAAAATGATAAAGTTTAAAGTTAGTTTAGTCATTCAAATATATTTGCCAAAATGTCCTTTTATTCTAGTGAATATCAAGCTGACTGGGAAAGGCATTTATTATTACACTTGGTCTTGCAAATATTACATTTGTTTTAAACAATTACTAGCACTACAAAAGACTATAGAATGTAGGTCCAAGGCAATCGAGTAATGCACAATAATGGTTTGATTGTAATGGACAAAAGACTTTTCTTTAATTACTATGTCAATATAAGAAAATATAATAGCAGCTTTTTGTACCAGACTTCACCCGCCCACCCACGAGCATGTCACTGACCACTATAATTACATCCAAGAATACCATTTCCTTTTCTTTTCATATATATTCGTACATTTACAACGGAGGTGAATCGCGCAACATGGCGACGGAATCGGCGATCACAATTGAAATGGCCGCGGTCGGTTCCCCTTTCAAGTAGGAATGGGTCATGCGTGGGACCGTTAATTTTGCGGGTTCTTGGAGAAAGAAAAAAAGAAAGGACTTTTTTTTTGTCGAGTAATGAGTAACTTGTGTAAGACACGACAAGTCAGTCACCTGACACTCACGCGCCTACATTCAGAATTGACCTGTTCGTTGTGCACGTTCAATACCTGGTGCATGTCTGTTCGGTGCACACAGAGCCTGGAACAAGAGGTGGCGCATTCATTAGAACAAGACCAGTTCCCGTATGGATACTTTAGCATGATCGCTGTGGTCCTTAATTAGGGGAGGGACATGGAAAGAGGTTGGGGAGAGGGGCGGAGTGGGGGGGGGGAGAGAGACGGGAATACGGCAATTTCATGGCTTCATACTACCCCCCCCCCCCTCCTTCTTCGTAACATTTCTACTAGCAGGCACTTTTTAATGTAGTTTCTTCAATTAAGAGTCATGCAAGGCAGTCAAGTGTAACAATTTTAAACGCTCAACTGGTAGAGTTTCGTTAGGAACTTTGCGCCACATGTCATTCCTTGGTAATAACAGTATACTAAACATTATGACATATCAAGAAGGCCTACCAGAAAAAGTGAACTACAAAACGTTTACTGCCAGTAATACTTAAAAACTAAAATCATAACTTAAACAAAAACATAGAAACATTTCCAATAAACAAAAAAGTTTAAAACTATTTAGAACAAAAACTACAACACTAAATCTACCTATACAAAGTAATACAAGCACATATATAAGCAAACCGATTTGTAAACTTCTGAACCAATCAAAATGCTCCAGAAACCGTTAGGGAGACGGGAAAGGATTATCTGGTGAGTTGTGTTTACGCGCCAGAAGGGGGGGGGGATCCTCACATCTACTTCACATTCATTACTTTCTCCACTCGTAAGCGAAGGAATGTTTTTGCCGGGAAAAGGTCGCTGCTTCTAGCAATGGGCGCATCTAATCCACGTTGGATTAGCGAGGGCTCCAATTACACTGTGAGTGGGAACACGTGGGCCCGTGGACCACATTCAGACATTCACCAGGTTTGAATTTTTTCTTTTCGTTTCGTTCTTGTTTTTTTTTTCAGAGGCTAATTTGTTTCCTAGCTCTAGACTCTAAGAATCTATGAATCCAGATGTAGTGGATGTGGATATTATATATACATGGATATAGGTGGTATATATAACAGATTGTAACAAACAGCATCTGATTAGATCTCTGAGTGTATGACACCATCTTTGTTACAGTATCAAACACCATCTGAGTTTAACCATCAGAATGTACAACATCAACAAAAAGAGTTAAAAACTGAACCATAAGAAATCAACCTAACTGTGCAATTAGTACTGTGATAAATAGAGATTTTTTTTTTGTTTTTGTAGGCTAAATCACGAACAAGCGTCTCCAGATAATTTAGCACTTCGGAAATGTACAATACATGAATACACACGTGAAAGAGAGAGAGAGAGAGAAAGAGAGAGAGAGAGAGAGAGAGAGAGAGAGAGAGAGAGAGAGAGAGAGAGATAAAGAGAATTAGAGAAAGGGGAATGGTGGGAGGTGAGCGATGCAGTCTATTGTATTCATTTATTGCCGATCTCTCCTTTATTCTTATCCCTCCACACCCCCCCCCCCCACACACACCCCACACCCCATGGGGTGCGATGGAGTCTTTAAAGCTTGCAAGATCACGCAATTAGTTGTCAGGTAACCCTATTGCTAGAAAGACCTTGGTACGACGTAACTGTACACCCATCCCCACCACACACACACACACAGACACACGCATATACACACACAGGGATACGACCTGAAAGGTGCATTTGTTACAGCGTAACATTTTAGCGCCATCCGGGCTCTAGCTGTAACGATGTGTTACTATGGAAAGACAAAGAGGCCAATAGAATTTCAGAGTTAGAGAGAAGATCAGTCAGTCAGAATATAGCTCGGTGATAGATTTGTCCAAAGACAACTAGTCTAAATCGCACATTAGTTAGACCAGCCATAACTACACTGCAGATCAAAAACAAAAGGCAACAAAAACAATAAATGACTATCTTTTAGACCAGAGAGATCGGCAACCTACGGCATGCGTGCCATACTTGGCACGCGGAGCGATTTTCAATGGCACGCGGAAGACCCCCACCAATACAAAAAATTTAGTGCCAAAGCAGGATGACTTTCGGATGTTGACACGATGGATGAATTAGTAAATCCAATTCGGCACACTGTTATCAAAAGAGTGTCTTCCACCTGAATTTAGACTACCACGGTCTCATAATGAGTGAATATATTGTGACAAGCTTAAAGCGCCAATGTAAAAAGTAATCTTTACACTGTTAACAAATTTGTGTAAAGCGACATAATATTTCACATGAACAATTTACGATCAAGAGGAAAGAGAGAGAGAAAAGAACGAGGAACGGGAGTGGAGGAGAGGTGAGTTGATCTATGCGTGTATGTTATGTAGCAGTAGGTGTCTGAAGAGATGGTTTATAAGAGTGGGGCATTGATATATGAGAAGAGGTGGAAGGGGTGATGGGGGCAATGGTTAGGGGGAGGTAGTCGCAGCAGAACTCAGTTTACCTTTATCAACTCTCTCAGTTTACAGTTTTGAACCTTGCAAGGGATGTTGCACACACACACATACACACCTCCTCATTCACATCCAGCAGGAGGATGCCCCCTCCCCAACATTGCATTTACTCCCTCACCGTCCTGCTTCTCGCCCCCCTCCCCCTCCCCTGTGCTCTGGTTACCACTGCAATGAAACCGAAAGAAAGCCATAAGGTCAGAAATATCAAGGAGTTATCAGGCGACCGTGAGCTTCAACCCTCCGTCCTCCAACGTGATATCTAACTTAATTAAAACCGTTTCCTTCTCTGACGTATTGCAGACCTGAGATTGACGGAGGGGAACGGGGGAGCAGAGTAGAGGCGGGTGTAGGGGAGGCGGCATAGGGGGGGGGGAGTGTTCTGTAACTTTCACTGATACGGAAATGTTTCCTTTAGCAAAGTTTTCTCTGTGTTCTTTGTTCTTTGTTCTTTGTTCTTTGTTCTTTGTTCTTTGTTCTTTGTTGCTTGTTGCTTGTTGCTCCTTTTTCAGTTTAAGTTGTGTGTGAAGTCCGTTATATTATTGGTTGTTGATCTGTCCCCCCATCTCCGCCACACACTCTTACACATTTGTCCTTATTAAAAGCACTGTACCCCAATCCCTATTTTCCCCGCCCCTGAGTCTATCACTCTTCCTTATACATGCACCCCCCCCCCCCCCGTTTCACAACTAGGATTTCTTGCTAGGGTTACGAGTTACGACTCTTATGTGGAGGGTTATCGGTCCTGAATTATTATTATTTTTATTCAAATGGGGTAGACTTAGTTCTGGAGTCTCGCAGACTTTGATCATGTTTTTATGCGGAAACTCTATGAATTATTATTTTCATACTGACGCCGTGACGCTGCGACTCAAGATAGTTTTTAGTTATTTGTCTTTTTTTTTCTCCATATTTTTCTTTGGCTTTTATATTGGCGATTACTAAATGGAATTGTAATCGCGTGCAGAACAAAACCGGTCCAATAGTTCTCCCCATAAATATCTATCATTAGATCCATTGCGCTGTTCAATTTTCTCAGATATTTTAGCTTTTTATATCTGGCAATGTGCAGTTTTAAGTTTACAGCTACCTGGGGACACGCCTTTGAAATACATTTTTTGTTAGAGCTTGATAATAATTTTTTTTTTCTGTAAAGTTTGACAATGAACCACAAAAGTCCCCAAATGGCATCCATTTCATAATGAAATACAATAAACTACAGTTTCAAGGACATTCATTGAATGTTCTACAAATCTAATTTGATGACGCCAAGGTAATGGACACAGTATCCCTACAAATAATGGACTAGTCCAATGTTAAACGATCCTCAATAATAATATAAAAACAACTACAATTGCTTAATTCATACCTACAGCAGAATTACTTAACAAAATGTTCACTTAGAGGCTATAGACTATAGGCTATACATATGGGGTCTATTGTTAAGACTTAGAATGTTATAACAGAAAGAATTGTTCTAGGTCAATTAAGATAAAAGTTTATGCCTGTTTTTAATCTATCGATTTTGGCTTTTCTTTTTAAGTTCTTTTTATTTATTCAATTTTTGCTTTAATGTGGTTTTAGGTTTTTATGTCAAGGATTGAATGTTTGCCAGCAGTTGGGAGGGATTGTGATTGTGATTCTAAGGCGACCGCACGTTCGTCGCCTGGAGAGCAAATACTTTTGTTGAGTCTATTGACCACACTCACACACACAAGGACAGTGTACATACACACACCTGATTCGACCAACTAGAAGTAGGACATGAAAAGACCAAATGAAAAGAACACATTAAAAGAACACAGTCAAAGAACACACTCAAAAACACACACACACAAAGAACACATTAAAGGAACATATTAAAAGGACACATTAAAAGAACACATTAAAGTAAGAAACACATTAAAGAACACATTAAAGGAACATATTAAAAGAATATATTAAAAGAACACATTAAAGTAAGGAACACACTTAAAGAACACATTAAAGGAACATATTAAAATAACATATTAAAAAAACACATTAAAAGAACACATTAAAGAACATATTAAAAGAACACATTGAAATAGAAACAAGAAATTATGAAATAGAAAGTTTGAAACAAAGCAACAGGACCCTGTGAGCAGCCTGGTCTGGCGAAATAGCGCAGTAAGGTTATGTCTAAAATATCTAAGGTTCAAATTACGGTTTTTATTTCAGTGTGTCACGGTCTGCCCAAAATCGTATGTATGTTGGGAAAGTTACACAGCGGTTGGGCATTGTGCTGGCCACACATTCGCCCATATATGCCGTTAAAACTAAAAACGTTCGCCCCATTGTGCAAATTATTCTGAAAAGCAAGAGTTACCAAAATGAACAGTCTTCTTGGGCTTAATTTATTTCTGAATATTAGTTTATACGAAACAACAGAATCTTTGCAATCATTGTCAGAATTAATAAAAGAACTAAAATTCCAGAACGATGATCCCCCCAAACCTTCACCCCCCCCCCCCCCCAAACCTGTAGACGCCCATGAATAGAAGTTATTGTAAGTTGAAGGCCATCTCTTGAAACTGTTGATATGAGATAAAACACGAGCAGCAACCTTCACAACAAAGAACACATCCGGGGCACTCGTATGTATGACCGTAGTCCTAAAGATGCAGTGAAAATAATCCGCAGACTTCCCAGATGGAAGTCTTCTAGAAATGTCTGCTATGCAGACTTGAGAAGTCGGTCTGCTCCATGCCTTATCTTAATTTAAATCTTAAGGAGGTTTCCTGAGGATTTTCAAGTAGGGAGGCAAAAGCAAAGAATGCATTTAAATAAATAACACGAAATAACGTTGAGTCGCGAAGACGTTGCTAAGGTTACAAGGGGAGATAATATTATGAACAATGTTTAATAAAAGCAATATCAAATTTGTGATAATTCGAGTGTTTCTCGATATGAAGGGAACACGCGAAAGAAATGGGTTGGACAAAAGAGAAAAAGGGAGCGAATCGGTGTGGAATTTAAGAGTCTTGTTGTCAAAATGATCATTTTTTGTGTTCTTGACAAGAACATTGATTTATACGAGTGTTAAAGAGTTGTCTGTACTTGCATGGATCTATGCAGTAAGGGTTTTGTAGTAGTTGTTTCTTTTAATGGGATCTAGTGTTAAAGATAAGATGTTTTTAGACGTCTGGTGCGCTGGCTCTTGTGTTTTAGTCGCCCTCGACAGCGCTCTCGGTATGTGCATCATTAAGTCAGTGTCATATCTGATGGGGAGTCCCAGGTAGGTGCATGTAATAATTCTTCTTCTAAGTGAACATGTCATGTGAGTCATTCAGGTAAATTACAAACGAATGTCAGTCTATCGTGTGTATGAATTGCGCGAATGTCATTCTATCGAGTAGAAAATGCATGAATGTCATTATCATTGTATATGAGAATGACACATATTATGCTATTCTATATTTGTCCACAAATAACACGGGGAGTAACACTGCTGGGAATGTGGGCGGTGGAGAGTGGGGGCTCTAGGATTTGGGTCGGGGAGCATATGAAACAATACAAACCAATGATCTAGAAATATACATTCTAATGCATGATCTCCCAATGCTTGCGGCTGACATTGACATTTGCTAGGAAACGGATGCTTCAAGTCAAAATTTAAAAAAAAGCCTTGGCTCATTTTGGCTTTGACAATAAAAAGACAACGAAAATAGAACAAGTAAATTCAAGCCTGAAAAAAATAGCAGTGTGACACTCACACATCCACACAGCCACACAATATACACACACAGCCACACGCACACACACAGCCACATAATATACACATACAGCCACACACACACAGCCACACAATATACACACACACAAAGCCATGAATGTTTTTTTACACCTATATGCGAAATAAGACGATCTAGTGCGTAATTATAAATGTCGACGATGACATGCAATGACATGCAATGTCAGGTGGCATTGCGTAGGGAACAAACAATGTCCTTGTAGGAATGGAGATGTTATAAAACAGCGTTACTGCCACTGACATATATTATCCTGTTAAGACAGTATCGGACAATGAACAGTGGGGCGGGGAAGGGTGGGTGATATTGCTGCAACAAGAAGTACCCCCCCCCCCATTGTTTGAAGTGCCCTAATGTTTTATGGGCTCCCCCCCCCCCATGTTCTGAGAGGGTTCTCATTGTTTGTGGGGCTCCTGGACCAAGCACCGCAGAGATCGACGCGGTGCTATGTTGGAAAGCCAAGATGCGCAGTCAAAACTGAGAATGACGCTCAGATACTTGGTATGAGACAGGAGACTATGATACCGCCGACTGGTGGCGTGCTGTAGACAAGAGATCACGTGTTCACCAAGGAACGGAAAGGTATAGATTATGATGCTGAATAATGTTTGCTGGTGGGGGGGGGGGGGGGGGAGACAAGGTCATGTCTAGCTTCAGGCATGCGCCAAGGTAACGCAATAGTTGTTGTTTTTTATTAGCGGAAAATTCCGTAGTCGACCATTGATAACGTTACTTCAGTTGTTGACAGATCAATTTATTTGAAAAAACAACAACAACAACACAATGTAGGGTCAGTGACAAGTGCAAGACATGTCAACGTGTCACGCCGCGTGCAGAATGGCACAGAAGACGGACAAGACATTTCCATTACTCGTGATCAGCCAGTCACCAAAAGGTATTAATTAAAACCGTTTTTTTCACCAAGGGAGTTACAAAGTAGGTCGCACACGCTCGTCATTAAGAGCTCATCACGTGGCTTAGAGGCACGCGAAACAACACAACATAGCACACGTGGTCTCACAAACACATGAGAATGGAGTCCAAATCCAAGAATAAATATTTGTTTGGTAATTTTTTTCAAATGTCCAGGATCAACTTAATCTTTACCTTGAAAACGCACAAGAATTGGCGTGATGGCCAAAGTCTTAAAAAATGTTAAAGGACGGGGATAAATGGGTGGGGGCGGGGGACACAGCAAGCTCGATTCGTCAACTGCTTCTTGAGGTCAGAGCCCTCGAAATTCCTCACACGGTGATGACAGAACACTTAAGAATGGCGAGATAAAAAGGAAAGAGGCGGATATTAATTATTATGGTGAAAAGTGGTAAAAAAGAAAAGATAACTCCCATTAGAGTATGCTTGACTTTGTTTTTATGGAGTAGTCCGCCCCTCCTTTTAACAAAGTTTAAAACTCAGATCTCTGCAGAGAAAATTATAGAGCGATACAGGTAAGAATCTACCTGTCGTTTTTTTTTTCTTCTTCTCTATTCTTTCTTCTTTTTTTTATTTCTGTGGTGAAAAACCCAGACTGTAGTTGAAAAACTAGGTGAAAATCTCAGTTTTGTTGGTTGTTTCATGGGCATAAAATTGTGGCGTAAATGTTTGCAAGGGCAGTTAACTGGCAGTTACACTTAGTGAAAAGAGTTGATTCCCTTTACAGTGAGCCGTTCAACTGAGTGATTCACTAGAAAGACACGAGTTAAACTCGTATTGGGAAGATTGTTATGTTTGTGTATGCATTATAATGGAGGGCGGGAATGTTTCGTCTGTAACAATACACATGTAGAAAGTAGAAAGCGATTCCCCACTTTTGATTAAATCTGCGCACTTACAAAACAATTGATAATCTTGAAACAAAGATACTCTAGACGAGGGGTTGGCAATGCACGGCACGTGTGCCAGACTTGGCACGTGGAGCGATTTTCATTGAAACGCGAGAGCCCCCCCCCCCACACCTCCCCATAAAGCAATTCAAGTCTCTTCTACAAGAAATTGAGTGCTATAGCAAGATGAATTTTAAGCTTTCGGCACGCTGAATGAATTAGAAATCTTACTTCGGCACACTATTATCAAAACTTTGCCGACCACTGCTTAAGACAGTGGTGGTCTGGAGACAGTCAGTGCGTTGTATTTTTACTGATTCAAATCTTTTGGTTTGTTCGTATGTTCACAATAGACTCCCCTAGTGCAAGACTATCGTAAATACGTAAGTACTTACGGTGGTCTTGCCTAGTGACAGCTTGGTTGATAGGGAGCATCTTACTTAAAATTAACTATAAAATGTTTCTTTTTTAAAATTTGATATCAAGCATGTCGCTGAATTTGTTGATTTTAAATAAATAACTTCTGCCTATTTACGCACATACGTATTAAATGTAATTTAAAAAACAACAACATAGAAACGCAAAATGGCGACTATAAAAAGGCACACCGGAATAAAGTTGGAGTGAATTCCCTTGAACTTTCTATCACGCAACAGGGTTTCGGGTTTTCCCGACTATTGTATCCAATCTGTTTCGTTTACTTAGTGTGTTTTTAAGTGTTGTGTTATTTTTATAAAGTTGATCTCGCTATGTTTTTTTTTTCAAAGACTATAATAAGATGAGCCGCTTGCTTTAATATTTCACCAATTTGATGACTCGTATGACTTCTTTTCGGAATTCCCGATTCCCTTTTGCGCTGTACACTTCCGTTTTATTTAATCGCTATGATTTTCTCAATGAAAAATTAAACTCGAAAGGTGTAGCCCATACAGCTGAAACATTAAGGCAAACGTAGGAGCGTAGAAGTCATTTAAGACAGCGTTATTGGAAGCACACCTAAGAAAAAAAATATAAGCTCTAAAAATATAGTAATCGGTCCATCTTATTGTAGTCTTTGGTTTTTTCTTCAAGCTACACAACTTTGTATGGGCACAATATGTCCGCAGGTCGACTAAGTGAAACCATACCACGGTGGTAGCCGATAAGTATTCAACACAAAACCAGCTACAGTAGTTTCATCCTCGTGCACTTTGACCTTAACTACCCCTGTGACTAAACCAGCTTTTCGCTTCACGCAACTAAGTCCGATAAGCCAAAAACCCACACCTGTCTTTATCTACCAAACGGAGCGTACCTTCTCATTTATTTTAGGAATAGACTGTAATGTTCATCCAAGACCTCATTAATATTGAAGCCTCCCCCTCCCCTCTCTCTATCTCTCACTGGCAGGTCTTTCACGCTTCATGCCGTATGATTCCACCCTCTCTCACCCTTAACTTTTGTTAAGTTCCTCAAAATTTTTCTCTCCACCGAGTTTCATTCCTCGCCAACAAAACCTTCAGTCCTCAGTGGTTTTAGTGTTTATCTTTACACCGGAGCCGTGGCGTTGGTATCTACGATCCACCCCGGACGGTGGGGTTGGAGGTAGAAAGTAGCCTTTCAAAAATGTCTAGTCGTACTGAAAGAAGATCATGAGGGCGAGAGTGTTGTTTTCTTGTGTTTGACTCACGCAATGTCTAATCCACGCTTGATATACTATTGTTTTCATAAGCACCTGTAACAAGCTTTCGTTTCCCCCCCCCTCCCCTGGCACCCATCTTTACTGCTCCTCCCTTGAGCAGCACCCCAAGAAGGCACCTTTCCGGCTGACGATGTAACCCTTCCCCTTTTCAGTGTGGGCGTAGGATGGGGGTGGGGGAGGGGGAGGATGCCTGAGAGTAAGATTTTCAGATGGCGGAACGGAAGTAGACCGAGAGAGTTTTGTTTTGGTGGCTTGGGGGCGAGTGTGGAGAGGGAGGGGGTGGATGTTATCAAAACATCTTATTGTATTCAGTGCCTGTTGAACATCTATTGACACGGATACATAAATGGGGGGGGGGGGGGTACTTTGGGTGAACTGAATAATATTTAAGTTCAGGTGTATTGTATATCTTTATATATATATATATACACTATACCTGAACTTAAAAAATATTCAGTTCATATTCAGTTCATATTCATACATTCATATATTTGTAACGTAATGACTGTCAGTGTAAGGGAGAGAATGACGGAAGATGGGAAATGGGGGAGGCATATAGTAGACGCTACATTTTAATTAGAAATAAATATGCAGATTAGACAGACAGATAAACGGACAGGGGTGCAGGCAGAAAAGAAATGAATAGACAGGTGTACAGTCATACATACAGTGAGATATATTAATAGACAGACAAGATCATATTATGCAATTTTTACTTCACATAAAACACATGAACTCAAAGAAGCACACAGAGTAAAATCTCTGACTACGAGAGAATATGTCAAGTAGAAAGTTCTATCAAGTATATAGAGTAAGATCTATATTTATAGAACAAACAACTTGTTTTATTCCTTGGGCCTGTTGTCTGCTGAACTCAGAAGCCCTTGAGTGTTAATTACCTTTCTAATGAATTCACTTGAAGGTGAGTGCACGCATGCGAGCTGTGCACCTTTTGTTTACAAAGTGAACGCAACGTATTTATGCACCCTCCTTCCCCCCTACCCCATGCATTGGCCTACTCATAACTTTTCAGTGATCTGTGGTTGTCGATGAGTTAAGAGGGACTTTGCTGACTTGCCAAGAAACGAGGAAATATTTTTGTTTTCAAACTTGTCATCTAGCAAAAATACAGAGAGTTGATATTAACGATAATTCCATGAAATATACGGGCCTGTTGTATTTAATATATTTAATATAGAGTGATAACCCACATATTTGTCCGTTTGCAAACTCATCCTAAGCGCTCTTCGACAAATTCCACAAAGAGTGCAATTGATAAATACGACACAACAAAGACATATTATATTTAAAGAGAGACGGAACAGGGAGAGAGAGAGAGCAAGAAAGATGGGAGGGATGGAGGAGGTGGGGTGGCAAGAGAGAGAGAGGGAGGGAGGAAATAGAAGGAGAGACAGAGTGAGAAACGATCTTTTATCTTTATTTTTGCCACTGTAAAAGGACAGGTAATGCCGACGGATGTAAACATCCTTGCTTCCAGAGTTTGACTTGGGAGTTATCAGATCTTGACACACACAGCAATGCCAAGGGCATCAAACCGACATTGTGTTTTCTATGGTCCCTGGTGCAGACCATCTCCACAGTGTGTATGTGTGTGTGTATGAGTGCATGGGAGAGTGTGTATAGATGTGTGTGTGTGTGTGGGGGGGGGGGGGTATTGTGTGTTCATTGGCTACATAGAGATCTATTTTCTTTTCACGTGACCTGGAGTGTGTAGCACCGGAAGTATGTCTGAGAAATGTATATCCGCAGCAAAAAAAAGTTTCAGTTCTGCTGTTATTTCTTTACGCTCGCTCTCAGATAGTGATTTCAACTTGTAAACAATTTCGAAGAGCTCCGATTTATAACTTTTTGCTATAAGCCTTATAACTTTTTGCTATAAGCCTTATAACTTTTTGCTATAAGCCTTATAACGTTTTGCTATAAGCCTTATAACGTTTTGCTATAGCCTTATAACGTTTTGCTATAGCCTTATAACGTTTTGCTATAAGCCTTATAACGTTTTGCTATAGCCTTAAAGTACATATATCAAGAAGTCATAAATGATAGAATGTTAGGGAGGGGGTGGGAGGATAGCAAGTAAACAAAGAAACGTGAAGTTGGGAACAGTGCTCTCGTTTTTCTCCGCCACTGTCCTCAATTTTGTTTGTAACGTGTGAGGGTGAGTGACTGTTGAGGTGGGGGAGGGAGGGGTAGGGAGTATTTAAGTACAAAATGGTCCAGAAATAATTCCGTACTTTTTGTTCCCCCTCCTCCTCCCCCCCCCGCCCCCCTTTACCTTCCCCCCGCCCGTTGAGATCTAAGATCAATCACACTCTACTAGAGTCCCAGGAGGAGTGTCCCCATCTCTGTATTGAGATGAACTTTGAACTTTACTGTCTTTCGCTGCCGCCGTCTCAGTGGCTAAAAGAAAACAAAAAACGGTTTTCCAGACAGTGGGACTTAGCAAACGTTTGGCACTCTGACCTTAAGTCACACATTCGGTGAGCTGGTGGTGAGCTGGTGGTGAGCAAGGTGTTTACAATGTAACTGTCTAAAGATGAAGGACATAAAATATAGGCCTATTCTTCTTAAAGCTATACATCGACACTATCAAAAAATGTGCGCACTAAACGCCGATATAAAGCGAAAAGATATCAATGGGATTGTGTAGCCGGCATAATGCCTCACCAATATCAAAACGCCAGGCAGCCCTTCAACTCAAGGACAATTTGAAGCATAGAGGAAAATAATAGCAATATTCAATCATGATGATATAATATAGATGGGTGGATATAGCCATGCAAACTATGGACAGTGCGGTGTCAGAGATAGCTAGCACTATATATATATATTTTGTGTGAGTAGGAGCGGGAGGGGGGCGCTAATTACTCTCAAAATGCATGAGATTTGTTTAACACTTTCAACAATTAGCTTCAATTGTATGAACACAATCCCCCACCCCACCCCCACCCTCACCAAAATACAAAAAAAGTTATGACTGTGCTGACAGTAAATACAACAGCTTTTAAACAGCTCATAACGAGAGTGCATTTGTGTGTGTTGGGGGGAGAAAGACACATCATCTTAAGACAGCGTTTTACTACCGAGGTTTCACCCTAAAATTAAAACAAAATTTACCACAGCTGCTGTTGATGCTAGTTTACATTTTTTGCTTTGAACCCAAATCACCATTAAAAAAATGAATATCATCAATCATAAAACAAGCCTGCATAAAGAAAGCTCTAAAGAAGGTTTTATCTTTCATTGTGGATAATTTATGTTTACACTCCTCCCTTAATCAATTTTAATAAGATATACATTTTATATATAACTATTATATATATATATATAAAAGGCTATATATATATAAATATAGCTAGGCCTATATGATAAGTTTGACATATCAAAAACTACTTCATTTAGTATCTTTCCAATAAATACACTATCAGCCCATTGTTTTATTATTTCCTTTAATGCACAAGAGGGTGAAGAAGAAAACAAAGTGTGTTAATGGGGGGGGGGGGGGGTTGTCGTCTGCTGACTGATAAAAAACAATGAGTTCTCCCTTAGATCAAGTAACGAAACGAAATATCCTTTCCCATTGGCTGCGCTGGCGTGAGTTTTTTTTTTTTTTTTTTGTTAGTTTGGCGCTGAGAAAACGCACTAAAGTAGAATTTTTTTTTTCTCCTCCTGACCCATAATAATAATTACTCCCCCGGGTTGCCCTGGGGTATAACTGAGAGGTAATCATCTTTTCCCTTCTTTAACAACTCACGCCCCCCCCCCCCCCAATCGCCAACCGCCAAACCCACTTCCACCACACCCCTCCTCCTGCCCGCAAGTCGGCTGCTTGTCAAAAATTGCGTTAGGATAAGATGTTGTTTTTTTCTTCAATATGGAACATCTGGTCTGTCGAGGTGATGTTTTTTAAACAGATTAAACATAAAAACATCATTCATGATTTATAACATAAAAACATCATTCATAATTTATAACATAAAAACAGCATTCATAATTTATAACATAAAAACATCATTCATAATAAAAAAAAACATCATTCATAATTTATAACATAAAAACATCATTCATAATTTATAACAAAAAAACATCATTCATAATTTATAACATAAAAACATCATTCATAATTTAAAACATAAAAACATCATTCATAATTTAAAACATAAGAACATCATTCATAATTTAAAACAGAAAAAACATTCAAAATCAGCCATTATACACATACTCAGCCAACTTCTACACAAAATCAGTCATCATTCACAAAATATAATTAGCCATCATATAAATACAATGTAAAGGTAAAATAAACATAGAATAAACATAGAATACAAACATAGAATAAACATAGAATAAATATAGAATAAATATAGAATAAACATAGAATAAACATTCAATAAACATAGAATTACCATTCAATAAACATAGAATAAACATAGAATGAACATAGATTTGCTTTGAACCTATAGATGTAGATACAGAAAATATATAAATCACTCACGACATTAAATGATAAAAAAATGTATTTAATTTGCTGCAATCTTTAACAATTTTTTTTTTAAATCCCTGACAAGAAGACATGGAGGTTGGATGGGAAGAAGCGGGTAAAGATTGTGGAAGGGAGTGAGAGGGGGGGAGGAGGTTGGGGCGAGGAAGCCCCCTTTCCATAAAACATTGTAATTTAAGATAAACCCATCTCTCCAAAAAGTATTTCGCTAAACACCGGAAATGAAGTAGAAATTTGATTTTAAAAAAAGTAAAAATCAGGGGAGATCAGTCATACGTTTTTCTTTCCTTTCTTTCCCACAGTGAAAAGAAACAACATAAAGAAATAATAAAGTTTACCATTATTTTTTTAAAGATAGGAAAATGTTAAATTTGAAATTATAGATAAAAAAAAAAGTTTTAACAAAATTTATAATGTTAAAAAAAAAAAAATTAAAATAAATAAAATATCAATGAATGAAAATGGTTGTAAGGAAAGTGGAATTTATTGATTTCAATGGTGACTGGTGTAATTGAATTAGTGATCTAATCCGGTTGTGGAATTGATTGATCTTACATTGGGGCCGACGGTCACTCGCGCTCATTTCTGTCTAATTACTGTAGCAAGGCAACTTAAAGGGCCATTATGTAAATGAAATGGGGCCCCAATCGAAAAAAACTTTTTTTTTAAATTATTATTTTTAGTTGTTGTTGCTGTTTTTTTTTTTAAGGCGGAGATCGGGGTGGTTGTGGGGGAGGGGGGTAGCAATGCGCCCTATGTCATCTAAATTGGACTTTAATTTCCAGACCGGCCTGTCCGGTCTGGGCGACGTTCATGCCCCCGTGGAGAGGACGGGAGCGGTGAGAAACAAGCTCCCTCCCCCACCCCACACACACACACGCCCAGTCCCCGGCTCCCCACCCGTTTTATTTTTAATTGGATTGCAAAGACAATAAACTGTGTCACTTTACCCCCCATCCATCCCCCCCCCCATAATAAATCCCTTCCCTTCTCCCACCCCAACTCTCCATCGTACACAAAGACAAACTAAAGACACAAGTCGAGTAATTACATGAAAGTTGAACATGATTCCAGACTTGGACGTAATCAGCCCAAACACACAAAAACACACAGTCACACACACACTAAGTCAAATAAAGACAAACAAGACAAAAACAACAACCCCAAAGATTTAGAAAAATACAGGAAGTGATATTTTCTTTGGTAATTTTTTTCTCTCCCAAAGTGTTTTGTTTTTGTGTTTTTATTGTGTTTCTTTCTGTCTCATTCTCCGTCTCTCTCTCTTTCTCTCTCATTCTCCTTCTCTCTCTCTCTCTCATTCTCCGTCTCTCTCTTTCTCTCTCATTCTCCTTCTCTCTCTCTCTCTCGTTCTCTGTCTCTCTCTCTCTTTCTCTCTCATTCTCCTTCTCTCTCTCTCTTTCTCTCTCATTCTCCGTCTCTCTCTCTCTTTCTCTCTCATTCTCCTTCTCTCTCTCTCGTTCTCCGTCTCTCTCTCTTTCTCTCTCATTCTCCTTCTCTCTCTCTTTCTCTCTCATTCTCCTTCTCTCTCTCTCTCTTTCTCTCTCATTCTCCGTCTCTCTCTCTTTCTCTCTCATTCTCCGTCTCTCTCTCTCTTTCTCTCTCATTCTCCTTCTCTCTCTCTTTCTCTCTCATTCTCCTTCTCTCTCTCTCATTCTCCGTCTCTCTCTCTCTTTCTCTCTCATTCTCCTTCTCTCTCTCTTTCTCTCTCATTCTCCTTCTCTCTCTCTCATTCTCCGTCTCTCTCTCTCATTCTCCGTCTCTCTCTCTCGTTCTCCGTCTCTCTCTCTCTTTCTCTCTCATTCTCCTTCTCTCTCTCTTTCTCTCTCATTCTCCTTCTCTCTCTCTCTCTTTCTCTCTCATTCTCCGTCTCTCTCTCTTTCTCTCTCATTCTCCGTCTCTCTCTCTCTTTCTCTCTCATTCTCCTTCTCTCTCTCTCTCTTTCTCTCTCATTCTCCGTCTCTCTCTCTTTCTCTCTCATTCTCCGTCTCTCTCTCTCTTTCTCTCTCATTCTCCTTCTCTCTCTCTTTCTCTCTCATTCTCCTTCTCTCTCTCTCATTCTCCGTCTCTCTCTCTCTTTCTCTCTCATTCTCCTTCTCTCTCTCTTTCTCTCTCATTCTCCTTCTCTCTCTCTCATTCTCCGTCTCTCTCTCTCTTTCTCTCTCATTCTCCTTCTCTCTCTCTCTCTTTCTCTCTCATTCTCCGTCTCTCTCTCTTTCTCTCTCATTCTCCGTCTCTCTCTCTCTTTCTCTCTCATTCTCCTTCTCTCTCTCTTTCTCTCTCATTCTCCTTCTCTCTCTCTCATTCTCCGTCTCTCTCTCTCTTTCTCTCTCATTCTCCTTCTCTCTCTCTTTCTCTCTCATTCTCCTTCTCTCTCTCTCATTCTCCGTCTCTCTCTCTCTTTCTCTCTCATTCTCCTTCTCTCTCTCTTTCTATCTCATTCTCCTTCTCTCTCTCTCATTCTCCTTCTCTCTCTCTCATTCTCCGTCTCTCTCTCTCATTCTCCGTCTCTCTCTCTCATTCTCCGTCTCTCTCTCTCATTCTCCGTCTCTCTCTCTCATTCTCCGTCTCTCTCTCTCTCATTCTCCGTCTCTCTCTCTCTCCTATTAACTCTATCTAGTGTCATGAGAGTTGTGTACATGTGTAAAATTCAAACTATTGTAATGGTTATAATGGTTCGTTCTAAGGGTATTATATAATCTATGCATGTATAAGCAAGTATTATATATAGAAGGAACAAACCAGCAGAAGCAACACACCGACACAGTGGACACACACCGACACAGTGGACACACACTGACACAGTGGACATACATACCGACACAGTGGATACACACACCGACACAGTGGATAGGTTTAAAAATTCACAGAATTTAGAGTTTATAAGATTATCATTTATTGTCTTGCACAATAGTCATCATTTATAAATTTATACTTTTCCCTTATTGAAGTAATTTGACTTCATAATTTTCATTTATCGTCTTAACTCACACACACACAAACATATAAATATACATACCAAACACACACACACACATACCAACACACACAAGTAGATCTACGTTAGTTTGGAAAGTCTAGAAATCAGTTTCCAGTTAAAGTACCCGTCTCTCCCCTTAAAGGTCAGACCAACCCTGTCGCTGTGTGTGCCACATCTGCAACAACACCGAGGGGGGCGGGGACACGCCGAAACGTTACACACTCACAGTCCATCGTTTAAAAGGGTTAAAGAACAAAAGAAGCTCTTCGCATTAAGCTCTTTTGCATTAAGCTCTTCAAGCTCCGAAACAAAAAAGTCAGCGGGGCCAAAAAATCTGTTTATCTTTTAGTCTCCTGACATTTTAGTCTCAAGCGCCCCCCCCCCCAAACGCCGCCCCCCCTTCCCTTCTACCCATCTGTAGCCGTGACAATACTACCCTCCCCCTTCCCCCCCCCCCCCTACCCGCGGGGTCTTCATACATAGGGAAGTACGAAAATTGAACGATAGACGGTAGTCGTATGGGAAATTTTTTTTTTCAAAGTTAAGACCAACGACCCATTGAGTATATTTACGCTGCCCCAGGGGCGTGCTCGCCCCGTCCCCCTCCCCGGTCGGCGCCCTACATTTGCTTTGCGGAGGGGCAAGGGTAAAGATTTGATTTTGACTACAAACAAGAAGAAGCTTGCATACAGTGGAGGGAGAGTAGCCGGCAACAGGGGCAGAGAACTCTATTTACTCGCCTAATGCTCTCTAAGGGAGATCAATGACTTCAAAAAAAAAAAGGGGGGGGGATAGAAAGGGAGACAAGTGTCTTTCAAACATGGCCGTTGTTTTTTTAAATGTGTGCCGTGTGTGTGTAGCAATGGGTAGCGAATAATCAGATAATGGTTTCATCCATGTGTAGCAATGTCAAAATGATTTCCCAGGGTAGCTATTCACGAAATTTTACCATGCAATGATGTACGAAATCATTCACGGTAGCGATTTTTAAATATTCCCGGGTAGTGATTCCCGAGGCGTTCCGGTATCGATTCGCGAATAATTCCAAGTGTTAACGAAGTATAAAACGGTCCAGTAAATGGTTAATTGGTTCCCGGGTAGCAATTCGCTTAAGGTTCTCTGAATAATCGGCTCCCGGCTATCAATGGCTCATAGGTAGCCATTCAAGAGTGCGGACCGCCAAGGTGTCAATGATTTCCAGGTAGCAATTTATTGTTTCTTAACATAGCGATGCCAAAATTCTATCAACTTACTTGAATAGGACTAACCTACTAACAAACATCTATTCTTTCTCTAACTCTAATCACCGATCTATTGTTTAAAACCTAATATAAAACTCAATCTTACTAGATCTAACTAAATTTAACTAGTTGTAACTAGATCAAACCTATTCTGACCAAACTATCTCTACCTGAAAATCAACACTCTTCATTTAAAAAAAACAAAGTTTAACTGCCCGATGTCCAGATCTGGTCAGTATGGAACGCATCAACTTCTGTATGCCTTTACTTTGTCTACTACTACCATTGATTTACACACACGCTCACTCTCTCAATCTCTCTTTCTTTCTCTCCTTCTTGACTTCACAATGCGCCCACCTTACCCCTCCCTCCTTTCCACAAACCTTTTCTTTTTTTATTTCGCCACGATTCTCCCCAACCTGTCAAGGACTTAATAACCAGTTTACCTCTATCTATCTCGCCTCCCTCCCTCAAGGTCCAGCCCTCCCCTCTCTCTACCCCCTTTCCCCCAGGGGGCACCACCTTCAATATTTTGTTTCTCTCTTTCCCAACCTACCACCACCACCACCTCATCCAAAAAAGAAGGAAGAAGAAGTCCCATCAAAAGCCGTCCCAGCATTCAACTTACCAGATGCGAGCACTTACGGAAATGCTTTAACTAATCATGTGTACCAGTCACCCCCTTTTAAGTTTTGGAGTGCTCAAGAATAAATTCAACCCAACGGAGAACGGAAGAAGTTTTAGGAAGGTTAGGGGTGGGGGAGGGGGGGGGGGGAGATGGTAGAGAGTTTTAGTTTTGTTTTTCTCTCTAGTCTATAATACCTAGAAGTAAGAATGTATGAATGCCTCGAATTTTGAATAAAGTGAAGTTTGGTGTGAGTTTATGATTGTGTTTTTATGATTTAGATAATGCACTCACTCGGGTATGCTTGCTAAATATAGATACATTCGTCTTTTATTAATAGAATGAGGGGGGGGGGGGGCGCGCTTATCTTTTTTTATTTTCTTTTGCATTTTTTTTAAATACGCGTGTAAAAGCTTTTAGTCTGTATTTAAATTATGTTTTCTTTACATATAGTATGATAGAATTTCGCAGCTATTTGCTAGACTAAGTGCCAGGGGGTTTGTTTATAGATTACAAACATTGTATGGCGATTAGGTGTCTTTAGTGTCTCGGCTATACGTCCTTTGTGTCCTGTCTAGACTTCACCCATTGTGTCTTATTGTATAACTCAACCCCCCCTCCCTACAACACTCTCTAAACGAATTCAATCACAACTGTAATCGCTTATAGACTTACAATTATATTTTGAAGTATTAAAATAAAAGGTTACATATCAAGGTTTTAAATGAAAGTAAGATTCCTTTGTATAAAGACAGTGACTTGGTCACATGTGAAGTTAAGATGGGGGGGGGGGGGAAACACTCGAGGGGGGTTGTTTGATAATCCTCCACCCCTCCCTTTCTCCAACAACAAAAAAAATTGGCTTAAACACAGCTTTAAGTCAAACCTCCGGAAATTTTTAACACCATTAGCGATGGCTCTTAAAATTTCGAGTTGCCTCCCTTGCCAGAGGGCGGGGAGTAGGCGCTGGTAGTGTGAAAAAGGGAGGGGGTGGAGTGGGCGCTGGTGGTGAGGGGAGCGAAGGGTGGAATGGGTGGAGGACAAAGACACAATTTGATCAGCTTTGTTCCATGTTCCCATTTTTTTCATTTTTTTTAAAATTTCGACCATATTTCCGTTGCAAGTCCGGTTTTACTAGCCCCCGGGGGGAAAGGGGGCGCGCGTCACGTGATCACAGAAACCATCCAGAGTCGAGTTTGTTCCTCCGTGTAGGGCCCTCTGGAGACTTGGAGACGGACTTCTCTTGATTATCTCAAGAACCTCATCACGCTTCCGAGGGCTCCGTACTTTCACACATTTGACACACACATCCACACGTACACACTCACTCACACATACACACCCACACATACACACTCACACGTACACACACACTCACACGACGCATATGATTATCAGATATCCAATTATCTTTTACTCCTAATGTCGACCCTATTCCTTCACTTGTCAGTCTGATACAAAGAGGGAGTAAGGCGCTGACAATGTTATTTTGTTGTAGCCCCCAGTACACCTCCTCTCCTCCCCCCCCCCCCACACACATACCTCTGAAGAAGACGACCAAGAATAAAGACCAAAAAAAGGAAGGGGCGGGAGTGGGGGGGGGGGAACTATTTGTGTGATTGTTTTCTTCTGATGTGGGTTGTCTTCCTCCTTGGAGATTTTTGAAAGTCAAGGTCAAGGGTACGGACAAAGACGTTTAGGTGTAATGGTCGTCGTCCACTGCCCCCCCCCCTTGTGCGCGAGACGGTTAAGTCATGTGACTTGACGGACAACGAGACAATAAGACACGGGGAGTGCAGCGACTGGGGAGAGGTCAGGGCTTGTGGGCAAAGCGCAAGGAGACTTCGGCAACAGAATAGAAGACGTGTGGATAATAAGACACAAACGAAGCAGTAATAGGCCTACATAAATAGACAAGACACAAGGCAGCGCTGGATTGACAAACCACCAGATCCGTACGTTATAACATAAGACACATAGTCAAGACAAAAACAGACCGATTTAATAAATGCAGTCCAATGTTTTAAAAAACATTCTAGCTAACAAGTGTTTGCGTAGGCTATGTAACTGAAACGTAGTCTCTGTAGCCAAACTGAAACGTTGGCTATGTAACTGAAACGTAGGCTATGTAACTGAAACGTAGGCTATGAACTGAAACGTAGGCTATGAACTGAAACGTAGGCTATGTAACTGAAACGTAGTCTATGTAGCCAAACTGAAACGTTGGCTATGTAACTGAAACGTAGGCTATGTAACTGAAACGTAGGCTATGTAGTCAAACTGAAACGTAGGCTATGTAACTGAAACGTAGGCTATGTAACTGAAACGTAGGCTATGTAACTGAAACGTAGGCTATGTAGTCAAACTGAAACGTAGGTTATGTAACTGAAACGTAGGCTTTGTGACTGAAACGTAGGCTATGTAGTCAAACTGAAACGTAGGCTTTGTGACTGAAACGTAGGCTATGAACTGAAACGTAGGCCGTGTAACTGAAACGGCGCCTGAAGTCAGCAAGCAATCTTCTAAAAGAAACAGAGATGTGGTCCTACGTTGAAACGGAACGTACTGCTGCACTGAATGACCTTAGATAATGAACTCCTTAAAATGTTGTCCGTACAGGTAAACAAGTGTACTTAACGTTTGTTAGAGAAGAGATAAAAATTGTTTGTCTTTCTAAAGTTTACCTTTTGTTTTTGGACGAAGGCAACCAGTTGTTTTTTTGTTGTACGTGTTAGCGTTACAGCGTCTTTAAAAGGAAAACAAACAAAATGTCCAGCTGCGATTGGTTAACGGACAAGTTCTGTATAGGTCTATTCATATAGAGCTGGTCATTAGTTTTTACTTCATATTAAACTTTGATTGGTCATTGACATTTTTTTAAATTTTGTGCCGAGTTCTGATTGGACATCGAAAACGTTATCTGATTTATGCTGAGGTTTGATTGGTCATTGAAAAGGTATTATATTTGATTATGTGCTTTTATTGGACTATTTACTTAGTGTGTACAGCATAAAGCTTATAATTGAAAGCATTTTTTGTTGTAACAAGCGTGCACTTAGAACACGTGTCTGCTACCAAGCCAACATGGCGTCTAATGTCTGCGAGATACTAGGATGAGTAGAGCAAAGTTGACACTAGGGGGCAGTTGATTTCATTAGATAAAAAGTATATGGTATATGGTAAATTTTAAGATGGTATGTAAAAAAATTCGAAACCCAAAATAGGCCTATGTGTTTTGTTATATTATACATTTTTTAATATGTTCTATGTTAGGTTTCAATACGGTAGGTCCAATATGAAGGTATGCCTATATTTAGATATTGTCTATGCTAACTTTAAACATTTAAATGTGGCCCTACGTTTCAAATTAAATATTGGGTTAATGTCAACTCGAATAATACACACGTACACAAAACAACCTGTTATGGTTGACAGGCCGGACACAAGTGTTTGTCCACCATAAGGCGTTGGCTAACAAGGAATCGTTTAAAGTTCCCCTAACCTCTCCCCCTTACTTTGTGGTTTCATCTTGTTCTTGTTTGTAGAATCAACACTCCCCCCATGTAGTTTAGCCCCCATCTGAATCTGGAGGCAGATTCTTAGACAGCGCCAGTTAGATCACTTGTGCATTGACACGCCCCCCCCCCCCTCTCTCTCTCTCTCTACCCTCGGAGAGTGTTAAGTGGCTAGTGTATGCTTTATGTTGTCCTAACTCTTTAAGCGACGTTTATGAAGGAGGAGTAGGGAGGATGGAGGAGTAATTCCCCCCTTTAACTCAAGCATCAGTAGCCTCTTCCCCCCCCCCCCACTCCTCTTTGTTGTTAAGTAAACAACGGACCATTGTGCTGGTGGGAGCGTGTCTGTGTGTGCGATTGTGAATGAGAGATAGTGAGATTCGGAAAACGGGTCTAATGGGGGCGTCAGGACATTTAATGTGGGGATCTGTTCTTTAAAATACAAATTAAAACAACAACATTCAACCCAAAATGTGCTCACGTTGTGTGTTTGAAATCGTAAAAAAGAATCAAAGATGTCTGAAACTTTAGAACTCCTAGATCTAATGGTTTACAGTAGTCATTATTGCATAGAGTTATATGAAGATAGAAGAAGTGCATCAAATAGTGTTGTCCACATAGTAGGCTACAGCTAGTTGCTGTAATAACAGAACTGACCGAAGAGTTGTTTTTTTTTCTACAATGGATGCAACTAAATACGTAGGAGTTTGTATAAAGAAAAAGGAATAGGCTTATTGCTATTCAGCAGAACTCGAGTTCAACTTTAAGAGATAATGATCCGTCGACTCTACACAGATCCAACATGTATCTCAAATCACTTGGGCAAAATAGACTGGGCATTTATTCACATTTTAGAAAATATGTTTTAGCTCAGTGAATCTTCATCTCCTTGAATCATAATTGCGCCCCACTGAAACGCCACAATGATACGTTAGTCAAGACATTCCACTTTTGCACCAAACAATTGCATACTATTCCATAAGGAATGCACTAAACCAGCATAGTCCTACCAAACCCCGCCCCCACTTACTCCTCTCTACGAGCAGTCAATGAAAGGGGGAGGGGGGAGGAGGTCACGTGCTGATTAAGTTGATCGAGCCTGGGAGTCTTGGGTGCTTTCGTTCTTTTTTTTTCTCCTTCCTTTAATTTTATTTCGGAACTAAACCGTCGGTATGAGGGTGTCGTAATCGCGGCCCCCATTCAGCGCCTCACGAACTCCATCAACATAGTTTAAATAGACGGCACAGATCGTGTGCTGGGGTGATCCTCTTACCCCCACGTAGCCTGACTCGCACACTTCAATCCTTCCTTAGTCACACACACATAAATACACACACACCACACACGCAAACACACATATAATAAGCAAACAAAGATATACCAACAGACTTACACGCCATTCACCCACACCTACGAGACACTGTTGTCAGGTAAGATGTTGACACAATTGAGAGACACAATATTTTTACTAATAATTCGTTGTGTTGATGTTTTGTTACAGTGTACGCCTTTGCCGTAAACGCCTCTTATCATGCACGCTTTTTGCATAAATCCTGTACACCTGTAGGCCTACACAATACAGTGAGTACACCGTGACATGTGCACTTCGCTCAAAAGATAAGAGGGATTGATAATTGGTAGATGCGTGCACGCGACTCGTCTATAGCCTAAATCATAACTCGCGCCATTCATGGGGGCAGATTTTTTTTTAACTATAGAGGGCAGCACGCGGCCTTGTGTCCTTGGTGCATTTTATTCTTTTATCTTTTGAACAGAATGCAACTCTCTGCGACTACCGGCGGGGGGCCACCACACTCCTCCCTCCTTCCCAGGTCACATTTTACTAACCCCCCCCCCCTTACTTCTTCCCCAGACGTGATATTTCACAAAGTATCTCACACTCAACACAGCGTCGCGATCTCCTCCTTTAACACACATTATTGTATATCAGAAATCGCATGCGTCTGAACGTAACGTTACGCAGACATGCCTACCCCTAAGGACCAAAAAGAGGAACAATCTTGATGAAAAAGAGGATTTTTCATCAAAAAAGCGGAACACTCTTCATCTGACAATCTTTTATTAAAAAAAAAAAAAAAAAATAAAAAAAAAAAAAAAAAAAAAAAAAAGCAAGCTAAAATCTAGGCCTAATATTAGATTTAAAATGTCGGTAGGCTTACGTTTCACAGACAATTCGCAATGGATCTAGATCTAGTAGGCCTACAAAGAACATTAAATTCACATTTGCTGAATAAACTCCTCTGAATATTCCTTCCAATAACACTGAATTAGTTTTGTTTACAATTTGAACAAGTCATATTTAAACTTTCTGAGCCAGAACGTTTAGACATTTTCACGATTTTAGCAATACAGTAAAGGAAAAGTATATTAATTGCCAAACACGAGTAATACCGCAAAAAACGTTAGAAAAGCCCACAATATCTCTTTTAATAAACCCAGAAAACCCAAGTAATGATAATTATAGCATTGCGACTTTTTTGTGCCTTTGTTTTATCAACCTAGACACGGACTATATTTCAACCCATGAAAAACCCAAACTTTCCAATTTGGCGTAACAAAACTAGTAAAAAGCGTAACGGCGTAACAAAGTGTGTTTTTTAATCAAAAAGCGGAACAAATACGCCAAAAGCGGAACGGTAGGCATGTCTGCGTTACGTCTTACTCCCCTCGACCGTAACACCTTTCTGCCGCCCTCCCCCCCCCCCCCCACTCCAAACCTTACCCCATTCCCGCATCCCAGCTGCTCGGGAACCGTCAAGTGCCCAATGTCAATGGCTCCCTATCTTTCAAGTGGATAATTAAACATTGAAATATAAAATACAAAACAATTATAGCCACCGCGCAGCGTTCTTTCCAATATCACTTTGTTGATTCATTGTAGAGGAACACATTCAATGCACAGAAAAATACAAACAGAAGAATACAAACAGTGAAATATACAAACCGTGCAATATACAAACAATACAAATACACAAACTGTGAAAAATACAAACAGAAACGATAGCAACATAAAGACAGGACAATACGAACAGAAGAATACAAACACATTATGGTACATATATCTACTCCAGGGTGAAGGGGATGGGGTGGTCAGGAATTTAACAAAATAACCAGTTCTCAACTAGACTAGTCTACTCTAGTCTAGTCTAGTCTAGTCGATGCATTCATCAACTGATAGGGTATTTCTAATTGCCCCAGGCCAGCTTCAATGAAAGAAAAAAAAAGGGGGGGGGGATACAAGAGGAAGGTCACGTGTTTGAAAGCCCCCCAGGTGAAAAAAAAATGTAGACAAAAAAATCTACATTTATTGTACATTTTTGTGGAGGTATCTTTAAAATAAAACAACGTCTACCTAGCGTAGGTTGTAACACACGTAAGACTGCAACACTGTGCACGCCAACAGTCTTTGTGTGACTTAAGTCAAGTGCTCCAACTCTGCGTCAAAAGAGTTTTAAAAAAGGTAAGGAGGAGGGGGGGGGGGGACAATCTCCTTCCCGTATTACCTTGCCCTTTTTTGTATTGTGTGTTGAAATCTGCCCCCCCCACGCCCCCTCTCACTCAATCTTTCCCCCCCCCCCCGCCCTCATTGATGGAGGTTTTCCTCCCATGTATCTTTGTGTTGACTTTTAGTCATGCAAGAAACTATCTCTTGAACTTATTAAAAGGAGGCAGGCAGGAAAGCCGGAGGGAGGAGAGATACGAAGCCGATGACTTCTTTATTAAAGCAGGAGTGTGTGTGTGTGTGTGTGTGGAGGCGTGTAGACGAGAGGGGGGGGAGGATCAGAAGTGTGCCCGAGGACATAGTCTTTTGTGCATGTCTGTGTGTTTTGTTTTTAAGTGCAGCGTAAATCAAGTTGTTAATCCTCAAGAAAACTTGATGTTTGATGCAAGAACACCTGGTTGGTTGGGGACCCGGAGGTGGGGGGAAGTCAGTGTTGTATTTTTTTTTGTTGGTTTTTAAGAAAGTCTAAATTGTTCGTGTGATGCAGTGGCGATGGAGACGGAACACACCCGAGTAACACCTACAATAAAACATACAACAACATTGAAAAAAAAACTGTCTGCAACATATTTATAAATAGACTACAACAAAAGGTACCCATACCGAGGGAGAGCCTTCAAGGCTGGAATATGTAAGGGGAGTGCAGGGGTAAGTGGGGGGGGGGGTACAATTGTACGCTAAGGACGTAAAGTCACGCTGTCGTCGGCGCTCTGTCACACAATGTCTGTTATTGATTGTTTGCAGGGGGAGTTCACTCTTGTAACTTTACAACGTCTGGCCTCAATGGATTGTCTCACGACGCTGTTGGATTATATCCTCATAGGCTGTTATTCATTGATACGAATTTCATTTTTTGGGGGACGGTTGTTGTAAATGTTGTAAAGGGGGGAGTGTCTCTCCTCGGTAAGGAACATGTACAACATTATAATAAACTAAGGTGCCATTCGCCAGCTTTGAGTCGATGTAAAATGGCCGCACCTGGGTAGGCCTATGTTCCATCACACCTGCACATAACCCCACACAAAGCAACAATAACAACAACAACAACAATAGGACTTTAGACGTCTGCGACAGACATGTACAACATAACACCTGGTCACGTGTACAGCACACAACAGCTCGTTACGTGAAACGGAGACTAAACGATGACATATCGAGTTTACCATTACACTCTCAGGGACACTGACATTTTCAACATAGTATTCTAACATAAGCAAGATTTCCAAGAATGTGTGAAAGAGACACAGAGAGAGATTTAGAGGAGACTACGGTATATCCACTATCCACCCATTGTTTTAGTTACTTTGAGTAGGCAAAGAGTGCAGTCCATCCACCGCTTTCAGTTAAAGCTGCACTTATTGTATCTTTGCCATTTTTAGTTACCCTTTTTTTTAACCTCTTTTTTAGATTTACCATTTTTACCTTGCCATTTTTACAGTGTAGTGTAATCCTGTTATCCACCGCATATATAATTATCCAATGCAGGTGTGTCCTATATCTGGGCACAAGGAGATTGAGGAGGTCAACAGATTACTCTTTATATTTTACCAAACTGTTGTTAAATTATCCAAGGCCCTCCCTGTCCATCAGAGCTAGACTAAGTTAGAAAAGAAGAAAAAAACTAGGCGAACTTTTAAATGACAATACAGCAATCTACCTACAGACCACGGACATAATATGATCATAACCATGATAAAATTTATTCACACTTTATGTTGTTCCGTTATGTCATCCAAACAATACAAACTGGCAATACCAACTGGCAATACCAACTGGCAATACAAACTGGCAATACCAACTGGCAATACAAACTGGCAATACAAACTGGCAATACAAACTGGCAATACAAACTGGCAATACAAACTGGCAATACAAACTGGCAATACAAACTGGCAATACAAACTGGCAATACAAACTGGCAATACAAACTGGCAATACAAACTGGCAATACAAACTGGCAATACAAACTGGCAATACAAACTGGCAATACAAACTGGCAATACAAACTGGCAATACAAACTGGCAATACAAACTGGCGATACAAACTGGCAATACAAACTGGCAATACAAACTGGCAATACAAACTGGCAATACAAACTGGCGATACAAACTGGCAATACAAACTGGCAATACAAACCGGCAATACAAACTGGCAATACAAACTGGCGATACAAACTGGCAATACAAACTGGCAATACAAACTGGCAATACAAACTGGCAATACAAACCGGCAATACAAACCGGCAATACAAACTGGCAATACAAACTGGCAATACAAACTGGCAATACAAACTGGCAATACAAACTGGCGATACAAACTGGCAATACAAACTGGCAATACAAACTGGCAATACAAACTGGCAATACAAACCGGCAATACAAACCGGCAATACAAACTGGCAATACAAACTGGCAATACAAACTGGCAATACAAACAAAGCAAAGAGAGGGGAAGGGGTTAGAGGAAAAAAAACTATTCCAGGTCGCTCGACCAATCAATGAGTTTGACGTCTGCACGTGCCAGCCTCCCTATCGCGAGTAGCCCCTGTCGTGTTGTTTTCTTTGTCTTTGAAACACAATCTCTCGTTTAATGTAAAGTGACAAAAAGCAAAACAAAAAAATCTGGCCAGTTTTTATCCTACTTTTTTTTATATTTAAACATTGTCATTTTAATTAATAAAGCGATCACTTTATTAATCTTAAGTGGCTATTTTTAGCTATGGGATATTGTGGCTTTTTATTAGACAGATTTATTTCTTTGGTGATTTTCTAGTGCCAGTTTGAACTACAACTAACTGTGGAATAGCTTGTGGAAGGCATTATCGATAGAGCTTGGGTACTTGTTTTATAATGTCAAATAAAAGAAGCATAGAGCAGACGAACGACATACATCAAATGGATGAGACAGACAGATTCAGACAGACATATTGAGCAGGGCCGTTGCAATAACAGACTAATATAGATTGAGACAGAAAGTGTGAGATCGATATAATAAGACAGATTTAGGCCTATTGAGACAGACAGATTGAGACAGTTGTCGACAGTTTGAGATACATATTAAAACAGATTTAGACATATAAATTAAGATATATTTAGACAGTCACTATAAAACAGCTAAAGACTAAATATCTAGTCTATAGTCTATAAATTAAGATATATTTAGACAGTCACTATAAAACAGCTAAAGACTAAATATCTAGTCTATAGTCTATAAATTAAGATATATTTAGACAGTCACTATAAAACAGCTAAAGACTAAATATCTAGTCTATAGTCTATAAATTAAGATATATTTAGACAGTCACTATAAAACAGCTAAAGACTAAATATCTAGTCTATAGTCTATAAATTAAGATACATTTAGACAGTCACTATAAAACAGCTAAAGACTAAATATCTAGTCTATAGTCTATAGTACCAAAGAAAAGAAAAACGGAGAGAGCACGAGGAGAGAGAGAGAGGGACTGAGGGAGGTTTCGAGTTTCGAGGGACAGCGAGGGGGAAAAAAGAGGAGATGTCATAGTTCAGGGAATGTGACATGTGACCTTTCACCTCCGCACGTATCACATTACCCCAGCAGACAGTTATTTTCATTTCATTTTCACAGACAATTGCAATAATAACATTAATGGCCTGGCCTCCGTTTCACACTTCCCCCACCCCATACCTCCCACAAACACCACCATCATCCCTCCCCGACACCCTCCCCCCCCCCCTAGACCTCAAGCCAGGGCGCCTGTTCTTCGCTGCAAGGTCTGTCCACCGGTACTTTTTGTTTTTAATTCTCTTTTACATCCAGTTCTCGTGTTTATAGACCCTTCCCTTTGATGGGAGGATTGAAAGAGGGGAGGAGGGGAGGGGGTGGAGGGCGCGACGCAAAAGTAAGACCCTGTGGAATCTCACACCCCTGGGTTGACAATGGTGGGTGAGAGTGGAAAGGGGAGGGGGGGGAGGAGGGTTTAGATCCCAGGTCCTACGTCCTCTCTAGCCCTGGTTAGTTGGGGTTGAGGGGAGAGGATAGGAGCGATTTGGGCTTTAGTGAGAAAGAGATAAAAAAAAAAAGCCCCCCAAAACATTGACAGTAAAAGAGATAATAGAGTTTCTTTAAAGGCTTTTAATGTGTGCGTGTGTGCTTCTTATGACTTGGGGAGTTAGTTCGTCATTCATTCAAGGATAACAATGGATGCACGGGGGGAGGACGAGGAGAGCAGGAGGCCGATTAGTCACGAGGTACTGCTTCACAGGTTGTTGTTGTTTTTTCTTGTTTAAAGAAGAAGATATCTAGTCGAAGCTGCTGTGAGTTTGTGCAGTTAATTTATGTATTCTTTTTTTTTCTTCCTTTTTTCTTTTCTCTTCTAGGTTTGGGATGTAGAAACTGTGTGGAAAGGACCACCAAGAGGGACGTATGACGTTACGTGGTGTGTGTGGAAAGGACCACCAAGAGGGACGTATGACGTTACGTGGTGTGTGTGGAAAGGACCACCAAGAGGGACGTATGACGATACGTGGTGTATGTAGTAAGGTATTGAGTGGTGGAATGTGGAGCAGTGGTGGTGCGGCTAAATGTTGAAAACTTTGAAAACCTCGGTGCTGATTTTTTTTTTTTTAAATAATAATTATTATTATAATAGATTCGAACTCAATACCGCTTTGACCTGGCAATCAAACAAATGCCAGTAGACCATTGCGCAATATTGCAGATTAATTCTCTAATATACACGGCATTTATTACGAAGGCTGAGCTATTATAGCCTAAGTAATGTTAAAAGTAAGTTTTGAAAGCATCCAGTGACGTAGGCGAATGTTCCCATACTGCCCTTAAACCACTCGACTTCTCCTATGTGTGTCACATCTCGGTAATGATTGACTTCCCTGACCCTAAGCCCTTCCACAAATTGTTCAACAACGGGTCATCTGGGTGACCCCATTTCCTATCAAGGTCAACTGCAGGTTCAAGTACTTGAGAAGAGAGGGGTGTTGTGTTGAAAAATGGGGAGCAGTGTGTGAGGAGTTGTGTAACACTGTAGCCGATCTGGTAAACAATAGGGGGGGAGACATTTTTTTCTATCAAGTTTTGACAGGTGTAAATTATGTTTATAAATGTCACAGAGTGCAGGTTTGACCGTGGATGTCACGTGCTGCCCGCAGATGCCATCTATTTTGTGAATTTCTTACGGTGCAGGTCTGCCTGTAGATGTCAACCCAAGTGAATGTTACATAGTGCAAATCTACCCACAAATGTCATCTGATTAGAATTAATCAATGGTAAGCCGGAGGCGAATACCTGTAGGTCTCTTCATGTTTTACATTTGATCCATCTTATGCAGATTCGACATAAGGCGCATGGGCAAAACCTTAACCCATATAATAGTCAATAGCAGTTCTGACAATGGTTACCAGAGTCCAGAATATGGATTATATTTGATCATTTTTTAATAATATATGTTTTAATTACTTTTATGAATAGATTTGTCATTACTATGGAAATCCAAAAGCGTCTAACTACAAAAAAAAGTTAAAAAAAGTTATTCCCACTGATCACCAGATATCGTTGATTGATCTGTGGTTGACATTCTTTAATAAACCAATGGTTTTAGTTCAAACCAAATGTCATCTATTAATTACCAAAAGGCTTCCACAAGGCCTACTAATGACTAAATTTCAGTCATCTACTAAATGCTAATGTTATTCACAGATTACCAAATGTCAGAGCTTCACTATCTTTTTTAAAATAAGCCTACATATGATATCCTTTAATTGCCCGAAAATCTATGTAAATGACATCCGCTAATTATCGAAATGACATCAATCAGTTACCAAAAGTCGACCGAATTGCGTATTTCTACCGATGTCATAGCTGACTATAAAAGTTTTAGACGCCTGCAAGCTGCGAGACACCTGCAAGCTGCGAGACACCTGTAGCCTACATCTATTTAAAAGACAAGAGTTGGGGGGGGGGGACACACCAGAATATTAGCGTCCTTCTGTCAAGACGCGTCTTCGCTGACTATGAGTGCAATTAAGAATCGGTTCTGCACTCATCATGACCTTGTCCCAACGGCCTTCAAGGGTCTTCAGCCTCCAGTACAAAGTACTCGATACCGTACGGAGTGTACACAATTCAATGTGCGCACTACTAGCCGTGTGTTTATGTGTGTGTGTGACTGTAATGGCGGCTAAGGTAATATAAAAAAAAGGGAAAGAACACACCACCCAGCTACAGGATTGTCAAGAAAAGCTTACATGGTCTGTGGCTTTTGAAACGTACATCGCGTTCTATAGACATCGGTTGCCTCGGTTTTCTTCGGTTGCCTCGTTTTTCTTTTTCGGTTGCCTCGGTTTTCTTCGGTTGCCTCGGTTTTCTTCGGTTGCCTTGATTTTCTTCGGTTGCCTCGGTTTTCTTCGGTTGCCTTGATTTTCTTCGGTTGCCTCGGTTTTCTTCGGTTGCCTCGGTTTTCTTCGGTTGCCTCGGTTTTCTTCGGTTGCCTCGGTTTTCTTCGGTCGTCTCGGTTGCGATGGTTCTGAATCGGACCAAACGACCAAGAAGGGAAACAATCCTACTTCGCCCATTAACTAATAATACTATCTTAACCGCTCACTCATTTCCTCGCCGACTTTATTCTCGTAATTCGTTTTTTGTATATATACTCGTTTCATAATATAGTATTTCTTTAATTTGAGTTAACATTATATTTAGTCATTTATTCTCTCTGATATTTTTTTGGTATGTATTTAGGAGTTCTAGAATGAATTCATTTGATTTAATTTTATAAATATGGAACAAAAAATGTCTCGCTTTTCGTCCGTTTGTAATTTCGTAGATGTTTTCGGACGGATTAAAAAAGCTTGAGGACGCATTAACCGAAACTCTTCTTATTTTCTTTTTATTCGATCTAGATTTTCTTTCAATTTTTTCTATTGAAATATTTTAAGAAAGCGGTCATTATTCAACAACATTGATCTATCCATCTAGTCTGACCATCCTACCTTTTTTTTTAAACGGTTGCAAACTATTTTAATAGGACTGCATGGAATGGCCGCTGCTGGAGGGGGGGGGGGCGTGGGAGTGATAAGGTGGGAGGGGGGGTGAATATGAAACATTATATAACAGTGTAGGCCTACTTTTTATTCCTTCCAAATATCTACGGACCCTATAAACGCCCCACCCCCCAACCTCGACACCCCACCCCTTCTACATATCATATCCTTACGCAGGTAAAAGAACAATGAGAGAGGGTTTTTTGTTGATATCTGAAACTGGTCAATTACGACGGAATTAAAGAACCATCGGAGAAAAAACGGCTCAGGAGTCGGGGGGAAGAGAGTCTTCAATTAAGTTGCACACTGCGACATCTTCGGCAAACTATGATTTAAAAACAATAAACTCATACAGTGAGTTGTAGAGATGGAGTGATTCGAATTGAGCTGCTCGCGAGTAGCTTATGTTGTTATCTAATTGATTCATATGAGCGAATGCAGCGATTTACGACTCCGCTCAATTTATTGTTTTATTTAACACCATTGATATGCGTGATGTCTTGGTATAGATGATGATATTGCATTCCGCGACTTTATTGATTAATATATATTTGTAGAGGGCAACTTTTATGCTTTGAACAAGTGAAAACACAGCCTTGCGGGATAATGATAGACTAAGAAAGAAGGACTTAAGTTTGCCTAAGCCGGATGCCGGGTGAATTTGGATGCATAGACACTGTGTGTCATTCAAATGACATGACATTTGCATGACGTGTTTGTGTGCGCATAAAATTTACATGTAATCGTGCTTCCCTTTCCTCCACCCCCGCCCTTCCCCCTCCCGGCCCAATCCAGTCGGTACAAAATGAGGCTACAGGTGAATATGTAAGCACTACGATTACGAACCTGCAGACATATACTTACATACACACACATTATATCTATTATTTATTTATAGATATTTGTACAACTCTTAAGATCTGTGTTGAGTTGTAACTATAACAAAATGGCGCGTCTGTCGGGAGTAGAATTAGGTTCTGATTTAGAATCTTAATAGTAGCCTATACATTTATTTGTAAGCTAAGAGATTTAATAAGTGTCAGTTTGGCGCCATGCAAACTTTGCCCCCCCCCCCCCCCCCTGAGACGGCCGCCCGCCCCCCTTCCCTCCCTTCTAGTTATGTTACCAGCCCGTAAGATGACTTACAGTGTAATGGTCTACAGTCTAGAGCAGGGGCGGGAAGCCATGTCTCGCGAGCCAGATGTGGCTCTTTTGATGGCTGCATCTGGCTCGCAGACAAATGTTCGATTATTAAAATAATGCTTTTTTAGACTTTTTGATCTACATATTAATTGCATATCAATATTTCATTCTACAAATGAGCTAAAGTCTACTGCAGCTCAGCATCAGAATAATTCAGAGATATAATTATTGTACTTTTGGTGTTGAAATTACACAAAATACACACATTTACTTGAATTTTTAGTTTTAAAGATAATGCATGGCTCTCACAGAATTACTTATCAAAATATGTGGTATCCATGGCTCTCTATGACAAAAAGGTTCCCGACCCCTGGTCTAGAGTTAAGACATTGGTTTTCTATGCAGCGGTTATTGGCTCAAATCCTAGTTGTTGTTGTGTTGTTTGTTTGTTTGCCCCACAGAATTGAAAGGACACGTCTGTTGGATCTATGTTCGTGTCCGCCAAGACTCCATGCATTGGTTAGGAGATTAGGGTGCCTTCCCTTCCACCCCTCCCCCTTCCCCATACTTCCCCGAGCTTTCTTAGCTAAGAGTCGTTCAGTTGTTCTCCTTATAACTGGAGTCCGAAGGTTTGTCGCCGATTCGGTGGCTCTCATGGTACTTCTTATAAGTTTACAGACTTCCTTCTAACTTCTAGATTCTAGACATAAGATTATTACGTCCACTAGACCCAAAACTCCTGCAGGACGGCAGGGACCGGTCGGCGGCAAGCATAGAACCCGCGACGTGTTGGTTGACAGTCCGTGAGAACATCTAATATGCTTTATAGCCATTCAATTTTCTTATATGCAGAGGTCCAATAAATACTGAACTTATTTTTGGAACCTCATTAATGTTGTGAGGAAGTTTATATTTATTATATGTCATTTGCATATTTTTTTTATTGCTGCATTATGTGCGTGTATGCTCTTAAAACGAGGCCAAGGTCATAGGCTATACTTCAGAGGAGGCGTACCCCCAGGTGTCAATCTCTAAGGCTCCCATGTCGTGATACCTTTGGCTGTGGCGCGGAAACACGTCAGCTTTAGCCCAGTGGGGGCGTGGCAGTTTGGTGGGTGCAACAACAACAAAACAAACAAGAAAAAAAAAACAACTAAAAAAACTATGGAATCATTAGTATAACACACAGTGGGGAGTCGGATTGAGTTGCAGTAGAAGGGGCAGTGGTGTTCACAGATTCTGTCCAGGTATATTCTGCATTGTGCGGCCTAATTGTTCGGGGTTGCGCTACGTAATTCAGAATGAATAATTAGGGCGATGGGGCGCACGGCGGTGGGGGGCAGAACACTGGAATGCTTTTTTTTTTTTGTGTGTGTGTACGCTAGTAAGCGTGATGTAATGAAAGCTGATTGAAGGAGGTTTAAATCTAGCTGCCAAATAGGTGGGGAAAAAAATAAAAAGCAAATAGGCGTGGACACAGGATAGGTGAGTAGTAGGGATAAGCGCTTCCGGTGTCGATTTCCGACACTGTCTTAACACCCTACTTTTCTCTCACCCAATGAACAATAAATAGTTTATTTGCCACAGAGTACACAGAACCTGCAAAAAGTAGCCGGCTACAACCCAGTTGAAGTGGGGCGCATCCATTGTCTCCCAAGACACAAGGAGCCATTTATTACACATTTATAATAAAGATAAAACACACACATACATATATATATAATAGTAGCCTAATCTAATGGTGCATTTAACATTAAAGAGGGAGGGCACTTGATCCCAGCACGAATGTTAATCATCTTTATAACAGTGCTAATAACTCGTCGACCCCCCCCCCCCCCCAACACTACCTGCACCTTTCCTTAGACGTTTCTCCCCTTTCTCCTTTCTTTCTGTAAAGAATTTGAGCCGACTCACAGGTTGCAGATTTCCTTAATGAAATTGCCCCCACAACTCCGCCCCTGTATTGTTTGCATCAATAAACGAGCCAATGAAAGAAAAATAAATCTACCCCCCCCCCTCCCCACTCCATTTCCTTTTCGCTCCTTGCAAACCCCAAGTTTTTTTTGTTTGTTTGTTGTGGTTTTTTTACCTATGCGCTATTTTTTTTGTATATATTTAAATAAGCCAAAAATAGCAACCAACACCTTCACCCAGAAAATAAATAAATAGATAAAAGTGAGACGCTTAAAGCAGCGGAAATTCTGACACAACAAAACAAAAAGAATCTAAGGTTTCCACTAGTCACTAGACTATAAATATTATCAGCAACACGGGCTTAGCTAGCTGTTTGCCAAACACTCCTGGCTCACCAGCAACTTCTTGTAGCAAGCATAATGAAACAAATAGCTAAAAACCAAAGCCACACAAAATAGAATAGCTTTTTTAAACAATAAGCAGAAATATTAAATTATGGATAAATTAGTGTCATTCTTGTCTAGCTAACAAATAAGGTTCTAGGGAGGTAAGGAGGGGCGGTAAGCAGGAATGAGAGTAGTTAATGAAATTCTTCGGAGTGACCCCCCCCCCCCTGTCCCCCCTTTAAACTACCTCAATCATTTCAATGACGGAGTAGAGGAAACAATAGATTTTTCAAAATTCGAAGTTCTTTAAGAGTGAAGAGAGACGGATGCTGCTCTTTGAGGATTGAACGAGGGCTATAAAATCTCTACCATCCTCTTTGTTTTTCTTTCGTTTTTTTTTCTACGAGAAAAGGAGTTGGAGTGAGAAGCTAGAGTAGTAGCCTATGGCGGGAATTGGAGTGAGAAGTTAGAGTAGTAGCCTATGGCGGGAATTGGAGTGAGAAGTTAGAGTAGTAGCCTATGGCGGAAATTGGAGTGAGAAGCAAGAGTAGTAGCCTATGGCGGGAGTTGGAGTGAGAAGTTAGAGTAGTAGTCTATTACGGGAGTTGGAGTGAGAAGTTAGAGTAGTAGCCTATGGCGGGAGTTGGAGTGAGAAGTTAGAGTAGTAGTCTATGACGGGAGTTGGAGTGAGAAGTTAGAGTAGTAATCTATGGCGGGAGTTGGAGTGAGAAGTTAGAGTAGTAGCCTATGGCGGGAGTTGGAGTGAGAAGTTAGAGTCTAGAGTAGTAGCCTATGGCGGGAGTTGGAGTGAGAAGTTAGAGTAGTAGCCTATGGCGGGAGTTGGAGTGAGAAGTTAGAGTAGTAGCCTATGACGGGAGTTGGAGTGAGAAGTTAGAGTAGTAGCCTATGGCGGGAGTTGGAGTGAGAAGTTAGAGTAGTAGCCTATGGCGGGAGTTGGAGTGAGAAGTTAGAGTAGTAGCCTATGGCGGGAGTTGGAGTGAGAAGTTAGAGTAGTAGCCTATGACGGGAGTTGCAATTCCTTTTAAAAAATCCAAACCGATGCGTTTACTAAAAACAAAACCACCCATAACATTAGCAGCCTATTGACTAAATATAGAGGTCATGACTAAATTATACTAAAGTTACCCATTTAACGGTGTTGTGGTTAAGCTAAGTAAGTACCCGTTGGAATATGAAATACATAAAGTCAGATACGCAAAGCTACAGACTAGACTGAGCCTCATCCCTGACACGACTCAAGACACATTGTATTCGTTTAAAAAAAAATGATCGCAACTGCTAATAATTGCTCTTTCTATGGCATCCACACAAAAAATGGACAAAGACTATATTACAATAAGGCCACTCTCCCACAATGCATTGCTCGTTTAAAAGTAAACACCAGACGTAGGCAACATTTTGATAACAGTGTGGTCAAAGTATTATATCTAATTCATTCAGCGTGTCAACAAGTATTATATCTAATTCATTCAGCGTGTCAACAAGTATTATATCTAATTAATTCAGCGTGTCAACATCCTAAAAGTCATCTTGCTCTTTTCTTGCAGAAGATTTTTTTTTTTTGGCTCTGCGTGCCAAGCTTGGCACGCGTTCCGAAGGTTGCAAAAAGAATGATTGGGCTCGAGTTTCTAGTCAGGTTTGTCAATAGTCAATAGGTAACATCTAAACGATTACAAAAGATTACCTCATGTTACATACCTACCTTTTACAGGTAAGCTCTTGTAATTACTTTCAAGGTATTCTTGTTAGACATTTTTTTCGTTTTATCTTTTTTTCTTTACGTTCGTCAAGTTAAAACTCTCTCACTCACACATGCACACACACACATACATAGAGTAAAGCCATTTGAAACAAAAAATGTGGTCCTTTTTTTTTCTTCTTGTGTTTGAGCACAAAATGTCGGTTGCCGTGTTTTGACAAGTAAAGCAGGCGGTGTGAAGCAGACTCCAAACCCCCAGAACCCCCCCCCCCCCACACCCAAACCTGTAGCTTTATTTTGCCATTGTTCAACAACTCCCGAGCTTAGAGTCGAGAAACACATTAGAATAGACTTCAAGCGAGCACAATATGGCTGCTCTTTCCACGTTCTCCCGCCATTTTACGTCCCAGACACACACACTACCGGCTGCCGTCCCTCTTTGGTTTAGGATTGTATCCTCCCACCCTCCCTCCTTTCTGAACCTGAAGGCTCTCTTGTGTTGCTACTGGGGGCAGCTCATAAATTTGTTGCCTGTTCCCGTCCCCGACACTCACAGTGGCCCATCAAATACATCCGGGTGAATTGGCAATTAATCCGAGTTAGGGTGCCGTGCTAGGGTGCCGAGCTAGGGTGCCGAGCCAGGGTGCCGAGCTAGGGTGCCATGGACGGAGCTTGACTTCGGATTTTATTACCATTCGTTTACACAAAGGGGAAGAAACAAAAAAAAAGAGCGGGGGGGGGGGGGGGGGGAATCTAAGAGGGGTCGGTGCGTGTGTGAGAGAGGGGTGGGAAGGGGGTGGGAGTAGACAATAAAAAAAATCGGCTACGACAGTAAGAATGAAAAAAAAAAAGTTATACATCAAAGCATTTCATTGAGAAACCATGGAAATAATTTCGGTGCCCAGCTAACGTGTATATTATAGTATTAACGCACAGAAGGCATTTGGACCTAAGTCCACTAAGCACTTGCGAGCTTAAGAATTTATCTTAACATGAAATGAATAATCTTGCATAGTTAATATTTTTGATGATCGTTCGAATAGAGTCAGAGTAGCTTTTTCTATTGGCCCAATGTTATTTCTTGCGCAATTCGAAGATTTTAGGGATGTATTAGAACTCTCAAAATTCTAATTCTGATGAAACGGTGTATTTGCGACATTTTTTTACAATCTAAATATTTATAAAAACCTATTGAAAAAGCAAGGCGAAAGCAAAAGTTATTAAACAAACAGCTAAAAATGGTTGTAATGTCTTCTTGTTTAATATTGACATAGTAGAGCAGATCATATACAAGAAACGGAACATGTCATATTAAAAAATAAATTAAACAGGTGATGATATACAAGGAATTTAACAGGTTTTATACATAGTATAGAACAGTACAGTGCTAATGATAGTTATAGACCAACCTCTTAATTGAAAAAACAATTCAATTGAAACTAAATCAGTGATAGAATATGATGACCCGTGTTAATCTGCAGTTGATTGAATTATAGTGTATGGTATGATTTATCTGACACAAGTTTCAAGCAAACAGCCAGTTACTCTCCACTCTCCACAGTAATTGCAGGTTGCCTGCGATACAGGTAGGTTCCATGGAAAAAAAAATACTACAGGTAGGTTTCATCAAATAAACTTAGGGTATTAAGTTTTATTGGCGATCATGTCCAAACAGCAAGAGGTCGAGATAGCGCCCCTCCTCCCCTCCCCTCCAGCGATATCTGTAGACTCTATCTTTAAACCGTCAGACTTGAGGGGCTGACTCTATCTGCTCCCCTCCCTCCTCTCCCCGGAAACGCCCGATGTGGGTTGTAGGGTGTGCTAAAGTCTATATAAATTTAGGTTGGAAAGTGGGGGGAGGGGGAGAGGGGCGCATAAAGTTTCTAAATTCACCACTTTAGAATTGTATACGACTAGCGTGCCAGAAGCAGGCAGTATGTCATGTGTTCTAATTACTGTTGGGCTCTTGTTTGAATATAGCTTACAACTATAACTTACAACTATAACTTACAACTATGGTAAACTAAAGGTGGAATTACGATGTTATGTATGATATGAAGTGTGATAAATATGATGTATGTCTTGCCACCTGAGTAATAGTTAGGTGGTAGCCTATGTATATATTTGCGTTGCATGCCCAACGTCCAACTACAATCATACAATCATGAAAGGTGCTAAACCAGTTTACAATCTTGCAGATTGTATAATTTTAAGTGCCTGCGTGTGTGTGTATCAGTAGAGAGACAGAGAGAGCCGCCTATTCAGATATCTCAATGTCGAATGCTGTCTTGGCATTTTCCGACAGATACTTTGGAAACACAAAGACACACACACAAACGGGGCGATGGGTGGAGCAGGAAACTGGAATGAAGTCAATTCTAATGATAGTTTAGTTTCTACCTTTAATTACGGGCCATCTAGTTGAATAAATGCTGACAGGGTGACAGGTAAGGTCAAGCTGACAGGGTGACAGGTCAAGGTCAAGCCCACCATTTCGGGTGTGTTATAATCAACTTGTCCAGCCATGACCGCAGGCCTGTACCATTCTCTCCTGATCACCGTTGGCTTTTATGCTTAGACAGGTGCGAAAAGAAGCGGTAGGGGGGGGGGAAGTAACCTCCCTCCCCTCCCTCTTTCTCCTGTCTTGCCCCAGAACCCCCCCCCCCACCCATCTCATTTTGACCAGGTTCAAATGATAGCATCCATTTCTGTTGATCCAAGATACAGGGGAAATTAATGCAAGAGCCTCTTATTATAAGATTTCAAAGCCTGGCTAGCCGAGACTGACTTGTCAACAGAAATTATTAATCCTATCCCACCGAAGCTGAGGCGCCCCCCATTGTTAACTGAAGGCCCCACACACACATACTGTATAGAGCAATGGCGGATCCACTGGTGAATACACGTTGAAATCATAGGGGGAGATAATTATGCAGACAGTGGACTCCATCGTAACAAGCGTATCCGTTTATGAATATTCAGTAAGTAGAGTTGGTCAGTCATAGGGGCGGTCCGAAACAAAGAACGCAAAGATTTACATTGACCTCTGGTCAACACGGGCTTGGTTAGGTGGATAGTATGCAATGATACGGGGAAACGAAGCATTGTGTGTGTGTGTGGGGGGGGGGGGTTCTTATATACAGACACTTAAAAAATAATACCATTATTACGTACGTGGTTAAAAGCTAAAAAAAGTAAGTCTTTAAGTCTGACATTTAGATAAAGGTTGTTTTTATAATGGTGTTAAAATGGTTGTTATTCTCATTTGTTCATGTATCCAAAGACTAAAATAAGATGGACCGCTTGCTCTATTTTTAAATCTTAAATATTCTTTTCTTTCCGTGGCTGTCTTAAATTACTTCTACTTACGCTTGCCTAAATGTTTCCACGGTATAGGCTACATCTTTCGATTTTAATCTTAATTTTCCGTTGAGAAAAGCATAGCGAATTACTAAACCGGAATTCTAAGTGTTTCAAGTTATTAAATAGCAGAAAAATCTAATCAAGCGGTTCATCTTAATATTGTCTTTGATGTAACCCATTCCTTGTACGAATGCCAATTGGTCTTTTTTTTTTTTTAATGTTTGTATGCAAACACGTTGTTAAATTAAGACAAGGTATTTCCAAACGAGGATGCACGTGCTGTATGACCAAAAGTCTCGGCAACCAAACAAATGATTGGTCAGAGAAGAGAAGTTATTACCACAAGTTTCTTTCTTTATACAATTTTCATCTCCACTCTTCCAGAAAGTTTCATTCTTATTGCACCCCCCTCCCCCCCACACACAAGTAACAGGGAGGGGAGGGGAGGGAGGCGGGAGGGGAGGGGGCTTTTATCACCCCACACTTAAGCACACACGCCAAAAGAGTCAGGGCCCGTCCTCACCTAGTGGGAGCCCCATGCTGAGTATCTCTGGAACCGACTACGTAAGAGCCTCAGAGCGCTCCCCCTGGTGGTAAAATTGTTTGGTCCACAAAGTCTATGAGCTGAGAGAGACATCACAGCTTCGTCAGCATGACTTATCAAATAATGAACTGATTAGCGGGAAAAGAAGAGCAGCTTATCAGCAGAAAATAAAACTATAACCCCCCTTCCCCCGCCCCCACCTCTCGTGGTCTTTAAGCTGCACGAGGATAAGATCGAGGGTAGGAAGTTGCCATAAGACACAGGAGGGGGGCTTGTTGGTCGCATGGACCAAGTTCAAAGCCAAATTTCTTTTTTTTTTTTTTTTTTTTTTTGAGGTTGACGCAGTGCATAGTTACGTCAAGTAAGGGAAGGGGGTGGGTGTGTAACCGTTGAGGTGGGGGAGGTTTTTCTCTTCGCTGCGGGAGAGGGAGTGTTGAGGATTTACTGGAATAAAGGCGTTGAAGCCATAGAACCTAGCACCGAATCCCCAGACGTTCTCCAAGGTCATTTGTTACATAAATCTACTGTAAGGTTACGTGGATTTGTTTAACCCCAAGCCCCCCCCCCCAAACATCCCCTCCCTTTATTTAATTTATAGACAAACTGAAAGCAAGACAAAACAAATTGACATTTTTTCAATTCAAGCTACGTAATAAATGTTCTTCTTTCGTTCTCAACAGTTTGTTGGAGGATTTAGACACGTCCCATATTAAATCTTAAGTCTACTTGTGATGAAGGGGGAAAGGTTATAATTGAACGTTTAGTTTTAGCAGACGTTATTGGACTCAATTCTTCACCCGTTTACATCCATTTACTCCCCAGCTCTTCATTCAATGCTGATGATAATCAAACAGTAATATAAATGTGAGATCTGCTAATGTTCCTTTCTTTGAAAATAGCAAGCAGGCCAGACTAACGACAAACAAACTCTATTTTATTTTTAATGTTGGAAAAAGCCAAAGGGATTGATAAAGGCACACAACAACAAAAAAAAAACGAAATAAAAGAGCAATAGAACAATATCTACACAATATTTGAAAATAATAGTAAGATAAACAGTTGGCCTACTCAACCTAAATTAAAATTTAAATAAGAGAGAAAACAGCTCTAATATTAAAAAAAGAAAACAGTAGGCCTACCAAAACTTCGGAATACTAAACAAAGTTTGAAATATGATTAAGGAAACATAACTCATGTTCCGCTGTTTGTGCTGGAAGACAAAAGCCCCAAATAATAAAATAATGCAAAACACGGGGCGCTGAGCAGCAAAAGTTCATACAGCGACATTTGCGCCCCCTCGAGACTTTTGGTTACCTCATCCGTCGCACGTAACGCCACGCGGCATAGTGAAACGATTGAATCACACACATCAAAGAGAATGAGGAGGGGTTGGGAGGATGCCGTAGGCTGAGCCGGAGCAGACCCCGAGAATCCATTATTTCAATGGGTTCATCCACTGCGCCAGACATGCTGGCTGGCCCCGTCCAGGGGTCGTTATGCAAGAAGCATTCTCTGTGAGAAATAGTTCGGATACATGTGTTGTTCAGGAACCGAAAAGAATTCCTGTGATGTTTGCAGATCTACGTTGAGCTTCTTGGCTGATGTGGTGATGTTGTTGTTGTTAGTTTAACGCTTGAAAGAAAGCTCAGTACTGTATAATAAATAAATAAAAAAATCTTTGTGCGTTGTCATTTTTGCCAGGTTTTTTCTCTGATTACCATTTTTACCATTGTAATTTTATTGAAAAACTACTAAATAAGAGGGAATAATAACTGAATAATAAAATGGACGACGTATACTAGACGCATACAGGCATGCACCGAGTCCACCAAACACCGAATCCACCAAACACCGAATCCACCAAACACCGAATCCACCAAACTGTGTAACTATACATAGACCAATCGTGAAACTTCATATAATATTGGCAAATGTTGTCTCTGCAAAAGGTAGGCTATAGCAAGCTTTAGCCAAGCCGAACCTCATACTTCCATTTCAGGCCTACACCGAATGCCATCTTTCCTGTTCCAACGAACCCCATGCTTCCAACTAGACCGAACCCCAAACTTCTAGTCACGCTGAACCCCATACTTCCAGCCGCACAGAACCTTATACGTCAAGCCATATCGAATTCTATACTGTTGTCAACATCTGTAGGCTACTCTGTAGTCATTTCCTATACTTGTCCACTCTCTTTTGTCTCTCTATTAGTTGTTGTTTTTTAACCAAACAAGTTTACGGCGATACCGGTTCTCGTAGGCCTAGTATATGTCATCTTGACCTACTTGAGCTCTCAGTTTAGCAATGTATACAGTGCAGTGACGGGGAACTACAGCCGCATAACGATAGGAAACATAAACAGGGCCATTACATTAAGTGAAAGTAAACAACGAACGCCCCTGCTATTCTCTTCAGCGAGAATGTTTTAATGATCAGAGATCGAGCCGCGATAGGTGAGCCAAGATTATTTGAGGTGGGGGCTCCAACACCTATTCCAGGGGGCGCTTCCTAGTTCTGTCTACGGTTAGCCACGAAAAGGTAACTCTTATCTCAATAGTATAATTATATATATATAAGTGTAGGCTATATAAAAAACGTATATCTAATTATATTATTAAATATGCGAAAGTTTACAGGTATTGTCGATGAACATACACGATAAGATATTTTAGGATAATTCTCCATATAGGTCAGACGTGTGGCTATAATTTTATAAAGGTCTTTCTTCACCTGGACAAGGTATAGTAGACAAATAGATTGACCAATTAAAATGTAACTTTAGTTGGTCTCTTTGATCAACTAGACCTAATCTATATTAATTATGTTATTCCTGTATTTCTCTCTCTCTCCCTCTGTCAAGATTAGAATAGTGCTGACAACGCTAATTATCTTAATTACACGTAGACCTGCTTGTCTATCTATCACGGCGTTAGTTATTGACAACACCCCCCCCTCAACAGATTGCAAGCTCTACCCCCCCCCCAATCTCTCCTCTCCTCAGCTCCTAAACAGGTTATCTTCCACTGTCACATCACTATATCAAGACAACTAAGCTAGAAGAGCTGCTTTTTTTTAACTAAACATGATACTATTTATATCCACAGCACACCACATCCTTAGCGGCTGCGATAACATGGCCGTTTGCCTAACGGAAACTGTATCTGGGAGGACGGAGCTATCTCGTTAACGAGGTCTTACATAATAGCACCCGTCTGCGAAACCAGCGTGTGAGTCAAATAATAAATAAAAACAACTCGAGCCATGGGGGAGTCGCGGGTTACGGAGGTGGGAAGGAGGGGGTGGGGGTTTAGAGAGGGAAGTGGAATAATTTGAAAGAGTAATTTGTTTAAAAAAAAACAAAAAACACACTTATTTTTTTTACCTTCCATTACTCTGCCATTGAGTTGCCAACTTTTATTTTTTTTTCGTCTTAGAAGGGATTATACGTTATTAACACGGCCCACGTCTCGCTAACTCATGCCATTCTAAACAATTAGAATATACACACATATATGCATGGCAAGCGCCCACATTGGTTTTCTCATCTTCTCAAAGTGAAAAATTAGGAACACAAAATAACAACAAGATAATAGAGCGTTCGCAATGGGCGTGGCGTAGGTTTTTTAGTGACGTATTTGTGTAAATAGAAGCCACTTGGTGTACAAAAATGGTGAAGTACTTCTTTATCATGCCAAATTCACATCTGAATATTGGCTATCCTACGCACAAATCATTAGATAAATCGTCGTAGATCATTTTACTAGTAGGCTACAAGAGAAAGACTGACATGGTATTTTTTCAACGAATTTCAACATTTTAAGCTCAATTCGTCATCTTAATATCTGGCCGGTAAGTGTTGCATTTGAATGGATTTATTGAAGTGAATTATTGGAGTCATTCGTTATTTTCATTGTAGGCCTAATCGTTCAATAGTAATATAACATTTTTAATGTAAGAATCTTCTTGTGATAGGTCTATTAATCTAATATAGAATTAATAAAATCCATATTAGTACATTAATCATCATTTTAAACACAAAATATCAATTTTAAAAAAAGCTCGAGACTATATGAAACTATATTAATACAGCGGCCATTGTACACCATTACACAAAATAAACAAAAATTACGTGCTTTTTGTCACGTGATTGCAAACGCCCTATTGTATGCAAGCTCATTGGTTTGCACAAGTGTGACGTTGAACAATTATTATTGGAAATTCCATGCTGTTGTGTTTTTCTTTTTGGTAATATTAATATTCTATTTTTAAAGTGACGCTAAATGAATAACTTTGTTGCCATTTATTATCTATTCCCTTAATTATGCGTTGTCATTTTTACCGTTGCCACTTTTTTTAACCTCACAAAATATATTTTAAAAAAAAAACAGGTTGGAGATAATATAATAGCAGACGATAGGTAGGTAACATAATATATATATAGCGGAATAGGGGACTATTTCCGAGCGAGAGATGACTAGAAATTACATTTGCAGACGGTAAAATGTGTAGTCTCTAAAAGTGTATGAACTATTTAATTGAATACGGATTGGACGCATTCTTTTTCTTTCTCTATTCGGTTGGTGGTTAACAAATTAAATGATCCCCTGAGCAAATACTGTCTACTCAGATCTACTGGGTGAATGTCAGTGTCAAACAGGACCTCAAAACGGAAGTCCTGTGAATCCTGGTCCATTTTAAAGCCAAACCAGAAGAATAAGGTGGACCGAAAGGACATTTTAAGAAAGGATCAAAAAGATATTGCCCACCTTCTGTTGTTATTTTTTTTTTTTTTTTTTAAAGATAAAGGCGCTTTATAAAGATCTATAATAAAAACTATAAGAAAGTAGAACTAACATGAACCACAGAACATAGAACTTCCAGCTGGATAGATAATACCATTGGGCAATATCATTTTGATAACAAATTCGATGGGTTCATCTAATCGCCATGTTTTATACAAACCGACAGTGTTAAACATTCATTCGCCACACGCAGGAAAGGGGCAACAACTCTCAAATCAAGTTTTTTTTATATTATTTATTCTTGTTGTTTTTTGCATTGGCTATTAATAACGGAAGTACATAACAACAAAATGGCGTATTTCGTGCGATTAGTTTTCATTGGTCTCCAGCACGAGAACTCCAAACCAAAATGGTAAACCGGTGGAGTCTGCAGGTTATAAAGATAATATCACCGAGGTCTATAAAGCCAGAACCCTAAAAAACAAAAAGAAACTCCGGGAATACCCATTTCTCCAAGGATTACACCAGTCCATATCAAAGAGAGAAGGAGAGAAATTCTATAGGAGCTTGCTAGGAGCTATAAAAAGAGAGATAGAGAAACGGAGAGAGAGAGAGAGAGAGATTGGGAGAATCTTCTAGAAGTTTCTCTTGGAGCCTAGATCAATGTTTGTGTGTCTCTTTTGGTCGGACATTTATTGTTCTTCTTCACAAAGTGCCAGCGACTTTAAAGCCGGGACAAAGTCTCACAATGCATTCTTGTTCCATGCTCCCCCCGGCGCCCTCCTCCCCACCCGACCGCCACACACTCTCGAGGAATCACGCCCCCCCCCCCCCCCAACTCCCCGTTGTACCATATTTTTTGTTTTCATTTTTTTTCTTAAGGCAACTCGCCGAGGTATTTTCTTCTTGTGTAAATCCAATTGAAAATGTGCTGCATATTTAAATACACGTGGGCGCAGGTGTACGGTTCGTGGTGTAGAGGCGTGTGGCGGGGGAGCGGCGGTGGAGGTAAGTGTTTGTTGTTGTTGGTGGTGGTGGTGCAGCAGAGCAACAGACAATGTAGTTGTCGTTAGGCCTGGAGTGAGACCATCGAGAAAAAATATGATTTGGAGGTTGGGGGGGAGGGGATGTCCTGAGTCTTCGCTTTTGTGAGCGTGTGCGCAAGTGTGTTTGCGTGTGTGTTGTCAACTTAAAAAAGGAGAGAGGGAGGAGATAGAGGGAGGAGATAGAGGGAGGAGATAGAGGGAGAGAGGGAGGAGAGAGGGAGGAGAGAGGGAGGAGAGAGGAAGGAGAGAGGGAGGAGAGAAGGGGAGAGAGGGAGGAGAGAGGGAGGAGATAGGGAGGAGGTTTTTTAGACAAGGATACTTGATGATCGGTTAGCCAAAGTATATGCAATGTGGGAAGATTACATAAAAGAAGTCTTATCTCCAAGTTGTAAACGAGCCACACCTCTTTTACTTTTCTTAACGTATGCTGGATACTGGATACTCATCAGAACTATACACTCCCCCCCCCCCCCCACTCCCACAGACCCATTTAAATTATTGTTAAAGTCCGGCCCTACCGAATTTAAGCCCTTCAGACGATACTAAAAAAATCTCGGCTGCTTGACCACCTCGACATAGAACAATTTCTTCTGTCAATCTTTCGGTTTACCCTGGTATGTTCCACTTGTAATTGTGTTTACTCTCTGTCTGACATGTGTTTGTTGCCACTTGGCATCTAGTATACGCGCAGAGGCGTATCCTTTATGTCCAGAAGGGTAACCGTGTTTACCCCCGTAGTATGACAAGTGTTAGTTTGAGTATGTTTACCCCTTCTGGTCAGTGTTCTAACGGGTTATGTTTATTCTTTTACATCTAAATGTTTGTATTTACACTTTATTGCTCAATGTTTGTGTTTGTATTTGATCCAATAAAACACGAAAACTTTGTTGTGAGCGATGTTTACACAACATTGTGGAGCGCGGTTTTTGTTTTTTGAAGGGAGGTGATAAATTCGCAGTCCGCGTTGGAGATAAGCACAACTGGACTTTTCTGTTTCTCCAGCACTCCCACCTTCCTCTCCTTTAACCAACCGTTCCTCCCCCCCCCCTTACGAACACCCCCACGCCCTATTTCTTTTGTTGACCAACAGATGTCGTTGTTTACGTCTCACGTTTACGCCATTACGAAATAAGTCATAAATTTATGCCGAGACTCTTTTGTCTTAAAAAGGGGAAAATAATAAAAAATAACAAAGAGGGAAAAAGCACGTCAATCCTTATTCCCCATGGGGGGGGGGGAGGGATGATGAGAGGGGGGAGGGAGGAGGGATGATGAGAGGGGGGAGGGAGGAGGGATGATGAGAGGGGGGAGGGGGGAGGAGGGAAGGCCATTAAAACAAGAGAAACAAGTATCAATAAACTGCCAGAAGACACGATGGCACACAGTGACATGACAAATTCCTACAATGACAGTTACGTTAATGACGGCGTTGGCAAACAGAGGAGAAAGGGGGCATCTCGCTGGGGGCGCAGCACACACAGGGAGCAGCTAAAACAAAAGACACGGGTGAGGGGGGAGAGGTTTAACGGCAACACAAAAACAAACACACACACACTCACACAACGGAGAGTTGATATTTGAGCACTGGCTTGGGTTGACGGCGGGATTGTGGACCCGAAACAGTGTTTAAACACTGTGGGGGGGGGGGGCGGAGGGGGAGAGGAGGGGGGCATTGTTGAAGGATCACAGGATCTCCTTGAGCCCTCCAGGATTCGTCTTCGCGAACATTGAGCTTTCCGCCGAGGGCAAAAGGTCAACATTTTTTTAGTGAGGAAAAGAGGGAGAGAGAGGGTTCAAGTATGCTTACATTATTGGAAAAGAGGGAGAGAGAGGGTTCAAGTATGCTTACATTATTGGAAAGCCAAGATTTGAGCTATCACTCCGTTCAAATTTAAACACAAAATGCATTGATCTTGCTTTCTATCTATTAGGCTAATGCTATAATATAGCATATTATCGTCTTTTATGTGTAGGCCTATGACAAGCATCTTTTAAACCGAAATATTATGGCGTCCTGCGCTCACACTTGTGTAAAGTTGTTAGGTCTAAAACTCTTTCACAAACGTATCCACGTCAGACTAATTTGATCTATAGGGCATGTGAAGCAGCGTTCGCGCTGTTTAGGTGGCCTCGGCATACTAGGGGATTGCGTGGCCAACTCAATATCCAGCCGCCTTTACGTTGCTCCCAATTATTATCAGAGCTAGGTAGACTCAGGGACACCCTGCAGACCACTGGAACAAATCCTAGCCTTCACCCGGGACCGCTAGGGCAGAGTGTACCATATCTATTACTTGGAAAATAACTGGCGAATATTCCAAGTATATGAAATACTGCTTGAATTTCGTATACTAACCAACCTATTGCTTCCTTAACCTAATATAACAATAAAGAACCGCTTAAATATATAAAAAAGAGACATCTCAATATACTTGACGGGAATTAACTGCAAAGGTGCAAAGTTCTTCAAAAGGTATCTAGTCTAGTTTTATCCTAAATTTAATCAATTTTATGGGGTTAACATACTAATGAAATGGTCACAAACGCTTGCAATTGTATTTAAAGTGTAAACTACTGTAAACGCTGCGCAACTTGTGCACCTTGTTCATTTCCTGTGGACAGCTATCTCCACTCCACTCCAAGTGTCTTTGGCACCTTAGGGAGTAGAGAGCACCCCATGACACCGTCACTTGCCTTTTTTCCACAGGGTAGGAAGTTTAGGGGGACTCACAATTTAGCGAAACACTCGGTGGTGTATTGGAGAATTTAATTTCAAGATTGCCGACCTGTTTTCATCAAGCGATCCCTCACACACACACAAGATATAAAACTATCAACATTGCCTCAGTGTCTTTCAACACACCCCCTCTCCCCAAACTCCTCACAGCACCAATTTACTTCTCCCCACTCCCTCCCTCCCTATTCTCTCCCCCACTCCATCATAGATCGTACGCCTCTTGCCACCTTCTCCCACCCACCTCCCCCTTCTCATTCAGCGCCCTACCGGCCACGAGCCCCTGAAAATGATTCATAGAGAATGGAAGAATCATCTGATTGCCCCAAGATTGACACCCCAGTGGCCCTGCCTATTTTGTCGGGTCAATACAGACTCAAATCAACGGACTAATTCTCCCTTTTCATTTTAGGGGAGACAGTTGGAAGAATGCTCACCCGTCCACCCCCCCCCCCTTTTTTTTTCCCAGCCTCCTTCACTCACTTCCTTTCCATTGCTCTCCCACCCCACCCCACCTAGTCCTAAATGTTTAACTGGTCTAGGATGCCCATTATATAAAACGGATGTTGCTCCATTATTGGGTTAGGGCTAGGGGGCGCCTCCTGGATTAGGGTTATCGGGACAACAGGCGTCTCAACAAATTTAAGAGAATGGGTGCTCTGTCAGAAATGGGGGAGAGTGTTTGAGGAGTTTGAACGGAATACAGACGAAGTTAAAGAGGGGTTGTAGGGAGGGGTAGTAGGGAGGGATTGTGAAGGAGGAATAGAAAGGAGAACGAACTGTACCAAATGTATTGGGTTCGAATTGTAATTTAAGCCAGTTGTTTGTTGGTTCTTGTGGATCTATATGGTTCCATGGGTATACCCAGCCAGCTCTGAAACATGCTTTGCGTGTGTCGGGGAAGTAAAGGTGGCTGGCTGCACATTGTCATGGCCACACAATCCCATAGTATGCCCTGGTACTGGACTAAATCAAAAGAAAATGACGGGATCGTAAAGTAATATTATCATTATTTGGCCAATGAGGTCTTAATGAAGGGGGAGGGGAATGGGGCTAACAAAAGGAAGGGAGGCTAGGGAGGTGAGCGCCTTTAGAAACAAGGCCTTAATCTTGAAAGGAGGGGACAAAAAGGCGATGGATTGGGGGGGGGTGTCTTCTAATGCAGTAATTCAACCAAATGAGCGCCCTTAGAGTCTCTCAGATTAAATCAAGTCCAGCCCTCCCACGCCCCCAATGCTTGGTTCATTTCCTCGCTGTGCTCATGTTAAATAGAGAAGAGAAGAGAAAAAATGGAAAGCGTGGGTTATGGAAACTTCTTTTTTTTTGTTATTTCAAGATTTGATAGTGTCTCTCTCTCTATTACAATTTTAGTGTAGTCTTTTTTTCTCAGTCTATTGCTTACTTTTGAAATTCTATTCGCCCATATCTTCCTTTAGCTATTTCTCTCTATTTTTTTCCCCATTTCTATCTAAATTTCTCTTTTAACTCTTCCTAGCATTCTCTCTATTTCTCTCGCAGTCCTTACTTTATCATTCTCTCATTCTCTCTCTTCCCCCCCCCCACCCTTCTCTCTCAATTTTCCCGTCTTTCCCCCCTCCCTTTCTTGTTCACTTCATCAACCCATCTGTGTATTACAGTAATCACCAAGATAAACCTACAAATTATTTTATCAAGTAAAAATATTTTTTTTTATCTTTTATAAGTATTACTATTTTGAAAAAAAAAATACCACAAAAATACAACTTCATATTTCTCTGAATATAATTTTGGCCATTTGATATTCCATTTATCAGACAGAAATCTAGAAATTGAATACAATAACATCCCGAATTCTAGTTGATGAAACAAAAAAAATAATTAAACAAACGTAGATCATGCACATTATTAAAAAATGGACGAAGGATTATCCAGCACTGCTATCTAAAATTCGGGGAGGTCGGGGGGGGGGGGGGGGGGGGGCTCAGGAGGTCAGATGTGTTTGTGTTTAGAGTGAAATCAATAACTGAATATGATTGGATAAAATTGTTTCTAAATGTTCTTTTATTTCATTATATCTATTCTATTGAGGGTTGTTTTTTCAAACTCTCAACTCGGTGAGATACGCCTATGGAATATATAATAAAAAGGCAGGGGCTTTTAAACTGCCCTTAACTTTTTATCAATAAAGATATTTTTTCTAATAGATATTTCGGCTATATCTATATATGTATTATACAGAGTATTGTGTTGAAGATTTCGATGGGCAATGGTTGGGAGGAAGAGACTATGATTTGAGAGGGAGTCACAATACATTCCTTCCTCCTCCCTCCTCTCTTCATTAGTCATCTTCTGATGGAGGCTGGGGCTTTCATCACTCAGGGAAATGATTCCCCCTCCCCCTGTCCTTTCCTCCACCCCCCTTCCCTCCTTTTTACCCACGAGAAACGGACATCCATCGAGGAGTGACAGATTAGTTGTGATACGGGGGGGCTTCGTGGGCCCGTTGTCTAGGGGTATCATGTGGGAGCGCCCCCCTCCATCTTTTGATTAAAAGGAAAAGAGGGGGGAAGGGGCGCAAAATGAGTGAAAGACGATTTGGGGGATGGAGAGAGAGAAAGACAGAAGGCAGTGCGCTGAATACAGTTAAGGGTCACGTGATGTAAGGTTTATTGGCCCTGCTATTCACAAGGAACTGCATATTAATGGAATAGATTTGACCCACGTTACTACATTACTTGTCTAAAGGTGTGGGTTCGAATCCTGAGTTATCGCCCGTTTTCTTTTCTTCTAGGGGTCTAGAGTCTACAAAAACATTAATTGGGTGTATTGGGTGTATTAATTGTAGTGGGTATGTACATTCGGCTGGGATTTTTGCTTGCCACACAATCAACTTGCATACCTTTGCCGCGGTAAAAGCTAGTTCACTAGCCTAATAACCCAACAGGGTCTTAAAGCGACATATACTTCGATTTTATTTTACTGATAATCATGTAGAGCTGGATGTGTAGTGTGGTCTTAAGATAAAGCGCATGGTGATGTCAAAATAACATAATATTATGGTCAAATATGTGGTAATGACATTGGATTCTGAGCTGGAATTGCCTTCTTAAAGTTTGGAGATAACACACACACACATAGACTTTTGTTACTCTGTAAGCTTGAGACACTGTCATTCATAAAGGTGCATGGCACATGGAAGTTGGTGCCAACGGACATGAAATGACCACAACAGATGTAAACAAGACTGATACTTTCTGGAAGTGAACGAGGAATAATGAACACGGAGAAGAATGGAAAATAAGCGAGAGAAAGAGGGAGAGCGAGAGACAGATAAAAGAGAGAGAGAGGGGGGAGAGAGAGAGAGATAGAGAGATTATTTGTAATATTTTGAAGTCGGGTAAAATGGTTAGTCACTCATGTGAAGGGTGGAGGTGGAAGGGGGCACAGAAGCCCCGTCAGCCCAAAGTTGATTAAATGTCATTCACCCGTGGACCGGAACTTACTTGTCCTGTGATTACAGTCAATTTTATCGACTAATATGGACTGTTGATTGTTATACATTTGGTATACGCACACAGAGAGAGATGAGAACGAACGCTGAAGTGTGAGGCTTTCGGGATTTCCCGAGAGAATATATAAATATCGAGGACACAGGCGAGGGAATTCACGTTTAATCAAATATGACACTGTTTTACCATGGAAAGTAAAACCATAACTTGTCATGACATTACCGTTCGGCTTATTAGACACATAATACGCATATCGATTTCACTTGGTTTTATCTTATCTAATTATCATACCATTCAATGACGCGCCCTTCTAACAAGAAGATTATTGCGTCCTGCGCTTATCTGTGGATTTTGTCAAGTCATGCATTTTTTTTTAATTAAGGGTGTGTGTAAATGATGCCAAATTATCGTTTTTCGTGACCGGTTCAGACAACCCATTCTAATCCTAAGTGCCACTTGGGAAGAAAGATTTAACTAGGTTGTTATGAGAAAAAAAAGCGATCAAACAAATTATGTGGAAATATGAAATGACGTCATAGATTTACTTGTAGTAAATGGATTTTGGTGTGTTTAGAAAACAAAAGAATATTACGTATGATGTGAGAGCGACGCCTAAAAGAATTACAAGATGGCCTTTTTTGTTAATTTCTTCCAATCACGATTCATCCCTCAAAGTTTGACGTCCGGTAGGCAGACTGAGTCATGGGAAAAAGTAGAAACGGGAAGAAAGATGATCCCTTGCAAACAAGAGTGTAGACAGAGCATCTGGTTACGCACGAGCCCTTCAAGCATTGATCGCAGGACAGCTGGCGCTACACGGGGACCCCGACCAGCACACACGACAGCATGTTAGTGTACTTTACCCCCCCCCCCCACCCCCCGGGGGCGACTATTCAATTCTTCATAGACCGCCAAAAACATTTGAACAAAATAAAATATTCCGATTGTTATTTATAAACATAATTTATTAATAATTAAGCATATCTTTCAATGGTTAACGTAAAAATGCTGCCCAGAATCGAATGCGCTGTTCCGGAGGCCCCAATGTTCCGGAGGCCCCTATGTTCCGGAGGTCCTATGTTCCGGAGGCCCCTATGTTCCGGAGGTCCTATGTTCCACGAAGAACTAAAAGAACTAAGCATATCTTTCAATACCATTCTCCAGATGTATTGGTTGTAATGTAAATTATTTTCAATTTTTTAAGATCATTACTTGTGAGCCTTTAATAAAATATTATTTAAATAATGCGTTTACTGGTGGATTGATGGGCTTATGATAAAAAATGATTATAATACTTAACGAGACATATAATGTGAATAACTATACATTGGATAAACCTATGTGTGTGTGAGTGTGTTTTCTTTTTTTTTTTAACGTTACGATCAAGATTAACTAGCATTTAAAAATTAACATTTTCAAGCTTGCCCTTCAAGAGGAGACTTCAACTTTAAAAAAAAAAGTTTTAAAGAAATCTAAACAAATTGATTTTTTATTTGATCATTTGCCAATAAATTAAAACAAAAAGAAGAAAGAAGAAGAAAGAAGCAACTTGGGATTGGGGAAAGATGGGAGGGAGAGATGGGAGGCATGAGAAAGGAGGGGGGGGGAATCGGTTAGTTTGCCGAGTGATAGAATGGAAAGGGTTAGGGCTTAACTGGGAGAAGAAAGGACCAGGGGAGTTAACTGGGAGCCAGCGTATGAGACTAATTAGTTTAAAGACCGGCCCCCGTGTGATGGCCATTTTCTGTCCTGCTGCCAAAGTCTTGTCCCTTCCCCCCCCCTTCTCTCTCTCTCTCTCCCTCTCTCTCCCTGTCAGAGTTTGATTATCCTGACGTTGCGCGCGCGGGCGTGTGGGTGCGGAATTTAATAAAAGCAATTGTCCTAAAGTATTCCTTCGGAAACAATTTCCTTTATTTGTAGCAGTATTATACATCTTAGCGTTGTTGCTATTTGTAGCAGTATTATACATCTTAGCGTTGTTGCTATTTGTAGCAGTATTATACATCTTAGCGTTGCTATTATAAAAATAGGGACAAAAGAAACACAACATTATAATTATAATGTATTGTGAATTTAAAACTGACTACAGCGACACATATAAAACCCTCACTGTTTCTTCTCTCTGATTGAGAAGTGTGTCAATGTAATAGACAAGAGAGACACAGTGGAGTGTGTTCTTATCTACAAGGTGTGTTATCTAGTCGCCGTATTGCGTCACACATAACAAAACACCGTGCTTAGTCAATTTTGTAATTTAGTCATTTACTTTAATCATTAAGTCATTTAGTCTAATCATTAAGTAATTTGGTTTAGTCATAAAGTCATTTCATTTGGTCATAAAGTTATTTAATTTAGTCAAGTCACTTCATTAATTCATTTATTCATTCAGTCATTTAAAATTATATTATATTTAATATTATATTATATTATATTAATCGCAAAATTAAAACATAGGACTATAAGGTCACGTGTCTTTACATTAACCAATGGGACTCGAAATCAAAACACACACGCACTTTACTTTATATATTTAAAGATTCGACGACAATGTGATATGCATGGCGAAAGCCTTTAATTTCAAACTGTCAGTAATGTTATATTTATGTTTAACGTTTGATTGTGTTTATGTGCCACTGCTTGTGTTGATGTGTTAATTGGTGTGTTTTTATGGCTACTGTGTAGGCCCCTATGTGTTTGTGTACGTGTTTATGCTTATGTGCGTGAACCCCCAAGATGGACAAGAAAACTGTGAAAATCTTAAATCCCGTAACAATAAACACTGTAGTAGAAGTCTAAAATTACTGCTCCACAGTACCGAGTAACTTATGCAGTGGGTACTTTACTGTATTCGAGAAGTCCAATGGCACCGAATAACTGGCGTCTTTATAGAGTGCGCCCCCTCCCCACTTTATCGCCCTTCCGCTCTCCAGTTGTTTTCTAAATGCCAACCTCTCTTCAGATATGGGACAGCTTTCAGCATAGAGGTGCTGACACAGGGGTGCTATTGAAGGAGCAAGGTTTGAGTCGGGGTGTGGGGGTGGAGGTTAGGGGGTCGGTTGTTAAGGCTGTAAGGACCTTGACTGACAAGTGCAGAATGGAAAGGGGGGATGGGCAATCATTGGAAAAAAAGCTGAAATTAAGGTAATCGGTGCAGTTATTATCATTAAGTAAATTTACAGTGTTTATATATATATATATATATTATTATTGCATATAGAGAGTAGTGGGGCTTGACGTGGACAATAAAGTATGTTTGCTACTGTGGATATTTGTTTAATAAACTCATTGAGTAAAAGAAAACACTGTCATTTCAAGTTCCCCCGTCGATTCTCTTTTCTCCTCCCCTCCAGATATTTGCAAATAGCTAACGTCTTTGCCCCCTCCCCTCCACACTCTCCCCATCCCAACTGTCATTCTCTTTCTCATGCAAAGGTCAAAGGTTAAAAGACCGTAACCCAGCAAAAAGGGAGGGAGAGAAAAGAGACTAACTAAAGCTACATTGGCGGAGCCAACAGAAGCTTTACTTCTTTCACTGCCCCCCCCCCCCAAGCCTCCCCCACGCCCTCAGCTCTGTATACAATACATGCACAAGTTTCCTCTTTGTGCTAATATCATCAACAACACAACACACAGAACACACACACACAAACAAATATACACACATACACAAAGAGAAAATACAAACATTTCTTTTTCGTCTCAATCCCATTCTCTATATTCAAACTTTTTTTTTTGGTTTTAAAACGAATACATTAACTAACTGTACTGTATCTTAAAAGTTCACGGGAGGGAGTGAGGGAGGGAAGGCGGGACAACCTTTTGTGTACACACTTGGGACTTCCTTAAAAAAGATGTGTACACTGACCAAAGCGTACAGGTTGTACACACAGAAGGAGAAGAAGAAGAAAAGAGAACCGAAACATTTAGCTTCAAAATCGTTCAAAGAATGAAATCGTTTTTTAATCTAAGCTTTATACAATACTTTTTTTTTTTAAAGATACTACATATATATATATATAGTATCCATTTGTCATTAAAGTGAAGGGGTTTGGTTTCAACAAACATAAATTATTGTAATGTTGTAATTTAGTTAGCGTCGTATACTTAGCAAAGTTTTAACGGTAGTCTACTTTTTTTTTTGTTAAAGTCCCGGGGTTATTAGTATAGTTAGTATGAATTTCAAAGACGGACTGTCAAAAGACAACAATAGAACATGCTGTACAGAGTGGATTGATTCCCGTATATTTAGATGTAAGGGATGTTGAGGGTGAAGGGGAGCTGGGTGCCACCAATGGACCACGGATGAAAAGATTGCATCCCGCGAGAGATATCAACAAGGCGGAGGACACAATGGCGGCATAAAAGATTTCACGCGCGAACTCAACCGGAAGTAAACGATCTCTTCGGCGAGCACCGAAGATTTTATTTTACAGCTTGCCCCTCACACCCGTGCGCCATCAATAACGGCATCTGGCGCCCCCCTCTAGTCAATGCAGCGCCCCCCTCCCCCAGTACACGATTTTATGTCATAGCTGAACATTGTACACGTTGGCTGCTTATAGTAGACACAAGCCAAGTTTACCTTTAAACTAGAACTCTATAGATTGATAAAGTAGTCAAGTTTTTGTTAATATTTATTTTTGTTGGCCTACGTTGTTTTGTTGTCATGTGTAGAATCTATATTTATAAAATAATAGCATAAATAATTGAATGTGTTATTTCTAGCTATACGTTTTTATTTTCTGTTATAGTGACTTATAGTTCTGCTGTGTTTGTTTTTCATTATTAATCTATATAATTTTTATTTAAATAATAATATTCGCATTTTCAACATATAGATCTATTCAATATTCTTACACAGTTTTAAAATGATTTTTTTTGCTGTAGATCTAGGACAGCGGTTCCCAATCTGTGGGTCGCGACCCCTCTTGGGGTCGAACGACTTTTTCACGGGGGTCGACTAACCACATCGAAAAACACATATTTTTGTTGGTCTTAGGAACCGAGACAACTACTTAACGTCTGCTTTCTTTGAGGAACTTGACATTGAATTGAGAATCATGACATTGAACCAGATAAATTGATTACACTGGATAAATTCTGTGAAAGAACACTTACAATTTAATTTAGCGACGAAAATAATTGGATGGTTAGGGAGTCACCACTGTATTAGAAGCTGTAGAAGCTGTATTAAGGGGTCACGGCATTAGCAAGGTTAGGAACCACTGATCTAGGATATGTTGTTTAGGTCTACTCTTTCTTAAACATAGGTTATTTCAAATGATCTAAAACATTTGTATTTTCAACATTAGGATTAGTCTAGTAATATCAGAGGTAATTCCTGTATGAGATAGGAAACTGTGCTTTATAATTTACAAAAGTGTTATCACCTATTTATTTATAAAACATTTGAATATTTTGGGCACACTTTGAAATACTATAATAGCATAAAAATCACACTTTAATAAAAAAAAAAAAAAAGCTATGACCTTGTTTGTGAGAAAACGGTTCATATGATTTTGATTATTTTTTTAAAAAGTATAATCATAGGATTATTATGTTACAAAACAAAAAGTTTCAGGTACCAAAAGTTGTATAGAGTTATACCCCTTGTTGTTCTAATTGCTGACATTTGTTTGTGTAATTTCCTATTGATATATTATCCGAAGTGAAGTAGGCCTCATTATATTCTCGTCTCGCGTCAAACGGATCTTTGTACTGTTGCGTTCGACTGTCATTTTAAATAAAGCAGTGCTATTGTGCTTACAATTATTGTCAGTTTATATATTATATTTATATATTATATGAGTGCGTTTGTGTGTTTCCAAGAGTGTGTTGGAGTGTATGTGTGAGTGTGTATATGTGCCTTTGTTGGGGTTGACTTGAGGCTTACGAAATAATAGCCTATCACGGGTTGTCTATAGTAAAATATTCCGTATAGTATTATGTAGTTAGGCCTGTCTAGTATAATGTACGTTACAACAATGAATATAGTATAATATAGTATTTAGTATATACACGATTATATATTCACATCTAGATCTAGCTAAATTACCCCTGCGTGACAATAAGACATTTAATGAAGAACAAATGTCACATACTTTCTGTAGACTTTCTGTTTTAAAAATATTATAGAATTAGATCTATAGACCTATAGTCTAGATATAAAACAAAAATGTATAAGCCTCAATTTTAAAAACGTTTTGTATTAACTAAATATTAGACTCTAGTGTAGATAAGATGAACTGTACAGACAATTGTCATTTAAAACCTTTAACGAAAAGAAGATGCTGAAATTATATAGGCTATGATTTTAAAAATTGTTTATGATTTACATTAATGTGTTTGTTTATACTCTTTAGTTTAGAGACTACATTAAGTCGAACCTTACAATTATAATGATTATTCTAAATACACAGAGATCTAGGCTTAAAAAAGCCTTACGATACAAATAGGCCTACAAATAAATCAATGAAGAAATTTAGTTGTTTACTAATGAACACATTTTTATTTTTTATTTATTTGTGTATGGAAATTATATTTATTTACTTAACCCAATTTTTATTTTTCAAATGATGATAATTAGAAAAAATATTTCCTTTTCAATGGTCCAGAAGAGAAATTGTAAATCGTACCCAAGAATAATTAATCACTATTTGCCCCCCCCCCTCTCCCTTACACACACCCAACTTGCAATTTTGGCTACACCGTAGTACACCACTAAAAACTAGTCAATCAAGTACACCGAAAGTTCAAGAAGTGTTAGGGTGTTCAGGGTTAAGTTTTACCTCCCCTATAGGTAGGCCTACATTCACAACAAGAAGATTTAAGACCTCGAGTTAATACATAACTAGACAACAACATAAACACATATGGCCTAAACATCAACAATATTCTATTTCCACATTATACAAGAAGAAACATTCAGTTCACAAAGCAATAACGGGAAATAAACAATACCCCTTTATGTAACACACACACAGATCAATTTATCCGCACGGATCACACAACACTGTTTTCACATAAAAACCATCAACACACAACCACAAACAAACACTATCGCTACATTTTCACTAAATATAACTTACAAAACATTGAAGATAATCTAAAATATAAACTTACCTTTAACGACAAGGGCGCCCAATAGAAGAATCAGATAAACACGGGGCCGCCTATACATATCCCCGCTAGCGCTCATGGTGGATGTGTGGCTCACCCAACTACAGGTCAACAAGGTAATCCAAGGAATAACAGGAAGCTGCTAAATCCATTTCAACACGAGAACAACGATCCAAAAACTTTGATCAGCTCGAAGAAAGGTTTGGATCAAACAACAACAGGTCAGAACGAAATAGTCCACAAAAACCGAAAAGGTTCAGTATAAGAAATATATAATCCAAGCAGGTCGGAATACACTATATCTTTTTTCTATATCCGCCTACCACAAATCAATAATGTGGAAAGAATGTAAGAAAAAAAAACACCACTTTCCAGCAAAATACTTTAATATCTGTAGCAGATAATTAAAAAACGTGATTTTCTGTGATTTAAATAAAATTTTTACTTGAAAATTCTATATAAATCTCGAATCCCGTAAGAAAAATTAATAAATCCTTGAAATTAAATACGAAAACACGTTTTATAACTTTATTTTCAATAATTTTATCCAGAAAAAGAACACAATAATTAACTTGATTGACACTCAATAATATTAGAAATACGTAGTATTTCGTAGCGTCAATTCTTCTTTACTCCTGATAGAATGAATTCAACTTCAACTAACTTTTTTTCTTCTCCATATATCTTACGTCCTGTAAGCTCTGAATGAAATGGCTTGTAGTATCCGTGCCCCTGAAGTAGTCAAGTATTGTACGTGTGTACGCGCGATGTGGTGGCCTCCCCTTCTCTAGCGTCGCCAACACAATCAGCGTCAAATGAAGTGAAGTTTGAGGATTTTGTTCAAACTTTTCCTAGCGTTGAAAACCTCGTAGGTCCATTCAATTCTCGGGGAGCTTGCTTTTTTTCTCCCTGTTAGACCTGCAAGTAGAAAAAAAAGCACACACGAGTTATTCTCCACTATGTTGACTTTATGCCAGTTACTTGCATACTATCCATTCAAAAAACTTTTTCAACAAAAAAACCCTTGCGTTAAAAACTCCGGTGAATACACACACGCTGGCTTCGCCTATACAATAACGTAGCGGGCCCCTTTTTAGTTCTACCCCCTTTTTCTGTTCCCCCCCCCTCCCACCATTCTTTCTTTTTTGTCTTTCTCTCGTCTCCCTTTTCTCTCGCGGCGTGCAGTTCTCCGTGCGCGGCGAGTCTGTACTCCCCCCCCCCCTCCATTCACCTCTCCCCTTTTCCCACTACCGTCCGCCATTTTGTTTCTTACGACGCCAAGTCAGCGCCGCGTGACGATTGGAGCGCGAGGGATGATTAACTCCGCCTACTGTGCAACCGTGACGCTTTGCTTCCATTGGTCAAAAGGTTTGAGTGGGGGACAGCGGGGGGTGTAAGCTTGCTACCTACACAATAACAACTAGCGCCTAAACAACAACAAATGTATTCTTCCATCACAAAGGGCTATGTCGAACATGTAATAAAGTGGTCGATCATGTAGTCTGCTAGAAAGCTAATTATAGAACTGTGTTGAAAAGTTAAAAACACAAATAAATCAACATAAACGTTAAAAGCTTTTAAGGTGATTCAAGTTTCAACTAGTTTGTTGTTAAGCCCTACAGACCTAAAGACCTACTGACCTACTGCTAAACCTCAGTGATCTAGCAGTCGGAGCTTCTGCGTGTACGGGTTGCCGTCTTACGGCGTCTTATAGGGTTCGAATCCAGACTAAAACATCACCCCCCCCACCCACCCAACCTTGAAGTTGTCACCATAATCTTCATAGACCATGATGGAGTAGACCAGGTGTCGGCAACCTACGGCACGCGTGCCATGCTTGGCGCGAAGACCACCATTCAAGTTTCTTCTTCAAGTGCTAAAGCAGTATGACTTTAAGGATGTTGGTACGCTGAATGAATTAGAAATCCCACTTTGGCACACTATTTTGAAAAGGTTGCCTACCCCTGGAGTAGACTATTCAATCAGATAATAGTAATAGTAGGGTTAACGTTTTAGGCGGCTGAACATAAGGCTGACTACACAATCCCCCTTGGATGCCATTAAACCGACACTTCACTATGAATCAACACGATCTAAAAGGGTAACAAACAAATATTATTTTGACCTAGGATTGGTTCAAACTCCTAAACTGAACCCAATTCTCGCTGGAGTTGAACATAACCGAGAAATCACGAGATTTTTTATCAATGTCAACGGCCGCCATTGTTCAGTCAAAACCTGGACCTTCTATTTTTTTTTCTTCTCGCTATTCGACTTTTTATCTCCCGAGCACCTTCACACAAAACTTCTCCTCAACTTTCCGATGGCTTCTCTCATGCATGAAGCACTTAGCACCTCATAAAACCCACAAGCGCACCATTCTAACCATTTTATTGAAGCAGGGGCGTAGGAATAGAAATACTCCCAGTCCCCATTTCAATCCTATCCTTAGAGGGCAGAGGGCAGTTTGTGATATAACAATGACTAAATAACACGTTGGTGGGGGGGGGGTAGTGGAGGTAGAGGGGAGCACTTATGGATATGGAAATTTAGTTTACATCTCTTTTTTAAATGAAAAAAAAATTTGACGCCCATGAATACACATATAAAAAGACTTATTGGCGTCTAAATTTACACCTGTATCAGAAAAATGAGTTTACACTGATATGTTTCTTATTGAGCCAAATATTTTATTACCTGAAACTGAATGGGCTTTGGAAATAACAAAAAAAAAAACACAAACCGCGTCTTATATGTATTGGGTCCTATACATTTAACATCTGTTCACTCATAGAAACACAGACAAATAAATGTGGAGTGGAAGGTGTCGCGAGCCCCTTTTCGTAATAGTGGGCGTTTATGGGGTGTTTTTATTTTTAATATGACTCCCCAAAACGCCTTTTTACAAGAGCGCCGCCAGTGGATGGAATGGGTTTTGTTACATTTACACTTCGTAGAAGGATTTTATGTTGTTGGTTGGTTGTTTCGGGCTTAAAGAATTGTGAATTAGTAAGAGGTGGGAGGGGTACAGTTGAATGTAGTCGCATACCAATGTTTAGGTGCCAATCACGAATGGTTTGAATGGCAATGGCAGAGGGGAAAAAGGGACGGGTCATAATTGAGAATATGAGACATTCCAAACAAAAAAATCCAAGGCTTTGTCAATTCACCACAGCGGCCAGAGTAAGTAAAGTACCCGTCGGACCAAACTGATCATAGAGCCGGTGAAGCAGCGTCCATCTGTTTCTATAGCCACAGCATACAAGGGGATGTGAAGGCCAGCACAATGCCCAGCCGCCTTTACTTTTCCCTAACTAGTGTCAGATACCCATCAGAGCTGGGTAGACTCAGGGACATACTAGGTGATTGTGTGGCCAGTGCAATGCCCAGCCGCCTTTACTTCACCCCAACTAATGTCAGGTACCCGTCAGAGCTGGGTAGACTCAGAGACACCATCAAGTCCCGGGGAAAGAAATCCTAGCCTTCACCAGGATTCGAACCCAGGACATTCGGTACGCCTTGTAAAAAGTCTCAAAACCCGGACGAGCCGAAGCTCTAGAGCCGGGGCGTAACGCAATAGAAGTGAGTTATCAAAAACTATGTCCGGGATCCAGCCACCCCACAGCACGCCGAAGACGTGGCGTGCCATGTAAAAGGGAAGGATTCCGCAGGCCAGCGACCGTTCGCTGCGGTTCCCCTAAGGATCATTATCGTGGTGGCTCTCCCGTATATCTGCATTGTCACCCGGTAGCACAAATCCTGTACTATAGGCACAGGCATCCAGGCACCGGGTGGGTCGTGAGACGGGGTTGCAGCATCCATTGCTTCCTCCCCACCGAGACCCCGTGGCCTCTCGGCAGTGCAATGGATCTCGGACATGCTGCGGGGGCTGTTCCCATGCGTTAGCCCGCCGGTGTTTTCAAAGAAAATTACTGGCGGTTTACACACTACGTCGCTTTGAGGCCCATGGGTACAGTAGTACGCCAGCCGATCGTGCTGCTGTTTTACCACCGTTCCCTCACAGCGGCCATATCCCCTTTTTTGTTTCTCTTTCTGATAGCTTTGTAACATGACGACGAAAAAGATAGGAGTGTTGTGGTGGCCACACAATAACCTAGTGTGCTATTGTCAAAATAACTCAGTCAGTTTTATTATCTGCGAAATAAAAGTTCTCCATCAGTTCAAGCGGTTAAAGTACGGTATGGTTATAGTACGGTACGGTATGGTTATAGTACGGTACAGTATGATTATAGTAGGGTACAGTATGATTATAGTAGGGTACAGTATGATTATAGTAGGGTACAGTATGATTATAGTAGGGTACAGTATGATTATAGTAGGGTACAGTATGATTATAGTAGGGTACAGTATGATTATAGTAGGGTACAGTATGATTATAGTAGGGTACAGTATGATTATAGTACGGTACAGTATGATTATAGTAGGGTACAGTATGATTATAGTAGGGTACAGTATGATTATAGTAGGGTACAGTATGATTATAGTAGGGTACAGTATGATTATAGTAGGGTACAGTATGATTATAGTAGGGTACATTATGATTATAGTAGGGTACATTATGATTATAGTAGGGTACAGTATGATTATAGTAGGGTACAGTATGATTAGAGTAGGGTACAGTATGATTATAGTACGGTACAGTATGATTATAGTACGGTACAGTATGATTATAGTACGGTACAGTATGATTATAGTACGGTACAGTATTATTATAGTACGATACAGTATGATTATAGTACGGTACAGTATGATTATAGTACGGTACAGTATGAATATAGTACGGTACAGTACGATTATAGTACGGTACACTATGATTATAGTATGGTACAGTATGATTATAGTACGGTACAGTATGATTATAGTAGGGTACAGTATGGTTATAGAACGGTAAAGTTAAGGTACGGTAAGGTTATAGTACGGTACGGTAAAACACAACGGTAAGGTCTTACGACGCCCAGGTCACTTCATTAAATTTGTGAAGGGTGGTCAAGAGAAGAAAAAAAATGGGATTGCGTTGACCACTCTGGCCGGCGTTGATCACAGGCTGACAAGTCAAGCATGACAGCTACGGACCGAGACGAGATAGGTAGCCTTGGGGGCTTTTCAATTTCCTTCAATAGTCAACCGTTCGGTAACTTGGAAAACTTCGCCCCCCCCCCTCCCACCCCAATCATGCCTTTACCCTGACGATTCCCCCTTAAAAGTGTGTCTCCATGAGTGTGTCAGCGTGTGTCGTCTGAGACGACTCGGGGGGAGGGTCGCGGGTGGTCATCTCTCTCGCCCATTTCTCAACCCTTAATCCCCCCTTCCCCAATTCTTCTTCGTTCCGTTACGCAATGCCATTACTCAACGTAATGACCCTATTGTGGCGTGTCTTTAGCCCCCCCCCCCCCTCGTATCTGGCTAGTTAAGGACGCCCCAAACAATTGTGAAGAGCTACCCTTTGAGTTTAGACTGATTCCAATTTTTTTTTCTCCATCTTCTTTCTTTGTCTGTCCAGACTTCTTTGTTTGATTTGCTGGCTTGTCTTGTTTTTTATATTTTGTTTGTGACTTTTTTGTGTGTTTTGTTTCTTTCGATTAATCTGTTTTTGTCAGTAAATGTGGGGGCCGTGGGGGGGGGGGGGGTTGAAACTGGAGAAAACGGGGTGATGTGATGAGGGGTGGGGGTGGTCGGTGATCATACGCGTCTTAATGACCCATCGGGGGGAAATAAAGCTTCTTCCGTTAAAAACACCCAGAGGGCTCGCTTAGTTCTGATTCCCCGGACTCCCCCCCCCCCCCCATTCACACACATACCCATTCTCTTTATGGTGAAATACATTAACTATTGCAGCACCCTCACTTAGAATCCTCCTTCATCCTCCCCCCCCATTCTCTCCATTCCCCCTTCTCCGCACACAGCACCACGCGCGCTCTCTAAAGTAAACGCCAGATTTCGTTTTATTGACCAGTGGTCATAATATTTCACTGAAGTTGTTGAATGGGGAGAATGAATGTGTCGGGATCGTTGAAAAAAATAAAGCAATGGATTCGCACCAACAGTATCAGACACAATTGCAGCAGCAACCGAATGAAGAACAACAAAATCAGGGACGAAATATCTAACTAGGGCCAACAGGAAATCAACAAAACCAACGGGGCGTGGTGGTCGAGTGGCAGTATGTTCGGCAGCATACTGAAGATCGTGGGTTCGAATCCTGTACTGGAGTGTCATCGAGTCTACCCAGCTCTGATAAGTGCCTGGCACTAGCTAATGGAAAAAAGGGACTTTGGGCATTGTGCTGGCCACACAATCTCCTAATGTGCCATGGCCACAGAAACTTGTGAGCGCTCTTTCACTGACCCTATGGATCAAATTGATCCGACGTGGATACAACAAAATCAACAAACTACAACAAAATCCACAACTACACAATCAAAAGCTACAATATAACTTGACTATAAGACGATTGGTTTGAAAAGAAAAATAGACTTTAGATTTCAGACTTTAAGACTTTAGACTAGTTTAGACATTATAGACATTATAGCAGCCCGCCCAGCCCGCCCTGCCCGCCAAGCCCGCGACGGACTCCAAACATTTGAATTGTTAGTTTTTAAGCTATAAAATCATACAACAAATTCGCTTATTCCCAAACCTCCAAACCTGACTATAACACCCGACATCTTTTTCCCTTTAAAAATGATGCCTATTCGTATGATAAATGTTGTGTTATCTCTTTATGAAATCTGCATAATATGTTGCAGCTAATCTGGTATAGTCAGCGTATCAAGGCTTTATAATATACTGCGTACTATCTCTCTATGTATGGAAATATTATAAAAAGGACGGGGTTTCGTCTTCCACGTGATCACTCATGCGCAGACGTGACATATCAAAGTTGACGTCTGCTGGAACGGAGCGTGGAATATTGTTTGGTGCGCTGCACATCGGTTTCTGCTAGTCAATGGAAGTTTTTTTTTTCTTTTCTTTTTTCTTCCAGGCAAGTGGACACGGCGACACACGTAACTAGGACAGGCTGGTTAACGCCTATTGGTCGGAAACAAATGAAAGGTTATCAGAAGCATGTCTAAAGGGAGGATCGTTCTAGCGGGAAATCGCGAATGTGGTCAGGGAGAGAACGAAAGAGTGAGAGAGAAGGAGAGAGTGGGGGAGAGAGGGAAAGAGAGAAAAAGAAAGAGAGAGCGAGGAAGGGGTCAAGAAATCCAGTCTGCTGTGATCAAAAGGTCGAGCTAACATCCTGAGTCCATTGATGTTGTGGTCAGTGGGGAAGGTCAATCTAAAATAAACAGTCGGTCGTTGATCCCTTGGGCTGGTTGAATGGTCACGCTAAAATATACAGCTAATGACCACGAGTGTTTGCATGAATTCACAAAACGGCTTTATAGAAGGCACACACACAAAAAAAGAGAGTATTTCCTAAGGGCTGTATGGAGAAAGCAAATTGTGCTTGCGGAGCGGGAAGGGTTTGGGGGCAAGTCCGTATGGTCACAATTGTCATAGAGTTTAACAATAACCGCATATTAATAACCATAATACCATAACAATAACCAATAAGTGATGGCGCGATGAGGTCGGTAGTAAGTGTTCCGTTGTTTGTTCTTGTTTTTTTGTGTTTTTTTTTTTTTGCGGATTCCTATATCCGGTAAACAACAATAATTAATATTAAATTTATTATCTCACATAGTACATAAGTACAATAAAGTACAATAAGTTAAAATGACATAACTAGAAATTTATGACATTGGTAAATAATATAATATGTTAGCGAAATAATAATTCATTAATTAAAGGCATATGAGATAGGGTCAGTGGCACATCCGGTCCAAACACCGGAGAAAATGTCTTTTTCTTCTCTACCAAAGACATGTTTTTTGAAGTGTCGGTTGAATACGTGCTGGGCATTGCTACATCAAATAGTCGTCTGACTATTTGGGTAGAGGTGGACAAGGGTATCAATTGTTGACTTGATAAGGGAACCGCAATGTTCACAGGCACGTTCATTTAAATCGTATTATCTTTCAAGTAGAACTAAAAAAAATCAAATTCTCATACGTTTTGCCAAAATCCAAGAGACAAATACCTCAAAGTCTTGGTCGCAGAGATTTTGTCTGAATTTCCCTTTTTATAAGATACATTAATCAGCCAAATATCTCTTGTGTACATATTTGAGTATTTGGATGTACTATTTGGGTGTACTATTTGGATGTACTATTTGGAAGTACTATTTGGAAGTACTATTTGAGTATACTATTTGCAGAAGAGTACTAAGAGTACAAACCGAGTAGTTGAGGCACCTCCGGGGTTTGACTATCATTGCAAAACGTGTTATCTTAATAATATACCCTTCAGAAAAACTGGATATTCAGGCGATGTTTTCCCAGATACACTGGCCGGATACGATCAGTAACGATAAGCTCTGGAGTGCTCAGGTTAACAGCCAGTCGATCTGGAGATCATGCAAAGAAGATGGATATGGTTGGGGGCTCACACTCCGAAACCGGCTTCCAACATTACCAGACAGTCTCCATCATGGAACCCCCAATGAAAGAGGAAGAGGGGCGGACCCCGAAACAGCTGGCGCCCTGACCTTGATGCTGACGTAATGAGAACAGGTCATTCTTGGGGACAGATGGAAAATCTCGCTCAGGACCGGGATGACTGGAGAGCCCTTGTTGGTGGCATATGCCACAAGAGGGGTAGAAGGCGTAAGTAAGTAAGAATGTTCGATGCGATTTACCGTTAGGCCCTTGTCTGGATACCTCGACGAGAATGCTTGCACGATAATTCTGAAAACAAAATACTGCTGCAATTCACGAGACTGTGACGAGACTGTCAAAAAAGCCAAATGACGAACTGTTGCGGGAATTTCCGGTGACCAGAATCAGGAAGCCGCCCCGAACATTTCCGCGACCGAAGATTGAGTCGTTTTTGTGTGTGTGTGTGTGGACGTACCGAGTCGCTAAACTTCATCTCTACCGGCGTGTCAAACTACAGGCACACCAGTGCCCCCCCCCCTCCATACCGCCCTCATGATATGAAACACCATACAAACATGTGTGTCTGTCATACGGACACGAGTGTGTGTGTCCAGGTGCTTATTGACACACCCTAGAAATACTATCGGGGTCCTGCCGTATTCACAAACACACACACTGCGATGATCGTCACAGATGTAAATATTGAATATAGGTTCAGGTTTCACCCTCCCCAAACTCTCACTTATAGGAACTTATTAAAGGCTGGCTTTTCAGAACTAAAGAGGAGGGAGGGGAATGGTGACAGGGTAAAGAGGGGCGGGGGTAGTTAAATGGTCCCTAGGCACGTTGAATTTCATTGTAAACTTATAAATTATATAGGCTACACCGCTGCGTGTATATAAATGTTTGTTCCATATATTTGTGCATTAAGACGTTCTAGATTGAAATTTGGCGTTAAGTCAAAAGATCTTTTACTTTTTAGTTGCTGTATAACAAAACGCATGTATGCCAAATGTGACACTAAACTGTGACACTGACTTATGATACACTCGCATGCTATTATGCAGGAATGAAAATTGTATTGTGAAAGGGATAAAGTGAATCCTTGTGGCATCATTGAACTAACTCCAGAACTTAAGAACCCATCGAGAAGTGAAGCATTCTTGAATTATCAAAAAGAAAGAGTTGTTCCAGTAATAAAAAAACAGTAACTAAAATCTAAATACTTGTCATTGCTAGTTCCGTGATTCAAGAGTTTTTAGTTAATACTGTCAAACCTTCTTTCCTCTAGCAGCAGACCCCAAAGGTCAATAGAGCTGGAGAAACAACGATCGCTTCCGATCACAAGGACAGGACGTGCAAGGGGTTGGTTAAGCCAGCACAATTCTAAAGACGCCTATACGTTCACCAGCATATGTCGGGTACTCTTGTAAACTCAACCAGGTCTCCTGTATATAGGTCACTTAAACTCACACAGGTCCCCTGTATATAGGTCACTTAAACCAGGGGTCGGCAACCATTTGATAATAGTTAGCCAAAGTATGATTTCGAAATTCATTCAGCGCGCCAACAGTCTAAAAGTGAAAGTGCTTCACCAATTAATTTCAGGACGCGCATGTATGGCACATGTTATCTCACTCAGGTCACCCTTACAGTGTCCGTGTACACAAATAATAAAATCATAATTAATCTAATCTGATCTCTTCAATATGGCAATAAACAATCCAACACTTCGCAATTTTACTACCTCGTCTGATAATTAAGAAAGCTTGCAGTAGACACTGGGAAACAGCAAACAATGTTATGTTGACTGTAGGGATCAAACATTTGATTAAAGCTATTCTAATGCTAAGTTCTTCAGTTTGTTAGTGCTCACAATAGGTAAAGATTTCTAAGTATGTATAATCTTATTTGGTGGCCCACCGATCACTGACGCCAGTACTGGCATGGCCCACAATTTACAATGACGTCTGACGCCAACTTATTCCTCAATCAGTGACTCAGACTAAGTAAACATGGCCGCACTTCAGTGGGAGGTAACTCTAACTGGCCATCTCAAGTTTGCGCGACTAGGAAACACATTAGTCTGCCCCTCGTGGACAGGTTCACCCTGGAACGATTATCGCCCATAACACGAGCCCGGGGCCGAGGGTTTTTTAAACCTAATATTGACAGAAATACCCAAACATTGGAGCTCAAGATTGTTGTTATAGTGACCAGTCGATGGGAAGTGACCGGACTGGTCAGCTAATGTATTGAACGTCCACGAAGACAAAGGAGTTTGCCCGAAGTCTTAGCTGTATAGTGTAGGGTTAGGACTGACAGACAGATTGGCAGATAGATAGAGAGAGCGAGACACAGAGAGTAAGAGAGAAAAAGTTAGTTGGTATAAAGACATTAAATAGAGACAAAATATCACACTTTTTTTTTTCGGGGGGGGGGGGAGCTTTCATATTAATAGCCTACTAAGCACAAATACCTTTTTCAAATATTCCATATCATGTTCCAGGGGTGTTAAGCAAACAATAGCCTTAATAATTTAGATTTCAATTTAACATCGCCAAGCTTTCGTGTACATATAATATTATTTATCATATGTAGATTTCTACTTCCAGTCTGATGATAAAGTCTGTAACAAATTTCGGATAAAGCCAACTAATAATGTTCAGCATTATTCACTTTACTTTCAATAAGCTAACAATTCTCTTTTTTTTTCTCTCTAAATCAAATAGTTATCTGTATGAATACAAAGAGACGAACCTGTACGGACAATTGCACAATTCTAACTCCATTAGGCTTTAGTTAACGCCACATATAGAGCTAGCCCACAAATATTTAGAACCACAAACATTCTTTTAGTCAAACTTACTGCAAATGTTTCAACAGGGAAAATGAACATTTTTTTTTATTATATTTAAAAATTAAATAGTTACAAGAAGATAAACAAACACACACTTACATATATATTGAGACAAACGTAGGCCTATCGGCGCCATTGCTTTGAAGAAATTTTTGAATCTTTGACCCTGTCTGCGGTATGCTAAAACCGATAATGGAAGTCTGGGGATCCAAATTCTTTATGCGAGCTCCCACTTATGGATTAAAGCAGGATTTTTCCTGACCACCCAGACCTCTGACCGCAGACAGGGAGGGGGGGGACAGAGGCCTGTCCAGTTACGAGGCGATGTTTTCAAATGCACTGGTCACGCTATGCATGCATGGATAAATGACCACTTCCCTGGAGCATGTTACCACAACTCTCACTAGTCTATCATTTTCCAAATGCCGGTACCTGGGGCCACTAAAGTAAAATAACAGTGTCGCTAACAGAAGAATATTTCAAAATCTAGTTCAGATAATCATTGCTCTACTATAAACAACGGTATACACTGTGACCTTTGAACCCAATTTTAACTAGAGCGCTTAAGTATGGCCCCCACAATTTTTATATTATTATTTGTATAAACTGAAGATATAAATGAAGTACACATTAAAAACGATGTGGCACAGTACACAAGTTTAGGAAAGCATTCCCTACTCCGTAAATGTGAATGTCAAAGATCACTTTGCAGCCACTTTATTATTTCCTACCTATAGTGTGTAATAATAGTCTGTCGCCATGACCGATATATGATATGGTTCACATTTAAATAAATTTGACTATTTATACAAAACACCTTCCCCTGCGCCAACCCACCCCACTTTTTATATTATCAGTATTTTTATTTAAAGACTATAAATAAAACAATAACAACAGCAACTAAAAAAAAAGTCTATTAAAAAGAAGCAAGACAATAATGGCTTAACCTGGTTTATATAGATTAGTGGTTTATTCTGATCTTTCGTTTGAAATCAACCAATGGGTTTAATCCTAACCTGCTCAATAGGAATGGGTGGGTGGTGGGGGGGGGGGGGGGTATCATGCTAAACAATCCACATAGCACAACAGGAAGTGAAGGTACGGTATGTACTTGGAAAGGGATTCAAACAATATGTTATCTCACTAACAGTCTTTAAGATCCACCTTCCCAGACCTGCAGATCCTCTCTCCCAGTCTTGAACCCCCCCCCCCCCATCCCAGTCCTGAAGACCCCTCCTCCCTCCCAGTTCTGAAATCCCCTCTCCCATGCCTGCAGATCCACATCCATACCTTTTTTTTTGCGAAACTTCTATCAATATTTATGCTTTGTTATTTCTTATATAGGGCCTACTTATATAGTTGTCACATGTTTTTTTTAATTATTATTATTACATTTCTTTCTATTACGACGCTAGTACAAAATTGTTTAAAATTCATGTTCACCCAAATATCTTGCTCGATGTTATATATATATACTATATAATATTGTGGTAATAATTCTAACGACTAAGTCACGTAGATATCAGTGGAAAATAGGTTACTTGACCCGTCTAAAATCAAGAAAGTGAAAATAATGGCCCACTTGACTAGTTTCAAACGTTGAGGAAAAAAAACGTAAAAAAAAAAAAATTGTAAATATTTTATGATTGCTGCATACACCAGAGTACTGCAAAGTACCACAAAGTACCACATAATACCACAGAGTATCACAGAATACCATTGAGAACCACTGAACAACACTGCGTTCCCACTTAAAGACCATTTAAGTCAATATGGTTAGTGAAGAGGTATTTATCGTGTTCAAATCACTCAAAGGGATTGTGTAGCCAGCACTTATTTGCCCTAAACTGATCACAAGTACCAATTGAAACTGTCTAGAATCAGAGACGCGCTCTATACTCTTGTAAAAAACAACAACAACAAACAACAAAACCCTGGCATTGACCGCGGTTTAAACCCGAGCCTTATGGAATGGCACTCAACACTCTTCCGATCGACCGACTCCCGCCATTCAAAATCAACGCACCATATTGTTTATGTGCTTTAATTTTTTTTAAAGTATTCGTGTACGTATTATATCGGTAACTGTATTGTTAACAATATGCACTACGCAAGAAAAACTGCCATCATCGAATGAAATAAACTATTCAATGTATTTCTTCAATACGCATTTATATCTTTGTCCTGTATTAAAGAAACAAAAAACAAAAAAAAACAGTGCAAGAAAGAGGCCAAGGTTGCTGGCAAAGGAAATGAAGCTAGTATGAGACTATGTTACGGTGGCCCTATGTTCTGAAAGGAACCGAAAAGTGTAAAAATGCTTATAAAAAAATCAGTAGCAAATCTAGCCCCACGACTCGAAATACCAAAATAAAATAATTAAAAGCTAAATGGAAACATGATTTTGTTTAAACTTACAAAACCTTCAAGAGACGGCTCCGTTCACAGAATAAATATATTTCTATATTGTGGCCCCCATTGCCCTCCCCCCCCCCCTCTCTTTACCCCAGCCAGCAATCTTTAGCCCGTCTATGCTTTTGAAAAAAAAATGTACGTGTGCCAAAGTTCACTCCATATATTTATTGTTGCTTTCAAATCCAGTCGCTGACAAGTCACAGGACTTAGTAGCAATGGTATGTCGCGCCGTCACAGCGATGAGTGGATAGTTACCAATATCCCCCCCTCCTCTTTCTTCTTTCCGCACTCGCCATCCCCCTCAACTGCTGCGGATATAATACCATCACGTGGTGCCCCCACCCCCTAAACCAAAAGAAAAAAAAATCATGACAATGGCAGTAGATTTAGGTAGCCTGGTAGGGGGTTTAAAAAGAGGGGGAGGGGGGAGATAACTCCTGCATCAAAGGGGAATAAGTCAGTCGAGATATTTTTCGTTTTGATAAAGAGCTCTTGGCCAGGGACCATTGTTGTGCTGTATTTGATCTCAGGCCGGCCGCGATGGTGGGAAAGAGGGGGGTTACGGTTGGCCGCTGGGGGGGAGAGGGGGGGGCGTTGGCTCGGTAAATACACTAACCGCTTAAGTTTGTCTGATTTTGACATTTTTATAGGTCGGTGCTGTAAATGGCGGGGGCTACTTCTTATCGTATCGACGCAAACGTCAACAAACCCTTTATCCGTCATTTATCCGCAATGTTATAGTCTTAAGGAAGGTTTCTTGTGCGTGGGGGGAGGGGGGATGCATCTGGAAGGTGTGGGGGAAGGGGCGAGGGTATAGAGAGAGGTGTGTGGGTGGTGGGGGGGCGGCTTAAGGCTGGAAGGGCCGACTATGTGAGGAGGTGGAGGTCAAACCTGAGATTTAAAGACCAAGTGAAGAGTTTTTTTTAAATCAAAATTGTGTTAACATTTGATTTTGATAGTAAATAGTGTATTCAGCATCTGAATGTTAATACAATCATTTATACAAATATAAAAAATAACTTATTAGTAATTAGTTCAATATCTAATAATATTAAACGAGAAAAAATTGGGGGTATATTTGTTTGTTTGTTTGTTTGTGTGTTTGTGTCAGCGTTCTCGAAAACGGGCCCTACGATTTTCGCGAAAACTGTCCTATTGATGTATTCTGGTAAGAAAATGCGTTTTAGATCAATCTCATTTCATTTGAACCACTGCTTGACCCTCAATTTTTGGAAAAACCACTGACCATTTCTAAAAATAGATTTTAAATTGGGCTAAAAGAAAAAAAAAGCATGTCATTGGATTCCCCATATAGCGCGATCGCGTTCAATACAACTCTTATGACGTCATAGCCAAGACGACTTTTATTTAGTATCCGCGTTTAGCCTACCGATACATCAAACAATTAGGGTACTATTAAAGTTGTGGAATACATTAAAACTTATATCGTTAATTGCATAGTTATGATGGTAAGTAATTTATACAGTCTTTAAAGTTATAACATTTACAACTTCAGGAAAATGCTTGGCAGACGAAAAAAGAATAATTATATTATAAACTTGAAAAAGAGAAAGGCATGGACACAAACCTATGTAGCGCCCCAGGGCAAAAGTTTCAGCGACGCACACTTGCATACTGTAACTGCTTCATTTAATACTATATTTAGGTAATATCTGCCGCCACCCCCCCCCCCTTTAGAAGTGTAGCCCCGAACATATGCCCCCTCTGCTTCACCCCCCCCCTATTTGAGGCCACTGCTGATGATAGTGCAGAAGCAGCAATATTTCAAAAATTATTTCTTGCATGACTTCGGAGGATAAAAATGATTCAGTGGATACAAATGTACAACCAAACTAAGCAGCCTATCTAAGGTGCATTAACAACAATTAAAGAATAAACAAATGAGTAGATTACAGCAACTAGAAAATGAAACTATAGATGAGACAGAAACGAGATTGGATTATCAAAGAAAGCGTAGGACAAAACAATTAGAGGAAGGAACTGCAAAAGAACGAGAAAGACAATTGGAAGAAAAAAGAAAGCGGAGGAAAAAACAACTAGATAAGGAACTTAAATTCATGTTTCGCATTGGCTTCGTTTAACGTAGATGACGATCGGGCAATCAATAGTCACGGAATCTACAGCTTCCTAGCAGCAGGCCAAGTCTACCAGAAGATGAATATGGCAGTAAATCCAACACAAAATGTTAAGGATGAATTTAAAAGTCCACAATACGGACTGATGTACTTTTTAGATTCAGATGACGCCGTCACCGAGCAACTTCCACTCAATCATGAAATCAGTCAATCTCTTATTAATTCATTGGAACAAATCATTAGATCAAGCAACTCTCTTGCACAAACTTTTATGATGATGAGAGAAGTAAGTGGAAGAAAAGGTCAACCGTCATGCTACTGAAGAAGGACATGCACCACCGTATGTGCGGCTTATTTTCACATCGCCAGAAGGATCCGTATGAAAAAATAATAATGCACCTTTATCCGGCGAAGTATGTACTGTCGTTACATTAAATTCAGATCAAAGCAATCCAGATAACGAAATGGTGGTTCATAAGCGTGTCCAAAAAAATTTTACTTTGAAGAATTTAGACAGCCGCGTAGAGCCTTTTACTTACGCTGTTTTTTCTAAAGGGAGATTAGGCTTCTCTGTTGATATGCCTATAAAAACGTCTTATGCGAGCCGACAGCACCTTACACGCTTTGAAATGGCCCAGTACCGTATTGCTTTTTCACCCCATCTTACCAAAAACCTAAATTCTCAAGCTGACTGTGTGTGGTTCTTGATATGCGAGAAATTAAATTCAATGCCCTGCATTTTGGAGGCCTTTTTTTTTCAGCTAATAACAGCTTATCAATGGGCATTAATTAAATTATATCATTAAGTAATTGTTCTTTTGAAAGCCCTTAAAGCAGATTACAATAGATATTGCAATGAAAAAGAAAAGAGATGACAACAAAATACATTTGTAGGCCCATACCTGATTAAATATACTCCCTGTAAATAGTAGCCTAAATTATATGCATGTATCTTATTGTTTACAATTTCTCTATTGTTTTAAAGATCTTTGATGTTATATGTATCAAATATTCTAACAATATTATTAATTTCACCCTATAAAGACCGATCTCAGATCGGTCACCCCGATATTTTGCACTTAAATGAAATGTGCGTGTTTTTCTGAGGAAAATTTAATCTCGTAGCCATTTGAGATGTTTAATTTCCGGCAACATAGGAAAGTGACGTTTGAGAAGGGACTTAGACTAGGAAAAATTAATATTATCACGTGTTTGAATCTTTTCCCGGTTCTTATTTTTAACAAAATGGTTAAATATAAATTTAGAGCGTCGTGTTCTGTTTATTCATTTCCTTTCTCAAACGTCACTTCCGTATGATGCTATTCTAAATGTCGTTAAAAAAAATATAACAAAAATAAAATAGCGCCAGTGATAAGTAAAATAGTAAGTTTATTTTATTACTTAAAATCAATAGAAACAATTACAACACATCTACTTGAGAAGTTTATTTTTACTTTGAATTGAATTGTTGCATTTCCGGCCCATCAACACCGAAGGGCCTTTATACATAATTCATAGTGTTCAAAATATGTGTTCAAATGTTTGTAGGAGTGTAGGTATGTTGAAGGTGCGCTCCAATAGCTGTAGGTGTGTTGAAACTGTGTGTTCCAACAGCTGTAGGTGTGTTGAAGGTGCGCTCCAATAGCTGTAGGTTGAAGGCGTGTTATCAAATAGCTGTAGGTGTGTTGAAAGTGTGTGTTCAAATAGCTGTAGGTGTGTTGAAACGGTGTGTTCAAATAGCTGTAGGTGTGTTGAAACTGTGTGTTCCAACAGTTGTAGGAGTGTTGAAGGTGTGTCAGGAAGCCATTAGAGATGGATAGACTCAGTGACACACTCCAGACCCGGGGTACAAATCTGGCCTGTTTTTTAATTTTGTAAATACTTTTTTTTTTGCAGACATTCGACCCCGACAGTCCTAAATTGGTACATTGCCACGCTTTCCAATACCCACGTGACCCATTTGTTGTGCGTACTTTTTTGTTTGTTTGAAAATATAGATTCTACTGTGTGTGTGTGCATGTGTTTGTGAGTGTGTCGTAAATTCCTTCTAACCTAAAATGAATGACAAAACAGCAACAGCAACAAAGAACTAAAAGCGAAACCATGCCCTCCCCCCCCCCCCAACGCATACACACCGCCACCCGCCCTCCTTCCCTGTTTGTCAACCTGCCCATATATCAGTATGTCAGTTATCAGTAATCTAGGACGGGGGAATTCATTATTACTGCCACCCTGTAATCGAATTATGGCTTTTTATAATCTTGTCACAAGATATCAGCGACTCTAAGAGAGGATTGTGTCTGCGCCCAACTCCACCCTTCGCCGCTACCATCCCCACCACCCCCTCCACTTTCTCCTTTAACAACGCAACTGCTTCTCGGAGAGAGGAGACGGGGGTCCTCACGTTTATCTGGGGGTGGGGGATGGGGGCGATAGGAGGAGGCTGTGTAGATGACCAGAAAATGTTTCAGAAGGGTTAGATCTGATGACGTCACCAGGCGCCCCGCTGTGTGGTGCATGCCTAACAACACTATCGCCTTACGCCACTACATCATCATCAAATCAACATTAGACGGAGCTCAAACAATGAAGGGCGGCGAGAGCGGAGAAGCAGTGCTGCCCCCCCCTCCCCATTAAAAAGAAAACAAGATTTATGGGCAACGACATCCACAGAGTCTCAAACTGTGATAGTCGCGCGGGTCTTATCTATACTATTTGTCCATCTTAGCTGCCACCCCCAACTCCCTACGAATAAACACGAGAGTAATAAAGTATTTAAAAAAAAAAAGAAAACTATGGAATGAAGTCTGTTTGTTCAAGATTAAGAGGCAGGTCGTTTTGGTGTCTTATGCTCCACCGGAAATGAAAAGCATTTTTAAGAAGGCAAGATGGCGTCCTTTCAGACCAAATTTACTTGTCTGGTGATGCACGTTGGGTGATGTGATTGTTTCATTCATAGCTCAGTGCTTTGAGCAACTGGAGAGGATATGCGAGCAGTGTATTGTTAGTTAAAGAAAAAAAAAAACAAATATGGATAAAGACTGACAAAAGTACAGATGATAATGACCATTGTTATATATAATTGGTTCGCCCGTGCTATGATCAGGGTGGCATTACGGTGGCAGCGTTAGATACACGACTTTCAAGGTTTTTGTGATTGGCTGGGTTGATCCGTGTCAAATGAGGTCAATGATACACAAGGCCGATAACTGAATAAAGTAAATAGAAAGGGGGGGGGGAGGTAATTAACTTATTCATCACGGTTAGCGGTAAGTGGAGGGTCACGTGATATCCTGCATTGTGACAGAGGGGTTAGGTTTGGGTGTGTGTGGGGGGGGGGGAGGGAGGAGGTAGGAGCGGCATCCGTGGGGGACATTATGGTGTGAGAGAAATAACATTGATTGATGCAGGACTTTTTGCATCCCGGGACGTGGGTGTAGAGGGGTGGGCGTGTGGAGGGGGAGAGATGGTACTGCATTCAACAAGGACACACCGTGTGTGAATGATGATAAATCATATGTCATCGGAAATGTCATCTGATAAAAATTAACATGAAAGACGACGGGGGAAAGGGAGGTCGGAGCTTGGTGTTTGTTTAAATTTTATAATTGGTGGCGTGGGTCGCAGAGCCCTTTGCTGTAACATTTGGCAGTGGCGTCTCCGTGTCAACTGACATTGCTAATCTCTTTAGTGGGAGGGGGGGGGGGACAAAAAATGAAAAAAAAATTGGAAGAGGGTAGGGGTAAAATGTCGAAAAATGTAAAATTGTAAAACTGATATCTCTACCACTCACTTCCCCAGACGAGGATAGAGAAAAATTATATCTATACCCATTCTGTGGTTGTCCCTACTCCCTACATAAAAAAAGAATATTAATATTTCAGGAATTGTATTGCCGTTCTTGTCATTAGGCTCAGTATATTAGTCTACATAAATCTTATACTAGGTGTTGCAGAAACTTCTTCTAGTTTAGCGTAATTGTACCCAACGCTTTTGTTAGTTTTTACCTTTTGTGGGTATCGTAGTGTTTTAATCTTTCTGGCACACGTGACCTCACAAGTTAAACGAACAAACAAACAATCTTCCACCTAGAGTAGATGGAGCTACTGTAGCATATACAATTAAAAACAGAAAAAACTAAAACAAACAAATAAATGTGCGAAGAGACATTTGATGACATGCGTTGACTATGTCATTTTACGCATGTCAACAGCGGCGATTAAACACAAAACAACAGTTCACGACTCTCCACAAGCTCTCAAGCTGTTTTTTTGTTGTTTTTTTTTGTTGTTATCTCTCATTTTTACTTGCACGGGCGACGGCACTACAGATGACGTATTTATGACGCCACTAATGACCATCATGACGTATAAATTGGCACGGAATCTCAATTATTAAAGACGTACCATAACCAATGTCATGACGTCACCTCAACAACACAATGAACCCTCCCCCCCCCCAAAAAAAAAAAAAAAAAAAAAAAAAAAGCAACAGAAATAAAAAACAAAAACAAACAAACAACAATAACATAATAGAAATCAAAAGTTTCCTTTGCTCAATACCCCGGAAGTTATGAACAATTTATGACACCCCCCCCCTCGGTCAAAGACTAAAACAAAAATCCCCAAAGATAAGAATAGTTTAGATCCGGGTTATTTTATCAGTGAAACATGGAATAAGACTTAACTATAGAGTTTTATCTACATTAGGGTTACTAGCTAATGGAAGGTCAAGGTCGACGAGAGGAGAGGGGGGGGGGGGCTATAAAAGGAGGGGCAAGATTCTTCAACTGCGCAGCCAACTTAAAAAGTTTACAAGGCCAATTAATTATATTTTATGACTTGAGAAATTTCCCTCCTCACTCTCCCCCACCCGTTTTCCTCTAATTTTTTTTATGTTAGGTGTGTGTCCGTGTGTGCATACAGTTAGTCGATGGGTCTTTGACAAGAGAAGACAACTGACAGAATGACAAGGGCAGACAACTGGAGTTGTTTTTTTTTTGGTTTATTATCTTACCTTAAAGTATCCCGGTGAAAAAAAAAGGGGGGGGGGGTCAGGTAATTATAGCAGGTGGGGGGGGGGGGGGCATTACTTTGATTGAAGAGGATTTTTCATGGTCGTTGTTTCTAAAAAATTTACAACCTGGCTTTTAATGTGACTAAACATATGAAGTCACTTTCACAGCTGTTTCAATGGTCACGGTTTTTAGAATTCAGCGTAAGGTCAAGTCGTATGCAATTGTAGAGCATGTCAATCAAAAATAAAAACAATCCTACGAATTCCCTTTTGAAAACGTTTTGAAACGTTTTTTTTTTAAAGTATAAAAATTGGCGTAAAAATACGTTTAAAACGTTTTATGTCAAAAGGGGCGTCGATTTTTTGTATTTTGTTTAATAAAACTTGGAGTTTTTAATTTTTCATTATTTCTTTTCTTTCCTGATTAGTTTGTTGTTTTTTAGGTTTGGTGGTGGATCGTCCATCTGTCTTAGATTCAAAACATTTAAAAAAAAAAAAGAGCCGTCGCTAGCATGGCGCCAGTAAAGCTGACCTTAAATTGTGGGGCGGGGGGGAGGGGTGCTGACCACGTGATTAAAAATAGGATACAGCTCTCATTCTCAATCAAAGATGTCACAAAAAGTGAATCGCTATACATAGACTGCTGTTCGATGTGAATGTGAGATTGTGTGTTAAATGCAAAATATGTATGTGTAAATGTGAGGTTTGTGTAAATGTGAGGTTTGTGTAAATGTGAGATTTGTGTAAATGTGAGATTTGTGTAAATGTGAGATTTGTGTAAATGTGAGATTTGTGTAAATGTGAGGCTTGTGTGGGTGTGACTATATCATTTTGCACACGTGAAAGCGAGATATATTGAGAATGGTAAAAATCCAGGAACTATCTTTGCATACCATACACTTGTTACTAGGCATGCATTGGCCATTTTTAAACCGTTACACCTACGCAAATCAAATTGTTTATTCAACATAGAAACAAGCGAAAAGACATCCATATAGACACAATGTATCTATTGAATTAGGTAAACGAAAAAGTCAAACTTAAAACAGCAGAAAACATAAAACATTATAACATCATAGTATCGAGAATATATTCACAGACCTAACATTATCATAGTAAAGTACCCTTCAGACCAAACTGATCATAGGGCTGGTGAAACTGCGTTCTGTGGGCACGGCATACGATGCTCAGCCGCCTTTACTTTACCACAACTTAGGGGCACCCTCTAGTAACGTGAATAAAATCCTAGCCTGCACCTGGATTCGAACTCAGACCCTTCGGATCGCCAGTCAAACGCGTTACCGCTCGGCCACCGTGCTTGTTTAGTTCAAAGGTCATGGAGGTCAAACAACTTCCGGCTTCCGAGAGAGAGAAAAAAGTACTATTGCGCATGTGATCAATCTCCTGTGTAGCTTTGTGGGGCTGACCTAACACTAATCATATTATTAATTTAATTATAACTATATTATAAAACTATGGGGAGTGCTCTCTCACCCACAACTCTGGACACCCAACACAGCTCAGGACGCACATGGCCCACAACTCTGGACACCCAACACAGCTCAGGACGCACATGGCCCACAACTCTGGACACCCAACACAGCTCAGGACGCACATGGCCCACAACTCTGGACACCCAACACAGCTCAGGAGGCACATGGCCCACAACTCTGGACACCCAACACAGCTCAGGAGGCACATGGCCCACAACGGACCACCGCTACTCTACCACAACGGCATTTCCCGAAATGTCAGACACCTGAAAGGGGAGACAAAAGCTTGCAAACGATCCATTTTATTTTGTTTGTTTGCAACTTACTTCCCCCTGTTTCATTTGACGTGCAGGTATATACCATGGTCTTTAAATAAAACAAAAAAACGAACAGGGCTAGTGCAGTAGATGGGAGTGTGTGTGTGTGGGGGGGGGAGTCTAAACCAGATGTGGTCATCGCACCCGACCTGGCCGGATGGTCAGTTTGTTTATCTAGAGTCCTGATCTGGAAAGCTACCTCCGCCCTCCCCACCGCCCCTCCTGCTCCCACCTACAGAGGTGGAACTTAATGATCAACATGATCATGGACCATATGACCACAGGGTAAACAATACGGAAAACGATGAGTGCAGCGCAAGGGGGGGGCAGGGGCTGACCACAAATATATGGGAAGGTTATATAACTGCCCGGGGGAATGGCCCTGCCAAATATTTGACCAGGGTCCAAGCTGACCGGCAGATCATTAAATAGCCTCTCTAACAGCTCCAGGAGAATCATCGCCACTCACGGAGGGGAGAAGAGGATCATAAAACTACCCACGACTTGTTCAATTTAGTGGCCGGAGGAAAGAGTCCGAGTGAGTAAATGTAGAAGGAGGTGGGGTTGGTGTCTTAGGTCACTTCAACCGGAGCGCTATCATTAGCTCCCCTTCATTCACATTTAAACAAGTCTTCTACCTCATAGTTTCCGTCGTCCCTTCCCCCACCCCACCCCCCCACCCCACCACAACCATTGATTGAATCAAGTTAAAACGTCGAGCACTTGACACGACAATAAATTGACATTGACTAGAAAAGAAAAAAAATTGTCATTCCTTGACGCGGTCCATGAAGTGGTCCCTATATCTTTCCTTGAGCCTCAAGTCGAGGGCCATAAATTACACCAGAGGGGCTTTCTTTTAAAATAGTTTTATTGTAGCCGTAGGCTAGTGAAGTCCATGTTGACACGTGGAAAGTATTATAGCCTGGATCTATTAGCTCCATTACAATTACATTGTGTGTGTTGAGCGCGCGTGTGTATGCTGTTAAAATAATGTATATAATTTTATCTTCAGGAAGAGAATGGAGGCAAAGTATTGATAGTCTGCCATTTTAACCCCCGTATTACGTGAAATACACGGGCGTCGCCATATACTTTCTAACTTGGCCCTTGCCCCCCCCCTTCCACCTTTCTTTCTCTTCCAAGGGCATCTATTCAAAAGGGCATTTCTTCTATTGGAGTAACAAAGAAGTAACAAATATGGGCAAACAAATAACATAAATCAATAACTAGAATTGTTGATGTAATTAGCACATTTAGATCTATAGAACGCTACATTAAACTTTATTGTTCATTTAATAATTGGACCATTTAAACCTTTTATTGTTTTCATTTCATATATTAAATGAATAGTTTTCAAGATTTTCTTCTCTCACGCCATTACTCCACTAAGTCTATGCCTGCTCAAACTGCATCAACCATGAGTTAAATATTGTGAAATGGATCCCAACTCTAAGCCTGTTACCCCAACCCTTGTACTAACTTGGGCGTCCCTTCTTGAAATGTTATTGTAGGATATTATCAAGCTATTTTAGACATTCTCAAATCGAGGAATTTTGTTTCATAGTACAATTTTTTTTTAATTTACTGAACGACACCCTCCAGTTACTGACAACGACTAAAATATGAAACATTATACTAATTAAATCACGCTATCACGTGACACCTGACAACGTCCCACGTGACAACGCTGTCACAGGGCTGTCATATTCAACAATAACTCTATTGTCCGTGTCAACACAAGGGAGGTAAATCGAATTTCGTTCCAAATTTAGTCACGTGGAGACATTAGAAGGGCGGTAGCCACTATGTGTGAAATATTCAGTCGCGAGTACAGTTTTATTGGCCCTCAGATTTCTAACGCCTCTCTATAGTACAATTTTAGAGTAGGCCTAGATCTATAGTCTATTTCACAGAACAAACTATCTAATAATTTATTGGTCATTTTATAGAAGAATGGCATTATGGTTCCAAAAACGTTTGTATTAGCCAAATATTCACAAATCTATCTTAATCTGGTACAATGGTCATTTCGAACATCCCGAGTTCAAATCTCGATTGATAAAAACGCAGTTAAATGTATTCTTCCTACGACTGGAGTCTACGCCACTGAGTATACCTTATAGTGCTGACCGGTAAAGTTAGATGAAAAATAAAGAGAACAGGTACTGTGTTTTGCACACAATCTCCATGCATACAAAAGGCACTGTGTATTGCACACAATCTCCATGCATACAAAAGGCACTGTGTATTGCACACAATCTCCATGCATACAAAAGGCACTGTGTATTGCACACAATCTCCATGCATACAAAAGGCACTGTGTATTGCACACAATCTCCATGCATACAAAAGGCACTGTGTATTGCACACAATCTCCATGCATACAAAAGGCACTGTGTATTGCACACAATCTCCATGCATACAAAAGGCACTGTGTATTGCACACAATCTCCATGCATACAACAGGCACTGTGTATTGCACACAATCTCCATGCATACAAAAGGCACTGTGTATTGCACACAATCTCCATGCATACAACAGGCACTGTGTATTGCACACAATCTCCATGCATACAAAAGGTACTGTGTATTGCACACAATCTCCATGCATACAAAAGGTACTGTGTATTGCACACAATCTCCATGCATACAAAAGGCACTGTGTATTGCACACAATCTCCATGCATACAAAAGGCACTGTGTATTGCACACAATCTCCATGCATACAACAGGCACTGTGTATTGCACACAATCTCCATGCATACAAAAGGCACTGTGTATTGCACACAATCTCCATGCATACAAAAGGCACTGTGTATTGCACACAATCTCCATGCATACAAAAGGCACTGTGTATTGCACACAATCTCCATGCATACAACAGGCACTGTGTATTGCACACAATCTCCATGCATACAACAGGCACTGTGTATTGCACACAATCTCCATGCATACAAAAGGCACTGTGTATTGCACACAATCTCCATGCATACAACAGGCACTGTGTATTGCACACAATCTCCATGCATACAACAGGCACTGTGTATTGCACACAATCTCCATGCATACAACAGGCACTGTGTATTGCACACAATCTCCATGCATACAAAAGGCACTAGTAAACTCTCCTTCTGTCAGTTATTGGATTCAATCGGTCTGAAGAGAGAATCTTTAAAGTTTTACTCCTCCTTAAAGCATCGTTATGTTATATGCACATTTTGCGAATAGCGTTTTTCATTGTTGCAGTACAGCATTTACAAGTATGTTATAATTCACAAAATTGACAGATGAATAAATCATTATCAATCATGTGGATAGATAAAAAATGTCACAGATGTTGTCGGTGTTTATTATAACGATTTATGTTTTTAGAGTCAATAAGAAGAGAGGTAGTTTTGTATTCTAAAAATATAAATCACAATAAAATGAAACTAAAACAAAAAGTACGTGATATCGATAACCATTAGCGGCCAACGTTGTATACAGAAGCATGTGTAAGTCATTGACCCCCAGGGTGGGAGTGAAACAACTGGACCCACTGAAGTCCCCGCCCCGCCCCCCTCCCATTGTCCGTTATAGCAATATCGAATGGACAACGTAGACATGAAGAATAAACTGAGTCCAAGCATATCAAGTAACTGACCCTGAGGCCAAAGCACAGGCTGTCCAGATGTGGCAGCAGTTGGTGAATGGAGGCCTCCGTGATACTCTGTATACAAACGCCGCCATTTTGTTTTTCTCTCTCTCCCTCAGCCGAAATCTGCCGCGTATAAATATCGCTTAAAGATGTGCACGAAATGCCTCTCCCACCCCCCACACGCCACACACAAGACACCCCCATAACTTCCACGCCTATCGGCTCCCCAGAGGGAGAGAGGGAGGGCGAGCCTTCTATCCCACCAATCCCCCAGTATATAATGGCCTCCATTGTTTATAAAGGATTTAGTGTTGGTATTCTCTTTTCCTTCATTCTGAATAAATTAATTGTGCTCATCTCGCGCACGTAGAAGAAATATTGCAGCCATTTTGTGTCAAAATTTGTAATGACAGCGGCGTGAGTCCTGGAGTTTGAAGTGGGCTTAGGACCAACTCATAAAACTAATGATTCGGGCTCTATTTCATTAATACGCCCATGAAATGCGAATGAGGAGAAATGGGGGAGTGGGGTGGGGATTCAGTAGACGCCTTCTGAAATTGGGAGACCTTAAGAAAGAAAGAGAAAGAAAAGACAAAATGTTCCCTGCCATACCATTTTTTTTTTTTTTTTTTTTTTTTAGCTGACGATGTCCATGAGCTTTACTTTGGAAGTGAACCCACACGCACCAGCGGGATGAATCTAAGACTATCGTATTTCTTAGGACACTCTACCGAAGATTATGTTTGAGCCAGACAGAAGTAGAGAAAACAAAACAGCAAACTAACAAACAAAGACACAAAGCTGTTGGATTACCCAGCCTTCATTGCGACACGTGGGGGTGCGTCTGATGGTCGCGCATCACGCACGCGACACTTCCGGTGAACGCTGGAAACATTACACCACACTTTCTTCAAATCGCCAGATTTGTCTCCCTTCGAAGGTCTTCACTCCCCCCCCCCCTTCCCATAACAAAACTCTGCTCCCTTTACACCCTAATTCCACCCCACCCCTCACAGACTCCCTAAAAATTCCTCCATCCCTGGGTTTGTCTTGACGTGATCCTAAAAGTACAGTTCACATTTTAATGTGTTGATGGAATATTCAGGGCCGATAACGTCTTCTTGTTCTGGATGCTCGTTCTTGTCCTCCCCCTCCTCCACCCCATTTTTCCATCTCCCTTTTTCTCTTTGTTCAAGCTACAACAAAGACAATTTACAAATCTCTCTGTTCGAATGTATTTTAATGTTGTAGTTTTTTTTAATGAAATTATATTTGTCTGTTTGTTCAAACGTAAGCACTATTTTTTTCCCAATTTTTCATAATGTATCTTATAATCAAACATACATTTAGCAATATGATAACTCGCCCAAGGTCTCGTTGGAGATAAACCCTGAACTCGTAACATTTTTCTCTCCATATATCAAATATCTTCAGTTTCTTTGAGTTGTTGTTTATTTTAATAAAATAAATTGTTTGCACGTTACACAAGTTTGAATATGTTAAATCAAGGATGAACAAAACAACACAGGTTTAAGTATTTTAAAACCCAGCTCTAATGCCATTTCTTAAAATGAGATGTAACATTTGTTGATGTTTTCATTTTATTACATCAAAGGCATCCTTTTTCAATTTTATAACCTTTAGTTAAAAAAAGAAAATATTTTAAAGATCTTAATAAATCATCTCCACGATAGGAAACAGCTGTACGGCCAGCTTTACAAAAGAGGGAAAAAAACTATTGACACGGTTCATATGGTAACATATTGAGAAATAAAGACATATCCTTTAGAACAACATACATAGTCTTAGACAGACATACAGACAGACATACACACACATAGACGGTGATATTAGATTTATAGTCGATTCTCTCTAGCGATCAAATGTAATTTTGTTTTCCAATATCTTCCAAGATAAGATAAACAGATAAACAGTTAACACTGGAAATCCGCTACCATCCTAAATAGACATGCACCGGGCAGTGCTGTAACTGGGCAGGTGTGGCAGTTATTGCAATTGACACGTGACATAAGACAGATGGGCCTTTGATCAGGGGAGACAATGATATCGAATTTTCACATTTTTTAAATTTTCTTGTCTCTGATGGTAGTTTAGAAACAAAGGCGTCACCAACGTGCATAGTTTTGGTTAATAAATGTAAGATAGATTGCTAAATTGCTAAATTGCTATAATTGCTAAATTGATAGATTGACGAATTGACGGATTGACGGATTGACGGATTGACAGATTGACAGATTGACAGATTGACAGATTGACAGATTGACAGATTGACAGATTGACAGATTGACAGATTGACAGATTGATAGATTGACAGATTGACAGATTGACAGATTGATAGATTGATAGATTGATAGATTGATAGATTGATAGATTGATAGATTGATAGATTGATAGATTGATAGATCGATAGATCGATAGATCGATAGATCGATAGATCGATGGATCGATAGATTGATAGATTGATAGATTGATAGATTGATAGATTGATAGATTGATAGATTGATAGATTGATAGATTGATAGATTGATAGATTGATAGATTGATAGATTGATAGATTGATAGATTGATAGATTGATAGATTGATAGATTGATAGATTGATAGATTGATAGATTGATAGATTGATAGATTGATAGATTGATAGATTGATAGAAAGATACGTATACACAGACGGCCAAACATATATAGATACATAGAAAAATAGCTAGCCAGTCAGCATGACAGACCTATAGATACAAAGATAGACAAATATTATTTTCTCTTTTCCCCATCACTCTTAATGTCTCTCTCTCTCTCCTTCTCTCTAAGTCTCTCACTACCCCCTTCCCTCTTCGTCAATTGCTAAATGGCAGAAATAAAAGACACTTTCTAAAGTGGTCAAGAACGGCCATGGTGTAGACTGATCAAATTAAAGCCATGACAAGTGAGGAGGAAAGGACGTCGCAAGGGGGACATCAGCGCGCCCCACGCCACAGAAGCTGGTCCCGTTTCGGAGACTCCTCGGAAAGTTACAGCCCTCCCGAGCACGTGCGCCAAGCGCAGGTCTTGGTGTGAATAATCTGCCTGCAGACGGCACTGTCGGGTCTTCATCCGGGGGATTAGCTCGTTTCTCACGTTGTATAATGCCCCCCCCCACACTCTCCACCCCTCACCCCACCCTCCTGTTGTGACTACTTCTGGGAAGTGGACTGGACCACGTGGGAGCCTGTGGGCTTTTGTGGGTAAAGAAAACATTTGAAAAATATTTTTTTTCTTGTGTAAAAAAAAACACAGGGCTGAAAAAAAAAACTCCAAATAGGGGCATATAAATGATAATGACCCTTATGTGGTCAAAGGTGTGGCCCCGGGAGTGGGGGCTGACTTCTGGGATTACAGTGGGGCGTTGTGTTTAAGACAATAATGGTGATTATAAACGCGTCTTGTATGGACTGAATGGTTGCCAGGGCGATAAACTCACAATAACAGTAACAATACCCGAAGATATTTTCAATGTGCTCTGTGGATGACATTAGTCACACGTATCACTGACATTGCTTTTTGTGTAACATTTTATCACAAGTATCAATGACATTACTCTATGTATGACATTTTGTCACAAGTATCAATGGCATTACTCTATGTATGACATTTTGTCACAAGTATCACTGACACTGCTCTATATATGACATTTTGTCACACGTATCACTCACACTGCTCTATGTATGACATTTTGTCAAAAACGTATCAATGACACTGCTCTATGTATGACATTTTGTAACACGTATTACCGACATTGCTCTATGTAGGACATTTTGTCACACGTATTAGAGACATTGCTCTATGTAGGACATTTTGTCACACGTATTAGAGACATTGCTCTATGTATACCATTTTGTCACACGTATTAGAGGCATTGCTCTATGTAGGACATTTTGTCACACGTATTAGAGACATTGCTCTATGTATGACAATTTTTCACAAGTATCAATGACACTGCCCTATGTATGACATTTTGTCACACGCATCACTGACACGGCGAGTTTTGCGCCGGAAAATTGATCACAAGTGTTTACATTTTTGAGCTTGTTGCTTTGATATGTTGATTTAAAACATTTGTGGCACAATTTGAGTCTGGGGCGGCAGTTTTATTTCAATGAAAAATCTTGTGGGTTTTTTTCCTTTCTGATTCTTTGATTCAAAATATCAACAACAATAACAACAGATGAATAATTGTAATCAAAATGATATTGAAACTGCATGTTTCTGCGTGTATTAATGAAATGTCTGTTTTAGGTGAATACAATTTGTTATACAACACAATATCTTACTTATGTAAAAAGTTATTTAAATGCAAAAAAAAAAGTAATTTCATTTTAATTGTTTTCATTACACAATGAAGACTTATATTAATGTACACAACAATCGTCATTATAACTTTATAAACCGACTCAGACAATATGTTTGCAGAAAATAAAAGTCTATATAAGCGTAACAATTTAAATATAAAAGTTCTCAAAGTATGCATTGTGGTGCCCTAGAACCACTGCGATGTCTTTACAAAGGAGCTGCAGAATCTTGCAAAGACATTTTTTTTAAATAAAAGAACAAAAGTCAATGTAGTCTAATACGACATGCTAAGACTTGGACTGTGAGGGGGGGGGGGAGCAACGAGGGAATACCTGACTTCAAAAAATGGGTGCCTCGAGAGTAAACAAAATAAATGTTTGAGAATCACTGCATTAAAAGTAAAGACTTACTTGAACTAAACATAGAACAGCACTACTAGTTTATGGTTTGCAACATTCATACGTCCTCCCCCTCCCACACCCCTATAACGCCATGTGCCCACCCGCAATAGTAAAACGCTCCTTATCTTACAACGTCTTTATACAGAGCAGACTCACTCCAATCACTATCTCCCACACTTCATCTTAAAGCCCTACCGCACGCACAACACGAGTCTCGTGTAGGCCGAAAAGGTCTCCAGTAAGACGAAGTCTATAAAACAACGAGAGCGCGTGGAGGGCCGAGACACAGATCCAAATCTAATGGACTTACTTTTTATATTAAGAGTTCTTCTTCTTTTCTTATATATTTATATCTTCTTCTTTCTTTCTCCGTTAGATGGAGATAACTGAAGGGGCCCGGGGCCTGTGTGGGGGGGGGGTAGTAAGTCAGGAGGGTGGGGGTACGCCAGTAAATGTTGGTATGTCACCTCTTGGGATGGAGAAATGCCAGGCGCGTCTCTTCTCCCCCCGCCCCCACTTTCTTCCCTAGCCAGAGATCTTCAGGACCTCACAACCAAAGCGTGTGTGCCACTTAATGTAGAATTGGATTACAAGATACTGTTTTACATTGTTTGTGTACATCCCTTATTATTTACTTCTTCATTGCTTATTAATTCAATCAATTCCTCTTGCAGTGGGCTCTGATTAGAATTCTTCTCTTTTAGAAAAGAGTGTCTTAAAACAATTAGGTGTTTTTCGAAATGATTATAATGTCTTTAAATCGACTGTTGAGGTCATCATTAAGTGCTTCAAGATGTTGACAATAACTGAGTATGTCTTCGTCAGCGTCCTCTACAGAAGCAAGATCTTCGCGTCCAATGTTGCGTTTATACAATAGAAGTTTTGACATAAATAACAATATGTGTTTTAATCAAATTGAGGTCAAATCCCAGCAATTTAATATTCCTTTGTTGAAAACTTATTTAAATCAGTTAAATATACGATTTCCTTTTTTATATGTATTTTTTTAGATTGTCCTTAAAAGAATCATCTTTGATTTCCAATCATCAAATCAAAGACTCATAAAATATAATTAAGAAAGCACCTTTTGATTTCCAATGTACCATTCTGTGTGTAGTAACAAACGATTATACATCTATATTAAATTTATTACTTCTGATTTGTTAACTGCAGTAAATACGAATCGTAGTGAGTGATGTAGATAATAACTGAGATTTGTTCGCAACTAAATGTTATCAGGAATCACACAATGGACATCCAGCACATCTGGCACATAATTCTCTAAATATGATATTTATCCACATTAGAATCGCCGGTGGAGGATTTTTTTTTTTTTTTTAAAAAGTCTTTAACTACAATTAATATAGATTCGCCTTTAGTGTCATTTGTTTATATTTAGTGAAATGCGCAATTGTACCTTTTAATAAAAAAAAAAAAATGTAAGCTAAAAGTAACGCTTGATTGTCTGGTAGTATGGACTCATCAAGTTGTTTTCTGTAGGCCTAATCACACAATTTAATGTACTCTAGATCACCTGCAATTTTATCGATTCCCTTCTGCAAGCATATTATTACTCAACTTATATATTCCTAGTTAAACATAAGTGTACTATAATAGGTAAAAAAATGTATTGTCTTCTTTTAAGTGCATGTCGATATCAAAAGTTTGTATTTAATAAATCATTTCTAAAGATATTTTATCTAAATTAAAACCAAACCAATCTGAAACTGCAATAATTAACAAACGTAGGCCTACATACATTCGTCTACTGCCGAACCGATCACGATATTTGATTTATACCGACCCTATAGCCACTACTTATACTTAAAAGTCAGAGCGCTTCCTATTTGTTATTAACATAATCGTTAAAGAACTTTGTAATTGAAATAGTAGCGGTGTACACATTGTTTTAAGTACGTTTGTACCGACGACTGGGCCTTCTACTGACTAATGATTATTTCTTTGTATAAATCCAACATTATGGTATTCATTAAAATATTTAATTATTAGAGGATTAAAATAATTTACGTTAAAAATTTGTAAATAAACATTTCCTGCATTAATTGTTTGTCCATTTAAGAAGTTTATATTTTAAACATTAGGAATTAAAGAAATTACATAATATAGTGCTATTAAACAAGTCTCTTATCATTATTAAATTATTAATTTAAAAAAATTGTTTTAGACTTACTTATATTTAGTCTATGTTTAATTATAGAAGATGGGTATAAAAACTCTTTTAAATGTAATTAGTCTGTATCAATTAAATGAGTGGTCAATTGTAGGTGACTTCTTTGTCTGCTTAAAACATATTTTATGTGTGATAAAATCTGTTCACAAGTGTAAGTTAAGCCAAAAGCTGAAAGTAAAAGAGTGAATGCCTAGCAGTTGAGAATAGCAGATGACTTTCCTAAGCAGCTTCCTTCCAGATTTTTTCCGCAAATGGGCACTTTCGATGCACTTCTAAAAAAGCCCAACTATCTATCTTAATATAATAATATGCCTTAAATAAACGGATGTACCTGTAGTTAAATGTTTTGAAATTGATTTCACGACAAGCTAGTCTCAATGCAAATCCATTCCACGGTCCTTGTAAATAAAAGTTCAACTCACTGAAATGTCTCTGTCATTCAGAAACAGTCAGTTTTCACCTTTCAGAAGCGGATAATGTTATGTTGCATTTTTATAAATAAAAACACCTCTTGGAGGTCTCTCGCTATTGAAAAAATCATCCTGCGTGCCAAGTTTGGCACGCGTGCCTCAGGTTGCCGACTCCAGAACTAGGGGATTGTGTTGGATGGCACAATGTTCATACGCCTATTAGTTCCCAGAACAGAAGCTAAGAATTACACAAAACGTGGACAGACTCACTGGACGCTATCAGAGTCACAAGATGGTACATGTTTAAATTTTACCGGATATAGAACACTTTACCCTCGCAGTGCCAATCAAGGGAACTGACGCTGGACCACCGGCACCCTGGAATCTCGGTAGTGAACGTCGGTAAACGTAAAGCTTCAACAACACCAACAATAAACAAGGTGAAAACTGTATTCATAATAAAACATCGCCCGGTAGTGCCATGTACATAACCCCTTACCTAGGCTATAAATTTAAACCAAACACAGGTACTACAGGTCATAAATGCCATGCCCTGCAATTTGGACTGACGGCGTTTCTTGGGACAAGGCCTGGTGCGTTCGCAGTAACTTAAAAGACATCTTATTAAAGGGTAAGTCCTGCCTGAAAATCAAATACGTAAAGTATATATTTTCTGAAAGCTTATTTAAAAATAAGATTTATGAAATATTTTATTTATTTTTATTATTTTGAAAAATGTGTTTAATTAATTAATAAATCGTGTAATTATTGATTGACCTAAAAAACGACCATGCAGTGACTTCCCTTCCTTGTGACGTCACAAGTGTCAGACAGGGTGAAGTCTTATATTATTATAGCCTACTATTTGCCGTAAACATTTTGTGCGAGAGGATTTTGTAAACATTCTTGCAGTCGAGAAGGGCTTTCAAAAGAAGAAATCTTGAATGCCTAAAGCATTCCGTCCATTCACAAGGATATCTGTTCCTTAAAAAGCAAAGTTAGGTGGCAAAACAATTACAATGCAGGCCTAAATCTAAGACTGATTCGGAAGCACCCTCAAACAAGACAGACGATCGGAGAAAAAAAAAGCATAGGCCTACTCATAAGAGATTTGAAAAAAGAATTATTATCAAAGGTAATTTTTTTTTTAATTCATAAGACTCTTATTACTCTACTCTTTGGCTAAGCAACTACATTTTAAAAAAGTTAATAGACTTTTGACTTAAGCCTATACCTGCCTATGACCTATGTCCTATGTAAATGTCATGGCCTAGTCTATAACTATAGACTCACTATATTATAGTGTCTATAGGGTAGGCTATAGTAGGCCTATAGTATAATTATAGGCTTATAGGTATAGACTACTATAGATCTAACTACTACTATAAGTCTAAGTACTTTAAGTGGCTTTAGGCCTAGCCTATCCTATATTATAGATTATAGCCTATTAACCTATTATATAGTCATGCAATTGCCTCTATTAGACTACAGTCACAAACAATAAATGTATAGGGCTTTATTATAGGACCTATTAGTTTACAAAATCTATAGGCTTAAAGTTTACTTGTAATAAACTGTATCATAGCTAAAAACCCATGTTGTAGGCATAGTAGGCTCATATAAATAATGCAAAGGCCTATTTAATCTATAGGCTAAAAGCCTAATGCCTAATGGTAAATACTAAAATTCTGAGTAGAGCCTATGCTTTCTTTAAAGGTCTACTATATATCCATTACATCATACATGCCATATATTGTTAGCTATACTTTGCTATAATTTGCTTAAGATGTTATATTATTGTAATTGTTGAGAATAACAATATATAAAAAAATTATGTGGTTGTAAAAATGTAAAATATACTAGGTGATAGTAAAATTTGTAATCATTTTATAATCAGGAAATATAATCCACGAATAGAGAATCTCTTTCAATGGACCCAATGCCACCGCCACCACTGAGTGAAGCTTTGACTTGTGAGAACCAACAATTGCGAAGCCATAATTTATGTCTGTAGATCTTCAGACCTTATGTGGATCACAGTTCCAAAGAGGACAAGATGATACAGACAAATCTCATATTCAGAATGAATCAGAAGCAAGGGTAAGCATTCAAAAATACATTAATGATAATTTATATATATATAATATATTTAATATTTTGACTAAACCTTATATAGCTATATAAGGACTATAATATATAAATACTTTTTTTTTATTTCACTTTTACTCATGCCATTTGCTTTGTAGGCCTACATATATTACATTACAACCTATCTAACAATACTTTTTAAGGAGTACAAACTGGGATTAAAACATGCAAGTCTGTAGAAGTTCAGACCTGTGAGCCATAGCCGAGACAAGTCTTCAGTGACCTACACCAATAAATAAGTTCCAGATAAAGGTGAATATGAAGACGATGAATCTGATATTAGCGAAAGGTATCTTACAAGATAGACATTTTAAATTAGTTTACTAATTAGTCTTATTAAATATCTGCAATATTTGTCATATTTAATTAATATTGCTAAACTTTGCTTTAATTTTAATCCTATTTAAGAACAAATATTTCATACATTGGTATTAGAAGTCTTGAAACATTTTGTTCAACATTGATATAATAATTCCTTTAAATAACTTTTTTTATCAGTGAAAACTAGGGCTGTGGAGTCGAAGAGTCGGGGGAAATTTAAAGTACCTGGAGTCGGAGTTGGAAGTACAAAAAGTTGAAATTTTTCTTGGGGGAGCTACCATCTCCTACCAAGGGCGTCCCCAGGTGGCGAATAAGGAAATGGTCTTTATATATAGAGGTCAGTTGTGAATACTGAATAAGCTGCCGTGGACCAACTGGTTTGCTGCCATGGAGGGTAGGTGGGATATCCTGTGTTAAGAATACTCTTTTAAAAGTGCCTAATGCTCATAAATCCAAGGAAATGACTGCAAAAAAGTGAACAGAGGATGATCGACTGTTTTCCAAATGCACTACCTATTAATTATCAATCATGTCATTTTGTTTATACTGTGTTCAAAAATGTATATAATACATGGGCATATTTGTTTAAATTAGAAACTATATTGAAAGCAATAAAGACATTTCATTCAAATTTAATCCTTTTATTTTATAACTGTTCAAAGAAATATACTAATACTTTAGAACTAAGCCTGTACAGCTTATTCTTTATCAATATCGGCCCATTTGAAACCAGTTAGTCTGCCTTCTGGATAGGCCAACATTATTTTGTTTAAAGCACAAGCAGGCAGCGGTGTGTGAATTTCATGACCAAGTATGCCAAAACACCAATAAACTGAGTTCCTGTAACTGTAAGCTGTGTATCACATTGTCCTGAAAAAAAAAAATAATTACTGTTTAGGTTTTAGTCAATACTTTTTATAATTCAGCTGTTTTTTTAACATTGTAACATATCACTATTTGATGTATTTTTATATAAATCACATATAGGCCTACAACTATATTTTTTAAAACCCCTCTTGGGTAGGCCTATATGAAATATTTTTATAGTATAGAGCAATTGATTCAATTAAAGGTTGAAATGCAAAAAGTGTTTTTTTGTTTTGTTTCAAGCTTGAGCTTATATAGCCTAACTATAAATTGGACTAATTTTCATTATTTTATCTAAAAACTGTTGCCAATGTAATCTTTTAATAATCATAATCAAGATCAAATAAAATTAATCCTAAGTAGCTTTAAACATTGAACAGATAGGTAATAATCACTGGTTGTAAAGATAAGAGGATTGATCACACCCTAAGAAGAGGACCAGAAAACAGCTAGCCCCTATTATGCCTTTTACGGCCGGTATTCCAATGTCAATAGTCTACCTTTACCGATATGTAGCTTTTTTTACAAGTTATTAGTCTAATTAGTCCGTCACAATTCATAATAACTACTTAGTAGCGTATTCATTCTAAACTAAATCGCACAAGTAAGCCTCATATAGTCTATAGCCTATAGTATACCGGGTAGTCATACAGTCACAGTCATAGTTATTAATATAGTAGGCAATAGCTAGCATATAGGGCCTACTATTCATATAGCTTAAAAGTTCCGGTAGTAAAAGTGAATTTAAAAGTCGTTTTATGTAGACTAGTGTGAAGATTACCTACATAGGCCTATCTTTAACGTAAGTCAGAAACTAAAAAATTGATAAAGTCAAACCCTAAGGCTATGATTCACTATGATGCTAAGGCTAAGCCTACTAAATTGTCGAGAAACTGCATAGCCAGTGCGGCCATAGTCAAAGTCTATGGCAAAGAGCCGCATAGACCTAACCTAGGCAGGACTGTAGGAGGCTAATCAAGTAGGCCAACTTACCATTTGATATTTCCGATGCGTGATCCATTTTTCTCGATTGATTGATATATGCTGAATTCAGCGTTTAAATTCCTTTCGTCCTCGTTGTCTGATAGATTTTTTTATATTGTTCAAACATGTAATACATGTATGGTTCTACGTCGCGTGAAGCCATGTCGATTATAGCATAGTCGATTGATTGTAAACAAAAATCTTGGAAACTTGTGACGTCACTACCTGTTCGTGAGTTTCCGGCCCGTGGTCGACAGTTTCCGTAATTGGCAATGTAATTTAATTAAATTAACACATTTATCGTCCACTCTCAAAAGAAAGACTTGTATATTTGAAAATGATATTTCAAAGGCTTTAATATGGAATTAAGTTACTATTTAGGCAGGACTTACCCTTTAAACAGAATACCGCCCCCACCCCACCCTACACACACAGACACACTTACACCTAGAGTAAAAAAAACAAAAAAACAACTTACCTTTAGAGTTCACTGGTGTCGACCAGCTGTGTATTTCCCACTAGATCTGGGGATTTAAAAAAAAAAGTTATTTAGGCACTTAAATTAAACATTTGCTTAAAACAACATTTTTTGTGGAATATTTTATTATTTTATATGCAATTTTCGTTAGTTTTTTCTATAATTATACACGTTTTATCATGTATGTGATTGCAGCAACTTATTATTTTTTAAATAGAGGTTAGTTTGTATCAATAGTAGTACACGTAAAAGCTAATAGACTGTTGATAAACTTATATTTAAAAACTGTAGAAGATGGACGTCTGAGAAGCCGTCAGTGGAGATGCTGGTTCGACAACATAAAATATTGGACAGGGCTGCAGTTGAGTCAACTATTGACAACCGCTCATGATAGACAAAAGTGGAGAAAGTTGACTGCTGAAGTGTCCATCCCCCCTCCCCACCCCCCACACCCCACGACCCACAACGATGATATTTAAAAAAAAGGGCTACGTATGTGTTGTGCTGAAATAAAATATGAAACGTTGTCGTTATTCTCGTATTTAATAATTTTATATTATCATTTATGCTACGATTAAAGTTTGCGCAGTCGTTATGTCGACACCAGTGCCGGCTAATAAGCTTATGAAAATTTCCTTTCTTGCACATTCGAGCACCAAAAAAAAAACAACTTAAAGTGTATGTGTATGTGGAGCACGATCGTAAAATCATATATATTCTATTGGTTGTGATGTGCTTGAGTACAAGAAGGACAACTTGTATCAACTACATAGGACAAAACACAGAAAAGCATCTGGGTTTTTGTTATGGATATCTTGTGTCGTAAATCTGAGTTTTTTTTCCCTCCTCTACTTTATTGTATTAAACTAGGGTGCTGCTAAGGTAGGGGGGGGGGGTAACATTGGCAATCAATACAGAGTAAAATGAAAAGGTAAACTATGGAATTTATTGTTCTCCGTGCCACTATTGTCACTTTACTGCAAGCCGTACGGACAGATTCCGCACTTAACAATTCCACACTTTGTTTTCGAGAAGACAATGGGGAGGGGAGGGGCGAGGGGCGTTTGTGAAGAGGAGATTGGAGTGGGGGGGGGGGAGGTGAACGTAGAAGACCAGGTGTATACAATTTTTCTTTCAAGTTATATTCTCTCTAAGATTGGATGAGCCGCTGCGCTGTCCGGCACAATGTCACGTCATGTCATGTCACCGAGATACCTGCGCCATGACTAGCGGCCGTACGTTTCGCAACGTGCTGTATAAAAAAAAAGAGCCATTAACTCAAGGTCATTTCAATGACAAACGTCTTACTCACCATAAAAAACTGCATCAACCGCTTCCTGTGTCTATCTCCCTCCCTCCGACCCTCTCACTCCCTCCCTCTCACTCACAACACACTCTTTCTTATTTTGTCTCTCATCCTCAGTTGTTTTATTTTGTGTTTTAGCTTGCAGGTAACATTTCCTGTCTGTATGTACAAGCTTGTTAAAGTTGTAACTAGCCTCGCCGCCCTTCCACCCACCCCACGCACACACTGACACACATTCGCACACACACACTAATTCGTTCGTTAGATGCTAAACCGAATAACCTCCCTCCTGTTTAAACTAGTTTTAATTTGAAATGTAACAACTTTTGCATGTCAAAAAATACAAAAATGTAAACAAAATTATATCAAGATGAGTCAATTTAAAACACTACCAACGAGATTACCGACCAAAGGAAAACAATTATAATACAGACATTATTTATACAAACACAACATTGATAACAAGCAGACATATAATAAACAACAAACATGTTTTAACACACACATACACACACTGTGACACAGAGCGTTCGGCTGGCATACCGAAGGTCCTGGGATCCAATCCTGGTGAAGGTTAGGCTTTGTTTTCGGGTCTAGAGTGTGTCCCTGAGTCTACCCAGCTCTGATGGGTACCTGACCTTAGTTGGGGTAAAGTAAAGGCGGGCAGGGCATTGAGCTGGCCACACGCTACTTTCCCGCCCCTACGGGCCTATGGATCAATTGGGGAGGGGGGTGATACTTTCCCGCCTGTTTAAGTTTTTCCTCCAGCTGATGATGATTGCCTGAGACTTGAAAGGTTCAGTGTTCAGATACTGACCAGGGTTAAAAACTGTGAACATTTAAGAATGGCTACCAGACAACAACTTTATTACAGATTGTGTTAAAAAAAATGTATAAAAAAATTTAGCTAAAAAACAAACATTTCTATTGGAGGATATGATGTTGGCGGTTGAGGCAGGGCCCGGGGTTAATGATTCAGCTAGATTCTGGACCGCAGATTAAAATTATATCTCGGATGTTCATCCATAGGTTATGAAAAATCAAATTTAAATACATTTACTCGGCAATCGTATTGTGTGGCGAGCACAACGCACAGGCTCCGACGGTGTTTCCCTCGCTAAAAAGATTTAATAACTTACGCCAGAAATCCAAAATCCTCACAGTGATGCTATTTAACACGCTGCCCTAGACCAATATCTGCTATTCTACGCCACAGCCACGATGTTAAAACGATTTTGTAGTGCGGGGATCGGAAACCTATGGCACGCGTGCCAGACTTGGCACGCAGAGCGATCTTTGTTTGTACCCGAAAGCCCCCCAAAAAGTCAATTCAGGTCTCTTCTATAAGAAATTGACTGATAGAGCAGTATGACTTTTAAACTGTCGGCACGCTGGATGAATTAGAAATCCTATTTGGATACACTATTATCAAAAGGTTCCCGACCCCTGTCCTAGTGTACCATACTTTAAAACACAAGTCTCTAGTCTGTAGTTTGCAGTCTGTAGTCTGCTTTAAAAAAATGTAATAATTATAAATGTTTACATCCAGCGTTTCTTTGTGTTGCTAGCGGATGACAATGCTGTAAACATGAAACTATACAGATTTCAAAATAAAACCATTAACCATTAAAAAAAACCACAACATCATCAACAAAATTGAAAAAACAAAAGACTTCGTAAGATGACGTCATGAATTCTTTCAATAAAACCTTTTGATGTCGACGACATAATAACTAATAGCTCGAGCAAAGTCTCGAGACATTTCACATGAAAAAACAACTAGCACTAAACGTATGTTGTACAAGTTGAAATTTTATAAAAGCTATCTTTAGTTTTATGTAACTTGTTTGTTATATCTCCTTTGTGAACACAAGACGGAAACATAAAAAGATCATAATATTTTCTTATTGAAAGAAATAGTTCCAATGTTTTAATCGATATATGGTTCATCATTAAAAAAATAATGGAGGATTTTTGTTGTTGTTGTGTTTGCGTGTTTGTTTTAAAACGTAGAGAATGGAGGTGTTGCTTCAGCACAAGAAAAACTTAAGCCTTTATGACGTCATCAAAACGTGAGGTTTGGGTAATACCGGAAGTATAAATGTCGAGCAGGAGAGGGGGCTTCAAAGGGTGAGACGCGGAGGAAAGGGTTTCTTGTAGAGTGAGTTTAGAGAAGTGGAGTTATGGAGATAGGTTTGTATAAATGAGTGCGTTTGTTTTTGTCAACTTGTGTGTGAGGTGAGTAAAACTAAAATGCTAAAGATATTTCTATCGATAGATATTTCAACAGATATAGATCTCTATATATTTATATTGATGGATAAATGTATAGATAGATAGATGGACAGATACAACTATATTTAGGGAGAAATTTGTATAAATGGATAAATATGTAGCCAGAGAGTACGGTCGAAAGTATATGAGTGAGGAAAGAGAAGGTTATAAAGAGAGAAATAGGGAGAAAATACCATTAAAAGGAGATGTGTGTAAAACAGAGGCGGGAAACGAGAAAGAAACAAAGAAAGGGAAAGAGAGAGAGAGAGGGGAGGAGAGAAAAAGAGAGAGAAAGAACAAGAGAGAGAAAGTGAGGGAGAAAAAGAACTATATAGAAAAAGAGAGAGAAAGATAGAAAAAGATAAAGAGAGAAATAGTGAACGAGAAAAGGAGATAGAAAACGAAAAGGAGAAAGAGAAAGAGGGAACAAGAGAGGGAGAAAGAGAGAAAAAAGTAGAGAGAAAGAGAACAGGAAAAAGGGAGAAAAAAGTAGAGAGAAAGAGAAAAGGAAAAAGGGAGAAAAAAAGAGAGAAAGGAGAAAGATAGAAAGAGAGAAAGAGAGAAAGAGAGAAAGAGTAAAAGAAAAACTTTGAAAAAGAAAGACTTTGGAAAAAGAACATCATAAACTGAAAAAAATTTTGTTTTTTCCAAACTACGCAACGAGCCCGTGCCGGCAAAACGAGCAGCGTGTGCATGACTAGCAGTGTCAATACCAGCATTGACGACCCCTGTTTCTCCCTGCCCACCGGTCACATCTGTCCAGTCTCCGGACTCCGCCCCCCCCCCCCCCCCAATTTCTCTATTCAACATCCTTGTATCACAACCCACGTCTCCCTCTTCAAACTCACGCTCCATCCTCATCATATCGGGCCCAATTAAGCTCATTAGAACCGGCGCCCCCCTCCCACCCTTAGAACACGCGCCACACCCTCCCTTAGAACAGGCTAACCCCCACCCCACACTCCCCACTCTATAAACTGGGGCCCCTAATTATTGTTCCCTTATTTCTTGTTCTCTTTTTGTGTGTGTTCGGTATTGTCTTAGTTAATGACCAGTATGACTTTTGTGAAAATCAGGGGCGAAGCTTCCAGAGAATCATGATACCCCGACACCCCATCCCCACCCACAAAGACGAGTAGGTTATATGTATGTTTAAGGTCGGAGCAACCTGCCACCGGATAAACGCCTTGTAGTTAAAAACAAAAATGGCTGACAACACATCACCTGTGATGTTATTAAGGCTTTAAAAATCAACGTAAAAATATTTGCTTCCTTTCAAAACGGCTACGTTTAGTGTGGACTAGAGATACACCAGGTGAATGTGAGGATGTTGTTGTTGTTGTTTTGTATCATACAATTTTAAGCACCATCTTTCATCACAAACCAATGAATGTTGGTTTTAATAGTTGTGTGGGAGCCGAACTTAATAAAAGGTAATAATAAAAAGTGAGAAAGAGAAAGAGAGGTGGGGGGGGGGGTTAAGGAGATGCTCGGTGAGGCAGCTCGTGAGAAAGTAGATCGTGAAACATTGTATTGTGTGATAGAAGACCTTGAGACAAGAAGATCTTCATACAGAATCTCGTGAAACATTGTATTGTGGGACAGAAGACCTTAAGACAAGAAGCTTCAGACAAAAGCTCGAGAAACAGAAGAATGTCAGAGAGAAGATCGTTAGATAGGAGATGAGTGAGACCCCAAGATCTTGAGACAGAAGGTCGTGGATAAAACTTGTGCGTGAGAAGATTGTGTGACAGAAGGTCGTGGATAAAACGTGTGCGTGAGAAGATTGTGTGACAGAAGTTGATGCGAAAGTAGATGGTTAGACAGCAAATCATACGATAGAAAATCGTAAGATCGTGAAAGAAGAGTGTGAGACAGAAGATAGTATGATAGAATTCAGTGAAATAAAATATCCAGAGGATATCATGAGACAGAAGACTGGTCTTAAGATCTTAAGACCGAATATCTTGACACAGAAGTTCGTAAGAGAAGATAACGAGACAGAAGATTGTAATATAAAAGAACGGGTGTCAGTAGGTTCATATGGCAAATAATAGTCGAAAAACACGTGAGACAGAAGATCATGAGACAAAATATACTGAGACACTATATAGTGTGTCAAAAAGTGTGACAGAATATCGTGTGACAAACTATTGTTTGCAGAAACCGATTACATGATCTTTCTCGACACCAGCTTACGAGACAGGTGCACTGAGCATTGGGAAAACGAAGCAATCTTCTAGTAAAAATGAAACATGAATACCCACAAAAGATATCACATTTCACTGTGTAGTTTTGGTACTCATCTACCCTTATTTCTCACACACCGGTAAACCTTCACTACACTTTTTAAAAAAATATTCCTAATTCGAATGTTTATATAAAAGTTGTTCCTTGAACCCCACCCCATCACCATCCCTCTCCTCCTATCTTCCACAGGGCTGGAAAATATTCTGCAGGCGAGCAGGACTATCATGATTAATTAAGCTTTAAAAAAAACACATTAATAAAGTCAAAACAGACTTGTTTATTTGTTTGTTTGTTTGTTTGTTTTAGCATCCCCGCCCTGTTGAATATCGGTGCTGAACTTGACCCCCAGAACCCAGAGCATCTACGTCAGATCTCACTTTCTTTACATAGACATCACGGGTGGGGGGAAGGGGGGAATAAGGCGCCCTTATAGAAACAGTTCTGAGAGTTCCAGAGACTGTCTGTGGGAGACGCCCATATTCATGCTTTTTTCGTGGGGTGTTAAAAATGTCAATCTACGACTTCCAATTCAAACTTCAACTTCCAAGGGATGGACAAAGTATTTAGTTAAATCCAAAATTTAATCTCGAAGGTCATCCCCCTCCTCTCCTCCGACTCTTAAATACTCACAAGGAAGGGTCAATGTAATATAGTATCATTTATTTATAAACTCAAGTTTTTAGTTCCTGTTGCCTACGTCATCATCTGTATATTTAGCCATATTGTATAGAAACAATGTTGCCCGTTGTTAATGATTCCCTTCAGTGAACTAACATAATGAAGTTAAAGGAGTTCATTGAGAAACACATACCAAGCGTGCTTTAGTCTTTGCTATGATATATGTATATAGTAGGCCTACATATGTATGACTTGTGCACAACCCCATAGAAATGTAAAATAAAGTCAGACTCTGTGGCTCTGTGAATCTATTTCCGGTTCCACTTTCTAGTTACCACGTAGACTTTCTTTATAGACGCGGTGACACGGTGACACGGTGACAAGTCAAACCTCGGAATTTTTGTTTCTATAAGCTTAGTCATGACAGCTTTTACCCCCCCCCCCCCCCCCCAAACTTTCTGTAGCAGCTCAGGGCAAAGAGATATATTTAGAAATATATAGATCTATATATCTATCTATCTATCCATTTATCTATTTATCTATCTATCATCTCTCTCTCTCTGTATACATATATATTATAGATGAACCCTTCCAATTCGGTGCGTGTTTGGGTGCGCACGAGGAAATCGATCCAGATATTTCAACAAACACACGCATTAACCAACTGATATATTTACAGACGTGCCGAGTTGGTAGGAGACAGACAGACAGACACAGCAGCAGCTTGGCGCGGGAAGTGGGTTCAATTGTGCCCGTCATATCTGATTGTAATATAATAAATGGCACCTGCGTCTCAGTGAATGACTGCATCATAAAAAAAAATAAAAGAACTTTTTCTTTCTCTCTCTCCTTTTTAATTTGTGTAAAAAGCAACCTATCATTTCTCCAGTCAGTGGTAGGAAGTATTTGGTCATAATGCTGGATTGGAATTTTAATAGAAAAATACTTCTGTCTTTAAAAAAAGAAAAAAAGAAAATCAGACGTGTTGTATTGGTGTAATATTTTTAAGTGTTAACATCTCGGTGAGTGATGACGTTGTCTGCTATATAGTTACTTGAGTAGATGTCTAAACATGAATCATTATTAATTATTATTATAATATAAGCTTATTTATGCACTAGTCGGCCCGTGGTCTAATTGTCTACATACAAAGGTTGTGTATAAAGACAATAGCTAGGAACACATCATACAATATGTAAGAGCAATATATAAACAAATCAAAGCAAAAAAAAAACTACAAATCAAAACTTACCTACAGCGATATATTGTTATATCGCGGCGACTTTTATTTCATTAAAATTAAAATATTCATCAGTATACAAGATAAGATAAACATATTGTATGCAGGAAGTTTAGAGTTAGTGAAGTAGATCACTTTTGATGGGTGCCACGTATCACACAATAGATACATTTCGAATTGATTAAAAGAAATTCTGTCTGTAATGTCTTCATGACCACCCGAGGAATCCAAATGTTTTCTCTTTGTAGTAAAAATATCATTGAACGTTAAGTGGAAAAAAAAAGAAAGACAGAAGAAAAAAAAATTATAAAAATAATAGAATATTTTTTTGGACATTATGACAAACGCCTGTATGGAAATTCAAAATTGTACCTCATTAATCCTTAATGAGCGTAGGTCACCGAGACCCCTGGCCAACGTCTGCGAAAAAGCGCAGGGCTTTGACCACACAGACTCCCAAAACATAATTGCCGGGCGCTTGACATTGACAGAAAACAGGCCACCACCTCCCGGCACTTGAGCAGGTCTCCTCTGAGATGAGGGGGGGGGGGGCGGGGAGAGGGGAAGGGGTGCCAAGGTGGAGTGGGCGTCGCCATGCCTGACCCTTTGATTGAAGGGTGCCAAAACAAAAGTCGGCGATAATTGCGGTGGCCAATCCCCCCCCCCCCAACTTCTTTAGTTCTTTTCGGTTACTTTAGTACAGTGACCGCAACAGAAAAAAAGAGTATGGAAATGGATCTGGTGTCCGACTGGTGTCCGAGGCGCTCACGAGTAAACAGAAACGGTCATTAAGAAAATGTATTACAATCTCTGGCCTAGATACGGACAACACATGTCTTTCTGGCTATTCAACGGTCAAGGGAAATGGGGCCGGGGGGGGGGGCGGAAGGGGGGATATTCGAAGTTTCTTTACAGTTTACAGTGTCATACTCTTAGAATTTAGAAGAAATCTTTCTCTTTAGAATTTTATTTATTCGTAGAATTTAGAAGACATTTTTATCTATAGGAAAGAGAAACAATCTTATTGCATACAATTCTATTTTTAGACTCTGTACACTCTTTGGAATTTTAATATCTGAATTTTGTCATTTACCCACTGCCTAAAAAAAAGTCTACGTTTTAGAACGGTCGTCTATTTCTCTTGCTGTTTATCTCTTCATTGATTCTGTGTTGGCCTAGATTTATATCTGATGCTAGATCTATATCTGATGCTAGATCTATATCTGATGCTAGAGAGACTAAAAATGATTTCTTTTTAACAGTGAAAATAAATTATTTTTATTTGCTAAAAGAAATACTATTCTTTAAGTATAAAATGTTACAAAAAAACTTCCAGGATATTTGATTTGGTTCATACAGTGAAAAAGTGAAATCTTTCTACTTTTTGTTTCGGTCAAGGTAGAATAGAAGATTGTTTGGCCATCCCAATGCCCAGTCACCTTCAATTGCTATTGACACCGATCATGTCAATTAGACAAATTTAAGTGGTCCTTTAAAAAGAAACCTCTTCAGACCCCGGCCAAAAAATTTCGGTATTTGAGAAAGGATTTGAACTTTTGGAATGCAAATCCAACGCTCTGCCTCCTTAGACCACCGCGACTCCTATATGCGGGAGAGGTTGGCAGGGGTGGGGGGAATAGGTGGGGCGGGGAAGCAAGGGTGTCTATGCGAGTCTCGGGGATGAAACGAACCACAAAGAGAGATAAGTCAGTCATAATAGAGTCGTCCACCAGGTAACTGGCCAGAGAGACCCGGATCCGAAGAGAACCAACGCACGTGCTCATCTTCCAACGGGTGTCTGGTAGGTGAGCAATCTCCTCCGGTGTCACTCACCTTTGATTCCGTTGGGGCTCAGGCCGATAATACCCGGTGCCGATAACGAAACTACTTAAGTCGGAGCAGACAATAAACACGTTTACTTTCGCAGGGGCGTTACTTAAGGTAGGGATTTATGGTTGCTCTTTGCAGGTAAGCCTGGGGGAGGGGGGGGGGGAGAGACCATAGAGAGAGAGAGTATATTTTTGTTTGTTTGTTAGGCGGCTCTAATAGTCAAGGACTAAACATATCCTCTTACAAATCAGGGGCATCAACAGGGTGGAGGATGGAGGGAAGGAGGAGGTAGGCACTTGTCCCCCCTCCCCACCCACAACTGGATTTTCTATTCTCTTTTACTATACAACAAGGGCGTGGCTGTCTTTACTCATCAATGTGTTGGCCACACAAGCCCTTTATATGCCACGGGTATATAAACGGATGGGTACTTGACCTTAGTTGGGGTAAAGTAAAGGCGGCTGTGCATAGTGCTGGCCACACAATCACCTAGTATGCTATTATGCTGCTTCACCGGCCCTATGGATCAATTTGGTCCGACGGGATACTTTTACTTTTTTTTAAAATATAAAATGATTTTTTATCTAAATACAAAAATACTATATATTCCATTTCTTTTTTCTTCTAACTGTTATGTATATCCGCCTTCCCTTTTAACCCCCATAGTGCAAGTTTCCTCTGATGTTCAATTGGAGGAGAGGGAAGGGGGGAGGGGTTCATCCATTTAATTATCAATTGTGTCATGGTAAGTAGTCTTTTCGATGGAAGCACTTTACTAAAGTTTACCATGAGGTTGCCTAAAATAAGACCATGTTAAAGTACGTAGTTCTTGTCTGAAACTATGTGCCCAATTATTCTCGAGCATATGCCTAATTGTGCTCGCTAGTTGAGATTTAGTTTTGCCCATGGAGACATGATAAATGACACGCTTAACGGACCAATAATGTGTCTATAAGATACTGACCAATGACTATTGTGTTGTTCTCAATATTTGGCCAGTGTGTGGACACATTTTCGATTAGAATTATCACGAGGACTGGTCATCCTGTCCCTGAAACTGACCCTCGACTTATCTTAATTGCTGACAGCCGTATCGCAAAAGCTGACCGGTGTATCCTAAACGCTGGACAGTCTGTCGTCAGTAGAGTACACTTTGTCTTAATTACATGATATCTGGTGGATAGAAACATTGAACAAAAGCGACACACAGACAGACATACCGACGGGTAGACGGAAGGACAGATAGATGAATAGATGAAGACAGACGAGCAGACATATCTATCTATCTATATATATATAAAGTAGTCCGTGTGTGTATTATCCGACTCCCATTGGCTAAATTGAAGACACGTGACCTTATTGTCTCATATTTTACTTTGCGATCTTGCTTCTCATATATGATTTCTCTAGCGTAGTGGTTAGCGTATCCGACCGCCATGTGAGTGACCTGGGTTCGATTACCCATTTATGGCTATTTTTTTTTTCTAGTTTTGTTTTAAATTTCCATTAATATTAAATTTTTTTTAAAGATTGTAAAGAATGTTGACTTAAAGCTTTCCTAAAATGTTTTCAGCAAGTTAAATCTAATAATTAGATTTTAGACGATTGCTGGAGACGGGTGTTCGACTCTCATCCATAGGCATAGTCCTAACGTTTTGTTAAATAAAAAGTCTTGTTTATATCGATTGCAATATGTATTTTAAATTACTTTCCTAAATTTTGTCAGTAAATAACAATTATATATTTAAAACTATTAGATCAATAGCTTTCTGTTCATTGTAGTTTATTAAAGTTGTATCAGTAGCTCATACAGGCCTATTTAATCCCCCCCCCCCCGGGCAACGCCGGGAAATAAAGCTTGTATATATATATATATATATATATATTATATTATATGCATAAAGAGATAAATTGAAAGACCAAATAGAGAGACATAGAGAAATAAACATATAAATAAATAGATTGATTGGTTGATCATACTTAGACACTAAAGAGAGAGAGAGAGAATGGTAGAAGAAAGGGGGAGAGGGGGAGACAATAGGGAGAAGAACAGAAAAAGTGGGGGGGGGAGACAATAGGGAGAAGAACAGAAAGAAAGGGGGGGGGAGACAATAGGGAGAAGAACAGAAAGAAAGGGGGGGGGGAGAAAGAGTTGGAAAGAAAGAAAGCGAGATGGGGAGGGACACAATTAAGGCGTTAGAGAAAGAGTGACACAGGGAGATAGATAGAGAGACAAAGACGTTGAGAAAAGGTATAAAAGCACAAAATCAGATAGATACTTAAGAGAAACGTGAATTCGATCAGAAAGATTTTGAGGGAAGTCTGACGTTTAGAAGTGTGTGAATGTGGTAGCGTGTCTATATGTGTCTGTGTGTGTCTAAGCGTGTGTCTAAGTCTATGTATGTCTAGAGCCCCGACCAAAACATTCGTCGCATATCATTTTCAGTGTTTGTCAAAAACAAAACAAAAAGGTTCAAGGTAAGAAAAAGTCCAACGAGTGTAGCACAAAGATCTCTACAAATCAAAAAGTACCTTCTTATCTCACTACGGGGAGGGGGGCGTAGGTACAGGGGAACACAAGACATGTTTCTGTCCCGATGCAGACACCCCCCCTCTGCACCCCACCCCTCCTCCACCACTTCCTTATCTCATTTATCTTAGTCTAACCACCAATGTCTTGATCAGGGAGTGAAAGGGTTTGGGGTTTGGGAAAGTTAGAGGAGAAAAGGGCTTGGTAGTGGGGTGGTGTAGAGGTGGGCGCGCGCAATGCACTGAGAGAAAGAATGGAAGGATCAGAGATTTTGATAAGTTTTCATATTGACATTAACAACAAACAAAGGCCTTCCCCCCAAAAAAAACAAAAACACTGGTACATTAAGTCACATTACGGGTTATTTATTTTAAAACTTAACAGCACTGGCCCCATAGAGCTTCCATTTTCTTGATAGAAGTCTTCAGAATTTGTTGAAAGTTTAACTTTCCAGAAGTGCTCTGAGTACAGAACTCTGGGATTCCATAAACTGAGAATTGTTGCTAAGAATAAAATTCTAGTTCTCTCCCTTTAGTTTCTCTCTGAAATAACCTTTTTTTTTCAAATTGTGTTTGCGTGTGTTTGTTAAAGTTTGTTTATATACACTTGTAATAAAACGTTAGTAAAAGAGTTTTGATAACTCGTTTATCGTCGTGAAACATACAGACAAGCAATTACAATGTTTTGTCGAGTGCTTGTGGTTAAAATAGATGAAGAGTCTATGTGTGTGTGTATATGTTTCAGTGTATGTACTGTGTGTGTGTGTATGTGGTGTGTTTGTATGTGGTTTTGTGTGTATTTGTATGAGTCCAGTTTGAAGGAAAGGTTTGCTGAAAGGCGGAGAGTGGAAAATACGACGGTGTCGGCAATTGAGTTGGAGGAAAGGCATATAGAGATTCTTTAGTATCGCCCCACCCCCAAATTTACTTTTTCCTCAAAGTTTAAGTGTTTTTTTTTGTTGTTTTTTTTTGGGGTCAATAGAACTATAAACAGTTTTATTTATACCCCCCCCCCTCCAAACATAACATTTTCTTAGTTTTAATGATTACATTTATTATGTTATAATTAGCTATTCTTTGAAAGGTTGACATTAGGCTCATGTATTGTATCGGGGTTGAGCAGAAACTAAAATTGTTGTGCAGTTTCCAACAATGTAGACACAATTTAAACGTAAGAAAAAAGAAATTGAAGTATAAATAAAATCGTGTAAAATATAGTCTTTTAACTTTTCATTATTTCGAAATTATACAGATCAAGAAAGATCGTTGTGAGTAGAATGAAATGTTGATGTTTTATCTCAAATTCAAAATAATACCAACAGAAGTTTTCCTTGTATGGAATTAGCTAATCCACAGGAAATGAAAGACTATCAATAATTAGATCACAAAGGGAGGTAAGCGCAATAAAGTGCCATGTTGAAAAAGTTTGCATACGGATTAGGCAATGCCAGCGAAAGGGAAGAGGGTTCAACAAGGGGAGATAAAACAAAGGGGAATAAATCGATCAAGAAACACTATAAACAAATTTGTTATCTGGAAATGTAGGTATAAATAAAGGGCCAGAAACAAAAATGAGAACGACATAAAAACTAGACAAGTTTTAGCATAAATGTCTAATTAATGTACTTCAGATTTTGTTCAAAGCGGGTTGAGTTAAACAAAAGTGACATAAACTTAACTTTTCAAAGCAAAAACAATTATAATTTAACGACATGGTTTTTCTATCATGTACAGTAGAAATAAAACTTGACTCAAGACGATGCCGAAAATGGCTTCCTCTATTCTCTTGGACACTGAAGGCGTATTGTATGTCGACTATTAGGAATCTGATTTATAAAAGAGCTTTGTATACTGTCTAGCTATTTTTTGTTTGTTTCAATTGGTGAATACAGTTCATTGCCTTAGGTTGTTTGTTGAACAAAATGTTCATTGATTAAACTATAGTACTATGACAACAAAAACAAAAAAATAGCAATAGTACTTACTTGTAATCACCTTCACAGGTTGACCAGTGTCCTGGGACAATACCCCTCCCCTTGACCAGTGTCCTGGGACAATACCCCTCCCCTTGACCAGTGTCCTGGGACAATACCCCTCCCCTTGACCAGTGTCCTGGGACAATACCCCTCCCCTCTATTTTTTCTATAGTCCCATGATGACCCCTTTCCCTCCAGACAAAGGAAAAGACAGTTACAATGTGTTACATTAGCTAAACAAAGATCCCACGCCCCTCCATAAAAACAACTAACAAAAAAATAACTGACATTCTACATGTCATTGTATGACAGTAAACGACATAGAGACATCTAAAAGTCTGACAATACACCAGTCTATGACAATGACATACAAAAGGGGCAAGAATCTCGTTCAAACATTAAAACCTATTAGTTTGTACAAACACAAAACCCGACAAGGATTATGGCACTTTAACTTAACAGAACAAACACACAACGACAATTGCACAACAACATTATAAAACTCGAACAACACAAGGGGCAATAACTCACTAGATTAAACAAACAAACAAGAGGGCAAAGCAAATCTCACAAGAGAGATAACTCATTGATGCATAAGACAGGAAATAACCCACCAGTCTCATTATCTCTGGTGATCTATGTTTTATTGTTCTATGTAGACTTTAAATTATTTATGAATATAATTATTTATTGATTAAGTAAAATAACAACAAAACACTTTAAGCAATGGCACGTGACACGAATAAAAAAAAGTTTATTTTTAATATGGCATTGATTATATTTACATTACATGGCATTATTATCTGTGACAAACAAAGGTCTTGGCAATATTATATTATGTGATTAACAAGGGTCTCAGAAACTCGGCGTGTAAGTGTCGCTGTTACACAGGTGTCATGACATTGGCACGTTGGAACAGCTGACCAAACACAGTGACCTAACTTGAGCGAGTGTCGGCTAGGGAAGATTTCATTGACAAGAGCTTCAACAATTATTATTTTTTTGTAAGTAAATTTAATTCATTCGCAGATTTTATATTATCAAAACAAAAGGATTTATTGCAATGAAGTCAAAGTCTTTCTCAAACTAGATACTGCAAGTAGTTTTGTTTTTTTCTAATTTAGAGCTGGAGCCTGCTACAAAACTTTTTTAAGAGATCCTATAAAGGATTTAATTCTGATTAATAAGAGACAAAGAAACAGGTAAATAGTTACTTCTGAAATTTCCCATTGAACGACGATAGTTGATTTGTTAACTAGGCCCACCACTAAATAGAAGGTGTGTAATTTCTGAGGGTGTAGAAACGTGTCAAAAACCCAAATACCACGTGAATTCACTATGTAAGTGTTTTATAACACCAGTAGATGTGATCTTTTAAGTGATGGCATTTCAAAAAACTAAAGCAACAATACACAATTTAAAAAAAAAGAGAATTCTGCAGTACCAATGTGATAACCTGGTGTCGTAAAGACCCTCGTTCAGAACCCCAATTTGAGAAAGGCTTTGACCGCATTACAACTTCACGATTGATCCACATAATATGATGCTAAAAGGAAATTAGCGTTATACCATTATTTTTTAAATTAGTTGTATGTTTTTACTGAATAGAATAGATTATAGATTTAAACTGTTAACAAAATTCTCATGTCTATATAAGCAACAACTTCTTCCACTTAATCCATAAGCAGATTGATGAGAAATGGCGGGCGTGGAAGAGAGATAACTGTTGCAGTATCATCTCACTCCCAACCAACCGCCTCCTTGTGCTCGGTGAGCCCCAATCCACGTGATCACACGCCAATGAGGAAGGCGTGCTTGGTCTCAGACTTGTGTGTTCCAGGAACTGGGATGATGGGATTGTTCAATGTGTGGTTGAATGTTCCTTTTATCACTGTGTCCTGGAACATTGGTGACAGCTGAAACAAAAGTCAAACACACAGAGTTAATCAACAAATTAAATAAAGAAACGATTAATTCAGTAGTGATAAATATACGAATAGGCTCTATTAGTTCACTACTAGATCTATACTCAACAAATTTATACATATATTGAGTCTTAGTCCCCTAGACTAGCCATAGAGGACCTTAAAGTTCTATGCAGCTGAAGCAGAATGCTGTTCTCAAAGGCCAACGCATAGTCTACAAATATAATATGCCTAGTGTACCCCCAACTGCCCCAACATTATACCTAGGTTATTTATTTAACAATATACATATTTACCAGTGCTCCACATAAGGGCGTACAAGTAACAAATATATTATTTTATTTCACATAAAATCCCATTAAAAAAATCACCATTTAGTTACTAGATCTATCGCACATACAAAACGTTGTTTTTTTTGTTTGTCAATATATTATGTAGTCATTGAAAGTTAGAAAAAAAAAAAAGAAGGGAGATAACTTTATTAAAGAACAAACATGGCGGAATGTGATTATTTTGTTGTTGTTATTGCTTTTTTTTTTGTTGTGTTTTTTTTTTAATGATATTCTGAAAGACACTTGAGAGACAGAGAGAGAGAGAGAGAGAGAGAGAGAGAGAGAGAGAGGGAAGGGGGGGGGGACAAAGTGAAAAGGAGAGAGAGTGAGCTAGCTCGATATAATCCACCCACTGAGAGGTCATAAAAGCCACCGGATATTTCAAGGTGCAAGAAAGAATTAGCCAACAGCTCTGTCGTTATCCCATCGCCACAAGACGTCACAATAGGTTCCCCAGATCACACCTGCGGCCTCGGAGATTTCCGGGTGAAATTCACTTACAGTTCTCACAACATTGGTCGCCTTTGCGACCCCCCCCCCCCCCCCATCCATCTTCCCTCACATAGAGCGTTCCTTGTCTCTACAGATGTGTAAAATGATGAATACAAGAATATAACAAAAAATATAACGGATATGCTAAAGGATTAGTTGGCACTATTAGATTAGTATGTTACTCAAAGTCAATTAGAATATGGCAATTTGTTGCTCTAGTTGTTTTGTGTGTGTGTGTGTGTCTGCGTTTGTGATGGTTGAAACAGACATTTGTCGATGGTCTAACTGCTTTTGACATGTTTGCTATGTATATATAATATATATAAAGTAATAATTCTTATGCTTTGTTGTTATACATAGATTGTATCAGATAAATAAATTGAGAAAAGAGTTCTATCCCTTGTGGTATGATGTCACACGTATGGAAAATGTTAACGTTCAACAAACTAGGCATGTAAAATTTACTGTTGTTTTTTTTTATCCTCTCAACATACGTTCCACCCTACGAGTCCTGTGTATTGTAGTGAGCTGAGGTTAAAAGAAGCCGTACTACGGTTCATTGATTCCTACCAGTGGCATGTGTCCGATTTGTTGGCTATGTCTACAGTTGTCGTATTTGTACACTGAACTTTCTGTATTATTGAACTTTATTCTTTTATTGTTCATAAGACTTTTTGTGAATAGTCTGAATAGTTAGGCTTGTTTTTATTTAAACAACCTTTTGAATTATAGATATTATAAATACATTATACATACGTTTCTTTATCTCATTCACAATTTTATTACGGATTAGATAAATTACCAGGCGTTGCCCGGGATAAACATTAAGGAAGGAAATAATGGCACATACTTTCTTTTAAAATAAAGTATAAATATACAATAAACAAATTGTGTCATAATCAATTGTAAGTGAAATACTTCTGTTTAAGGCATAGGTTCTCAACGGGGGCGATATCGCCCCCCAGGGGGCGATGAGAAGCTTTAGGGGGGCGATAACATTCCCGGGGGCGATTGGGGGGCGATGAAGGGCAAGTGGGCGGTACATACGTACCTGCTATAATTTCAACAACTCATCTATTTGAATCGATTAATTTTTGGATGAAATATGATGTAAACGCTTGTGCTACTAAATATCTGATACCCCCCAACAGTAGGCATACATATTATTGAACAAAAAAATAATCGCAATGACTTTTGATGAAGTAGGGGTTAGTACTTGGCAAATATGTTATGCGGCCGTCTCGTCTTTATGGTTGGTTCACCGGACTGTCGCCTTAACATCGGCTAATATTACTCTTTTGATCTGTTTTACCGAAATGTCCTTTAATGCGTTTAAATCTTTTGTAAAGAAGTAACCACAATAGCTGAGCGGTATAGATACCTAGTAATTATACAAACTGGGTAGTTATTAAGATGCTTGAAAATATTCATATAAATTCTTTAGTCATATAATATTTATACAATTTTCAAATAATATTTACAGTTCTATCATATCATTTTAAAGTTATAAATGCACGCTATTTAATTTTGTATAAAAGAAAAACAAATTGAAATATTACCTCAAATGAAAAGGGTTAATTATCTCCCTTTCATTAACAAATGTTTCCGCTAAAATTAAGTTGGGGGGCGGTGAGCGGAAAAAAAATGTAAAAGGGGGCGTTGAGCCGAAAAAGGTTGAGAACCTATGGTTTAAGGTATTAATTTAAACATACATTTTGTGAAGAAATGTTATCAGAGGGGAAGTGAACCAAGATCACCCGTCGGGAAATCTAACCACTCAGCTAGGGTGGAAATATGTAGAAAGCGAAATCCAAAAAAGTAAAATATAAGACGATAAGAGCCCCTGTTTTTAAATTAACCAATGGAGACCACACGTTACACACACAGTCAACTTTATGTATATACATAGATGACTCAGCTAGCATCCACACATTTCTATAATTCCATCAACTTCAGTCACAGAAACATACACGAATCTCTCCACCATGCATTGACCCGACCACTACAGCATGAGAGAATACTTTTTTGTCAGAGTGAGTACATGACGCGCGGTTTATCACGTGGTCTGAATGGGGGCCTGTGTCAGTGATACAAATCTCTTAATGGTTCTATCGCTGTCTCTCTTACCCCCTTCCCCCCCCCCCCCCCCACCTTCTTCCATCATAGGCTGGTACTTAACTCTCTGGCCCAACCCTTCTCGTTACGTGAGAAGTTATCTATGGCAAGTGATTTCACTGTGGAGCTAACGAGGTTGCGACGTACAAAGTGGAAACGGTGCTATGTAATGCTAGATGCAATTTGTTTATCTATTGCTAGATGCAATAATATGGCACTATAATGTTCGATGCAATTTGTTTATCTATTGCTAGATGCAATATGGCACTATAATGTTCGATGCCATTTGTTTATCTATTGCTAGATGCAATAATATGGCACTATAATGTTCGATGCAATTTGTTTATCTATTGCTAGATGCAATATGGCACTATAATGTTCGATGCCATTTGTTTATCTATTGCTAGATGCAATAATATGGCACTATAATGTTCGATGCAATTTGTTTATCTATTGCTAGATGCAATATGGCACTATAATGTTCGATGCCATTTGTTTATCTATTGCTAGATGCAATAATATGGCACTATAATGTTCGATGCAATTTGTTTATCTATTGCTTGATGCAATATGGCACTATAATGTTCGATGCCATTTGTTTATCTATTGCTAGATGCAATAATATGGCACTATAATGTTCGAAGCAATTTGTTTATCTATTGCTAGATGCAATAATATGGCACTATAATGTTCGATGCAATTTGTTTATCTTTTGCTAGATGCAATAAAGCACTATAATGTTCGATGCCATTTGTTTATCTATTGCTAGATGCAATAATATGGCACTATAATGTTCGATGCAATTTGTTTATCTATTGCTAGATGCAATATGGCACTATAATGTTCGATGCCATTTGTTTATCTATTGCTAGATGCAATAATATGGCACTATAATGTTCGATGCAATTTGTTTATCTATTGCAAGATGCAATATGGCACTATAATGTTCGATGCCATTTGTTTATCTATTGCTAGATGCAATAATATGGCACTATAATGTTCGATGCAATTTGTTTATCTATTGCTAGATGCAATAATATGGCACTATAATGTTCGATGCAATTTGTTTATCTATTGCTAGATGCAATATGGCACTATAATGTTCGATGCCATTTGTTTATCTATTGCTAGATGCAATAAAATGGCACTATAATGTTCGATGCAATTTGTTTATCTATTGCTAGATGCAATAATATGGCACTATAATGTTCGATGCAATTTGTTTATCTATTGCTAGATGCAATATGGCACTATAATGTTCGATGCCATTTGTTTATCTATTGCTAGATGCAATATGGCACTATAATGTTCGATGCCATTTGTTTATCTATTGCTAGATGCAATAATATGGCACTATAATGTTCGATGCAATTTGTTTATCTATTGCTAGATGCAATATGGCACTATAATGTTCGATGCCATTTGTTTATCTATTGCTAGATGCAATATGGCACTATAATGTTAGATGCAATGTGTTTATCTATTGCTACATGCAATATGGCACTATAATGTTAGATGCAATGTGTTTATCTATTGCTAGATGCAATATGGCACTATAATGTTCGATGCCATTTGTTTATCTATTGCTAGATGCAATAATATGGCACTATAATGTTCGATGCAATTTGTTTATCTATTGCTAGATGCAATATGGCACTATAATGTTCGATGCAATTTGTTTATCTATTGCTAGATGCAATATGGCACTATAATGTTAGATGCAATGTGTTTATCTATTGCTACATGCAATATGGCACTATAATGTTAGATGCAATGTGTTTATCTATTGCTACATGCAATATGGCACTATAATGTTACATGCAATGTGTTTATCTATTGCTAGATGCAATATGGCACTATAATGTTCGAAGCAATTTGTTTATCTAATGCTAGATGCAATATGACACTATAATGTTCGAAGCAATTTGTTTATCTAATGCTAGATGCAATATGACACTATAATGTTCGAAGCAATTTGTTTATCTAATGCTAGATGCAATATGACACTATAATGTTCGAAGCAATTTGTTTATCTAATTCTAGATGCAATATGACACTATAATGTTCGAAACAATTTGTTTATCTAATGCTAGATGCAATATGACACTATAATGTTCGAAGCAATTCGTTTATCTAAAGCTAGATGCAATATGGCACTATAATGTTCGAAGCAATTTGTTTATCTAATGCTAGATGCAATATGACACTATAATGTTCGAAGCAATTTGTTTATCTAATGCTAGATGCAATATGACACTATAATGTTCGAAGCAATTTGTTTATCTAATGCTAGATGCAATATGACACTATAATGTTCGAAGCAATTTGTTTATCTAATTCTAGATGCAATATGACACTATAATGTTCGAAGCAATTTGTTTATCTAATGCTAGATGCAATATGACACTATAATGTTCGAAGCAATTTGTTTATCTAATTCTAGATGCAATATGACACTATAATGTTCGAAGCAATTTGTTTATCTAATGCTAGATGCAATATGACACTATAATGTTCGAAGCAATTTGTTTATCTAATGCTAGATGCAATATGGCACTATAATGTTCGAAGCAATTTGTTTATTTAATGCTAGATGCAATATGACACTATAATGTTCGAAGCAATTCGTTTATCTAATGCTAGATGCAATATGACACTATAATGTTCGAAGCAATTTGTTTATCTAATGCTAGATGCAATTTGACACTATAATGTTCGAAGCAATTTGTTTATCTAATGCTAGATGCAATATGACACTATAATGTTCGATGCAATTTGTTTATTTAATGCTAGATGCAATATGACACTATAATGTTCGAAGCAATTTGTTTATCTAATGCTAGATGCAATTTGACACTATAATGTTCGAAGCAATTTGTTTATCTAATGCTAGATGCAATATGACACTATAATGTTACATGCAATGTGTTTATCTATTGCTAGATGCAATATGGCACTATAATGTTCGAAGCAATTTGTTTATCTAATGCTAGATGCAATATGACACTATAATGTTCGAAGCAATTTGTTTATCTAATGCTAGATGCAATATGACACTATAATGTTCGAAGCAATTTGTTTATCTAATGCTAGATGCAATATGACACTATAATGTTCGAAGCAATTTGTTTATCTAATTCTAGATGCAATATGACACTATAATGTTCGAAGCAATTTGTTTATCTAATGCTAGATGCAATATGACACTATAATGTTCGAAGCAATTCGTTTATCTAAAGCTAGATGCAATATGGCACTATAATGTTCGAAGCAATTTGTTTATCTAATGCTAGATGCAATATGACACTATAATGTTCGAAGCAATTTGTTTATCTAATGCTAGATGCAATATGACACTATAATGTTCGAAGCAATTTGTTTATCTAATGCTAGATGCAATATGACACTATAATGTTCGAAGCAATTTGTTTATCTAATTCTAGATGCAATATGACACTATAATGTTCGAAGCAATTTGTTTATCTAATGCTAGATGCAATATGACACTATAATGTTCGAAGCAATTTGTTTATCTAATTCTAGATGCAATATGACACTATAATGTTCGAAGCAATTTGTTTATCTAATGCTAGATGCAATATGACACTATAATGTTCGAAGCAATTTGTTTATCTAATGCTAGATGCAATATGGCACTATAATGTTCGAAGCAATTTGTTTATTTAATGCTAGATGCAATATGACACTATAATGTTCGAAGCAATTCGTTTATCTAATGCTAGATGCAATATGACACTATAATGTTCGAAGCAATTTGTTTATCTAATGCTAGATGCAATTTGACACTATAATGTTCGAAGCAATTTGTTTATCTAATGCTAGATGCAATATGACACTATAATGTTCGATGCAATTTGTTTATCTAACGCTAGATGCAATATGACACTATAATGTTCGATGCAATTTGGTTATCATCGTCGGAAAACAACTGTATTTAACTCGTTCTTCTATCAAGTAAAATTTGATTTTTTTATTCAAACATTGCGCTTAGTCAACACAAAATCTACATTTGATCCATATTCTTTCCACATTTAATTCACACTTAACCCATATAAGCCACGTTTGATCCACATTTATAATCAAATTTGATCTACACTTCATACACATTTTGATCTTCGTATGCCTGAAGCCACGCGACGTTTTTCCACACAATATTTTTGTTTCTATCCCCACCATCCTCCTCCCTGGTGTCAGGGCTCCACACAGAGATATAAACTGTGGCTCCGATATCTCAGCCAGCCACGTGACGCGATACGATACGGAGGCATCGACACGGTGGTGCGGGACGGAGTGGGATGGGGGGGGAGGGGGGGATAAGCGTATCGCGACCGCGATTGTAACAAACATAAACACGCGCTTCAACACGCAATGACCAATCACAGTGTTTGTAAACAACACGTGGTTAGACCAAGAACATTAATCCTCTTGTGTTCGTTTGTTTGTTTTTTTAAAGGGTGGAAGATGTAGGTGTGTGTGTGTGTAGGTGTGTGTGTGGGGGGGGGGGGAGGAGGGGGGGAGTACCTTTTACCTTCATTCGGAAAAGGTGAAAATATATATATTAGACGAACAAAAAGGAATAATTCTTTTTTTTTTTTTTTTTGGTTCTAGGGATTCTTGGGGTCCGCCTATGAGAGATCCACTTTTCACGCCGGATTCCATACGCCCGCGATTTTATTTTATCTACTTCCGGTTCATTCCTCTTGACATACCTATGGTGTTATGGGGGTCAGGGGTCAATCACACTGGGAGGTCAAGAAGCACTCTACGGTGGAGGCAGCCCCACGAGAGACACCCTAACCCTACATATGCCCCCCCCCCTCCTATTCTTCCATCTTAACATCTATTAGAAAGAGTGGGAATAAAAAGGAGGAGGGGAGCTTAAAATTTCTGGATTTGGTTTAGTTAGTCTACTTCGTGTGTTCTGTGTGATATCTTTGTGGACTAATATAATAGAGAACAAAATTAAAGCAATAGATCACTATGGTTACAAGACACCACGAGTAACTATTCTTCTATTCCTCGTCCACAATTTCGCCCTCCCAATTTTTAAATGTGTAAATTGTTTGTTTTTTCTGATTTCCGAAACAAAATGGCGAAGAAATGAAAACCCTCTATAAATAAATAACATTTTCAACCGGAAATGGTCAGACTATAACAAACGAAATGACGCACGCTAAATAAACAAGCCATTCCACCCAACTCCCGCCTACCTCCTCGGCGTCACATTCAAAATATTCAGACTTAGAACTGGGAATGTAGCAGACTGCGGCTACATCTGCACCGGCGTCAAGGCAACGGACACCAAGGGAAGACCGTCTTCATGGAATGCGAGTTCGCCCAACCCTAGACTCTCTCTACAGCGAACAGCTCAAAGTAATATCCGGCATCCAGGGATATCTATAGACTCAATACTATTTGGAACAATGTCATGGCACAAAATAAGGCTTCCATTCAGCACTCACAACTATGTTTAGGTCATAGGTCAGTATGTTTTGTTAATATCAAAATGCCATTATGTTTACACCATAGACCTTCATGTTTAGGTCTTAGATCTTTAGATTTAGGTCAAAGGCTTTTATGTTTAGGGCCATAGGCTTTTAGGTTTATCTCGTAGGCCTTTCAGTTTAGGGCATAGATCTTTATGTTTATCTCAAAGGACTTTATGTTTAGGCCGAAGCAAATAAGAAGTTGGCTTAATGGAAAATAATAAGGCTTTTTTTTCCTTTTTTTAAAAAAATGCGGCCATGCTTAGTTCCAGCGTAGACTCGCACCGGTTCTACCCAACATCAGCAGATTGCATCACTTTCCTATTAGAGCCACACCAGTAAGTGACAAAGTTGCGCGACTAGCAGAGTTAATTGACCAACCAATAGAATAGTTCTGCACCAAAGTGGAGCGTATAAAGCGGGTTTAAGTATTTGGAAGTTATTTACAGGGCGTGTAACACATGACGATATCGACATAAGTTTACATATAGAAATAGTCTAAATAGAATTTCAAAATGATCGTTGGACATTCTAGCTAACTATTCTAAAGGAATTATTAAAAATATATTTAACAAGTTATAAATGTATTCTAAAGAGATTTTCAGGAAAGTTGCGTCACAAATCTTAGCAGATTTGAATAAAGTTGCTTAACAATTGTAAATAGTTTCAAACACAAGTTGTGTAACAACTCTAAGTAGATTTTTAAAAATAAAAATTGTTTAACAACTATTGCACTAATCAGAATGTTAAAGAAAGTTGCATTACAATTTTAAACGAGTATTTGAGAGAAACTTCTGTGAAAACTTTTGAAGACTAGCAGACGTTAAAACTGAAATAAATGACGAAAAAATGTCAGCTGTAATGTCTGGTCTGGGACTGGGCGGAGCCAGAATGCCTGGTGAGTAGAGATGTAAGGAAAGGGGGGGGGGGAGAGACCTTCCCCCGCCTCCCTACTCAAACCCTTTCGAAACTAACTGGCAACACACACTCACACAGAGACTCAAGTATTTTATCAAACGATCAGAACGGCGGGACCTAACAGACAGCCCGCCTTGTACTGTACGTATTACTTTAAAAAAAACAATTAAAATCTTAACGGGGCAGTAGTGACTGTATGTGTGAGGGGGTGCCGGGGCGTCAGTGTACGTCGGGGAATGTGAGGGTGGGGGGCTGCGCCTGGATATGCACCGCGTGAATGAATACCTGGACCGGGAGGCTCGGGAAGGGTTATAGAGGGAGGGAGTATAGGGGGAAGGAGGAAAGGGTGGGGTGGGTGAGCAAAACTAATGATTCTGCTGACAATTTAATGAATATTTCCTCAACGCCAACACCAACCACGTCAGATCTATCAAAACAGAAAAGCGATAATCTATATTTAGAATCAATTTGCGCATGGGGGAATGAAATGGCGTGCAAAATTAAAGAAAAACTCATTCGGGAAATAATTATTCTCTTTTTTTTTTTATTTCGAGAACTTCGAAGGAGTAAAATAGAGACCAATTTTGTTTTAATTCGAGAAATTTTCTATATAACCAATTTATGACCAATTAAATTAAACACCTGCCCGCTGCAAATGTGAACATTTTCTTTAAATGAAGATGCAGACAGTTCGTTTTAAGGTTCGTTGAATCTTAACCAACCGGCGGGTCGGTTTTAAATAGCGCTAGTTTGAGTGAAAGAATCAATTGTAGCAGAATTCAAGTTCTGCAGATTGTGCAATAACTCTTTCAAATGTACTTTAATTGAATCCGGAAAAAAATGGAATTAAACAGAAAAAGAAAAAAAAACCTGTCTGCATTATGTAAAAAAAATCTATATATTTCAAATATTGTTTTCAGCAATATAAACTGATTTTGTAATTGCGAAGTTTATGATCTTGGGTTTAAAAAAAAGTATCACTTTATAATAATTGCTTACAAATGTATTCAGCGCCCATAATTGTGAGCAGCCATTTTGTCTGGTATGAAAACGCCCGCATTTCCGTAACAACTTCAAAACGAGGCTGCGCGTTCTGCGTGACGTACAGTCCGCGGCGAAGTCTATCCCAGCCTGCTGCTTACTAAGTTATCTTCGCGTTCTTATTGTGTTACAATCAATCGTTAATCAATGGACAAATAATCATTTCGCTCGAATAAAAAAAAAACAACTACCGGTAACTATTAAAAGTTTTGACCGATTGGAAATAAATATTTAATAATTGCATGCTGTGCCCACACACACTGACACCGAACACAAGTTGGAATTTGCATGAATCTTGAGAACTAGATGGTGGGAGGTGGGGAAGGGGGGTAATGTCATTCTTCATGGTCCCAGACGTCATCAGTGTGACGTTAACCACCGGCATGTACCGGCCAACGGTTTCCGGAAGTCAGTGGCACACAGGCTGACATTGGCCACTGACAGATCAATGTTACTGTCACCCCACGTGATTAATGTCCTCATAACACTGTACTGAGGGGGGGGGGGGCGCGTCTGAGAAAATCACAAGGAAACAATGTCCTTTGGGCTTACCTACAAGTTCAAGGAACTAATCAATCAAAGCGTCCAGTGCTAAGACAATCACTACCGAAAAGTGCTAAGACAATTAAATCTACTGGTGCTAAGACAATCACTACCGAAAAGTGCTAAGATAATGAAATCTACTGGTGCTAAGACAATCACTACCGAAAAGTGCTAAGACAATTAAATCTACTGGTGCTAAGACAATCACTACCGAAAAGTGCTAAGACAATGAAATCTACTGGTGCTAAGACAATCACTACCGAAAAGTGCTAAGACAATTAAATCTAATGGTGCTAAGACAATCACTACTGAAAAGTGCTAAGACAATTAAATCTACTGGGGCTAAGACAATCACTACCGAAAAGTGCTAAGACAATTAAATCTACTGGTGCTAAGACAATCACTACCGAAAAGTGCTAAGACAATTAAATCTAATGGTGCTAAGACAATCACTACCGGAAAGTGCTAAGACAATTAAATCTACTGGTGCTAAGACAATCACTACCGAAAAGTGCTAAGACAATTAAATCTACTGGTGCTAAGACAATCACTACCGAAAAGTGCTAAGACAATTAAATCTACTGGTGCTAAGACAATCACTACCGAAAAGTGCTAAGACAATTAAATCTACTGGTGCTAAGACAATCACTACCGAAAAGTGCTAAGACAATTAAATCTAATGGTGCTAAGACAATTACTACCGAAAAGTGCTAAGACAATTAAATCTACTGGTGCTAAGACAATCACTACCGAAAAGTGCTAAGACAATTAAATCTAATGGTGCTAAGACAATCACTACCGAAAAGTGCTTAGACAATGAAATCTACTGGTGCTAAGACAATCACTACCGAAAAGTCTTAGACAATGAAATCTACTGGTGCTAAGACAATGAAAACGTTCAACGCTAATACAATCAAACAGACAGTGCCAAGACAATAAGACCACTTAGTGCAAAACAAAATAATACATCAAAATGATTGGCACTTAGACACTCAATAGATGCTGCCCCTGTTTCTTCTGGTGTACAAAGTGACTCAGCATCCAAAAAAAAAAAAATTCAATTGCTAAAACCAAGTCTTTGTGCTTGCATGAAACATAATATATCATAAGCTATTGTTCAGTTTTTCAAACGAAATGAACCCCTCCCCGCGCTCCCATTACCCATCTAAAAAAAGAACAACCATTGCCACGCCTTTAAACCGCCCAATGTCACGCATGACATCTGCCGACATCGTTCGAATATGAAAATGAAGATGTAATCCCCCCCCTTTTTTTTTGTCTTTCTTTACCATCAGGTCGTAGGTTTAAACAATGCACGAGACGGAGTTTGATCTGTAAGCATGATCCTAGTTCTAGTTTAGTATAACGTTATCGTTATACAGCCGTGAGATTGGTGTGTGTGATGTTAACACTAACCCATTACACACCTGGTGCTAACCTTAAACCTTGCGGTTACAAATATAATATTGACTCAACAACAATATCAGCGTCATGCTCGTGGGTACTCAATTTTACTGCTCACATTTTGTTTTTGTTGGTGATATTTTTGAAATTAGTCATTAAGCACTACTTGCAAGGGTGTGGGGTGTGTGGAATTGTGTGGGAGTTAAGGCGGTTCTGTCAGAAATAGCGAGGGCGGGGGGAGGAGGGCGTCAAAATTTTCACAGGGCGTGACCTTTTGGTGTACAGACATATGATCGTAGAAACACTGGGAGGTCACGTGCATCTCACGGGAAAGACAAAGCCCCCACCTCCCCAGCCCCCTCCCCTACCCACTATCTTACACTTCCCAAATTTGCATGTGAGTCTGGTGATGGCAGAGAGGCTTTAAGAGACAAGGAGGAGAGAGAGAGGAGGAGTGTGAAGGGCGGAGGGGGGGGGGGTGAAGGAGTATTGCTCCAAGAATTATGGCATCGAAGAAATGGCCGCAATATCATCTTTCTTTTGGTGGACTGCGAGACCATCAGGAGGTTGTGAGAGAGAGGTAAGACAGACAGTAAGAGAGAAAGAATGAGAGTGATGTGACCTGAGAGAAAGAGACGAGACAGGCATAAAATTAGAAAGATTGAGAAGATTCTAAAGAATTGGATAGTATCGACACGACGAGAGCAAAAAAAAGAAAATGATTACGAAGAGAAAATCGGAACATGGGAAAATCAAAAGATGGAAAAATCGGAACATGGGAAAATTGGAAAACGTGAAAATTAGAAGGTGAGACAATTGGAAGATGGAAAAATATGAATATAGCAAAACAAAAATATAGGAAATAAGGAAGATAGGAAAAAGATATATTGTGAAGATATAAGCAAAGTAAATTTAAACAAATGGAAGTTAGAAAAATAGAATGATGGAGGAAAAAAGATTTATAGGAAGATATAAATGATGGGAGGGTGGGAAAATAAAAAAATAAGTGGGGCAGGGGGAGACTGAAAAAAGAAAACTAGGTCATCCTAAACTAGGTCACAGGATGACCTAACTGACGTGTGTCTAAACAAAGACTTTTATCTGAAGTCTGTCAAGACAAACCACAACGCCAAGTCCTCCGCCAGACAAACTTTTCACAAATGCCAACAGGGGGGAAGGGTGCAAGTAAGCATATCGCCAACGCCCGGGACAGCTGAGATATAAAAACGCAATAGTCGGGAACCCCACGCACCCGCCAGGACGAGGGAGTCTGAGCCGTTTTATCGGCACCCTTCGCGCCCCCCCCTCCACCCTTCACGCCACTGAACTGTCAGACCGCGCTTGAACAAAAAAAAAAGTTCGAAATCTTTTTTTTTTCTTGTAGAACCCATTTAGATCACTTGGTCCATGGGGCAAGCAAGCAAAGCAGCGTTCACACAGTTTATTTGGACATGACATGCAAGTAGACAGTGTGGCCAGCACAATGCTCGGTCGGCTTTATTAATTTTCCACCAATTAAAGGTCAGGTATCCATCATAACTGGTTAGCCTCAGGGACATTGCTCACCCACGAATAAAACAAAAATTCGCTAACAATGATTCAAACGGCACGTCAATCGGAACGCCACTAGTCTAAGCGTACAGAAAGTGGCCACGGCATATCATGGGATTTTGAGGATTTAACAAAACAAAGTTGGGGGACGGTGCAGCGCGTTCGGCTGGCGTACCGAAGTTCATGGATTCGAATCCTGGTGAAGGCTAGAATTTTCCCCTGGACTCGAAGGTGTCCCTGAGTCTACCCAGCTCTGATGGGTACCTGACACTAGTTGGGGTAAAAGTAAAGGCGGCTGGGCATTGTGCTGGCCACACATCCCCTTGTGTGCCAAAAACCTAGTGAACGCTGCCTATGATCAATTCGGTCAGACGGGTAGGCCTACTTGACTATAATACAATACAAGAAATACATGCTTCCGACTTGAAGACGGTTGTGGTATTGGCGGACACAACCACTAGGAGTCTATTTTTCAGTTTGTTTGTTTGTATTTTAAAACTTAATAGATAGACAGGATTAAAATTGCATATTTATATTTGAATAGTCTATAATTTATCCCACGTTCTGGAAATATGTATTGTTCATTTCCTTCGTATACACTATTCAAAGCTCTCGTAATTTACTTGGAAGAGAAGAGGTCAGTGTTCTATACAGGTTATAACTGAGTAGAATACAACGGAGATAAATTCAAGACCATAAATTATGGAAAGACGGGGAATCTTTTTAAAAAGTGACAGGATTATAAGATACAAAGGACTGTAAATATTTTTATAAAGATTCAAGATAATATGATACAAAGACGGGGAATAATTTCACAAGGTGCCATGGCACAAATATGTACCCCATAAACCATCCCTTAAATTAATATCCCCAGCAAGAATTTGTCAGCTGCATTGACGCCCCCGGGGCGTGACCCGTAGATCCACCGTACACCCCGGGGCCTACAGCAATAAACACTTGGCAGATACGGGCCGAGGGTGGAACGCAGAAGGGTGGAACGACCGCGCCCCCATGCGGCTCCACCGGTTCTATCGGTACGACCAGAGCCGTTCTACCGTCGGCGGCGACTCGGTTTACGGCGGGGTGCGACCGCAGGGGGGCATGTTAGCGCCATCCCCCGTTTCATTTCAAGGGGGAGCGAACGCCACTAGGTGGGCCATCCACGGGCAATACGTAAACCCTTCTCCGTAGACGGTTGTTTGTGATTAATGACAAAATTCCGGAGCGTTTTGGACCTTTTAAAACTGTACCAGGAAGTACATTTTCCTAAATTTCAGTAATGGATATCTCAGAAAGTGTTATTTTTTTTGCAAATAATAACTAGAGAGGCTCGGTTTAGAAGGGGACTGTGTGGTCAGTAGGACTTCAAGACGCCCTGTTATACCCCATAGATCGAGAGGGAGAGAAAGAAGATTAAACATGAGACATCGCCGTAATAAAACTATTTCTATAGTTTTCAATTGTGGTTTTAAAAGCCTTTTAACACAGTCATGCATTGCAATTATTACAGAGAGACAAATCTAAATGCAACATAAAAGCTGTCCTCATACAACCAAAAGAAAATGGTCAATATCTTGTGTAAAAGAGACGCACTGGAAAAGTATAAAAAAATAACAACAACGATAAACGTCAGAGCAATATTAAGTTATATTGTTATAATTCCCGCTTACGTTGTATTGCGAGAATTCCCGAGTAAGGTTGTATTGTGAGAATTCCCGTTTAAGTTGTATTGTGAGAATTCCAGCGTAAGTTGTAATGTGAGAATTTCTGTAGATCTAAATGTTTTTATATGACAGCAGACGTTGTTGAAAAACACTTTCTCATGGGGAGCGGGTCAAAGTATTATCGGCTTCTAGTTTCATTCTTTGTGTGTGTGTATAATATGCCAGTAAGTGTCAGGTTATGGTGCCAGTAAGTGTCAGGTTATGGTGCCAGTAAGTGCCAGTAAGTTTTATTCCCCCCTCCCCCTGCCCCATCACCTGAATCATCCACAACTCATGCAAGATCTTTCCTCTTAGCCCTCAAGACCCTTTCAATAAGTCTGTTTATTTCTTTGTGTGCACTGCACACTATAACTTCACGCGCCACATCACGCTGCCGCACTATAAATTCATTCAAGTTGGCCATAAATAGCTCTCTCACGTTCAAGCCGTGAAATGATCAGGGTGGAACCACTACCCTCTACCCCCACCCCCCATCGGCTCCTCCTCGTTCCCCCTTTCTTCTCCTACCGTCAAAAGAAAGAGCGGAGGGGCGGGGTAACCATGGCTTCCTTTTGCACCTTGCTCACAGGGCAATCTGCTTCATCGTGCTGGTCGAAGACCGGTATCGCCTGAGACCTAAAGAGATTGATGGCTTTCGGAGGGCGGTAGATTGCGCCCTCATACCCCCAACCACTCACCCTCCACTCCTGACAGCCACTTCAACGTGCTCACTCTCGACCGCGCAAGCAGCTTAGGGTGTGTTTTTTTTACAGCCTGTCACTTCCGCTGGATTATTCCCGACGTTCCTGCTAGTATGACGCCAGGGCTCCATGCTTCGCGTTCAAAGCCGTGACTAGAAGAGAAACATTCCTTCTGTTGTAAACACAGGCCCCCCAACGTCCTTAGCCGATGACGTATACAGCACTAAAGCCCCTTCAGCCCTGCCCCCCCCCCACCCTTCCCAACATTCTCGCCAAAAGTCACCGTGACCTGAATAAAATGACCACTGCAAGTATTTCCTGGCCTTTAAATCTGACATACAATACTGGCGTCTGGTTTGTTTCAACGGGGGCCACCAGTCTCGGGGTCAAGGTGAACGCGACGTGATCTAAATATAAACGTGACGCACACGCTATGACCACACACACACACACACAGCAATATCAACAACAAAACACAACGCGACATAATTCCGAGTTAATCCGAGTCTAACAGAACCATGGATTACATCATCAGACTTGTTCTCATTCGTTTCTATCGTCACCTTTTACAGACGAACAACGCACGCGCCTATTTGATCTCCGTTACCATACAGGCATAAATACACAATACACCACACACATACACACGCACATAAACTATCCTGAAAACATGTTTTTTTTTTACACTGTGATAATTATAAAAGAAAACGAACTAAAATCATAATAACTAGTATAGGTTGATTGTAATATATTATGGAGGTTTTAGCCACATCTAATAATTGTCAGCCAAGTCAAATCTAGTCATAGATGGTAAAGCCACATATACTTATATGAGGAAAAGCCACGTCTATTCATAGAGGGTAAAGCCACATCTAGTCATAGAAGGTAAAGGCACGTCCATTCATAGAAAGCAAAGCCACATCTAGTCATAGACGAAAAAGCCACATCTGGTCATAGAAGGAAAAGCCACATCTGGTCATAGAAAGTAAAGCCATATCTAGTCATAGAAGGTAAAGCCACATCTAGTCATTGAAGGTAAAGCCACATCTAGTCATAGAAAGTAAAGCCACATCTAGTCATAAAAGGAAAAGCCACATCTAGTCGTAGAAGGAAAAGCCACATCTAATCATAGAAAGTAAAGCCCCTTCTAGTCATAGCTGGTAAACCCACATCTAGACTAATGGGTAAAGCCACGGCTTAATGTTCTATATTTCACATATACAAATTCCCCCAATGCCGAGATCGCCATTATTCATAATCCTTCTGCAGACACACATAACAACTCCCACCGGAAGTCTTTTTATTTCCGCCTATATATAACAGTACTACCAATTTGCTAACCTTCGCCCCTCAAAATACTTTTGACACCAACTCCCCCTAGCTCTCGTACATTCCAACTGACGCCCCCTCCCCCATCCTTTCCTTCCCTGCCTAATAAATATCAGGGTGGGCAGCGAAAGTATACAGTGAAACCCAGAGGCCACTAATCGCCCCCGATATTAATGAGCCCCCTTGCGCCCTTCTCACCAAATCTATTTACTCGTTATTCTTGGCGGTACATGGTGGGGGCGCTCACATAATGACCAGTTGATGGATGTACGTGGTCAACAGAAGATGACCGCCACTATGGCCGGAACCACCCGCACCCCCTCACCCCAGGGGCCAGCCATGACTATGATAAACATGCTACATCTGGAGCCAGGTTCAAAGGGGAGAGAGAGAGACAGAGAGAGAGAGAGGGATAAAAAGAGAGGTAGAGAGTGAAAGAAAGAAAAACCCTGTGACCAGCCAGCGGACGATGAAAGGCCCTCTCGCTTCTGGATTGATTAGAATCTGGTGTCGAGGGTGGACGCACCAGATGAGTGGATGCTGTCCCAGGAGACAGGCGCAAGATTCACTATACAGCATTGTAAGGGGCAGTTTACTTGCAGCATAGATGCCCCCACAAAACTTGTCAATCAATCATACATCAAATGAATCGAGCCCCATGTTTCAAAATATATTCATATGTTGTCTATCTGTAAGTCAGTTGCCCTGTCGACATGTCTTTCTGCCCGTTTGTTACTCGTCTGTTGACGTATGCGTTCGTAAGCGCGATTGGCACATCCTGAATGTCTTCAGGTATGGTACCCGGTCTTCTCACCCACCTGTCAATCCATAACACCTGTCTGTCAAGTTCATATTTAAAATCGTACATTTGAATAATCATGCAGCATTGTGGTGTATGTAGGCCAGGCGTCGGCAAGCCTTTTGATAATAGTGTGCCAAAGTAGGATTTCTAATTCATTCAGTGTGCCAAAAGCCTAAACCCATCCTGCTCAAGCGCCCCATTAATTGAGAATTGCCTTTTCGAAGGTCTTCAGTGTGCCTTTGAAAATCACACTGAGTGCCAAGTTTGGCAGGTGGTACGTAGGTTGTCGATCCCATTACGTTGACTCAATAGGACAATACAATTCTACCACGAATCGAAAAGAAAAACATTCATGTTCCAAAATTGAAACTTGGCGCAACAGTCACACAGACACAATCACAATCATACAAACAGAAAGCAACAACAATTGACAATCAACAACTACACAATTCACAAGTGTCAGCCAATGACATGCACGCACGTTCAACAACGTAACTACAGCTCACGACAGGGCGAATCAACCTCACCAACCTCCCAGGATCCACCACCAATCCCTTCCCCAAAAGATATACAAATCAACAACCATAGATTATGAACGATTAGGAGATAAGCTCATCATGCGGTTGTTGTTGTTTTTTAAACGAGTTCTCAAAAGAGTACATCTGTTTACTGAATGTCAAACAAACTGACAAAGTCATGGAATTAGATGCTAAAAATATCTACAACAATTCCTTACGATTCTTATCAAGGAATTTGCATTGCTGGACATATATATATATATATATATATGTATGTATTTTAGGAGCCACTTGTCTAATTAATTTACTTGCGACATTAAAAAGCCGGACAAATTCTGAACATGTTGATCCCCCCTTCCCATTTGCCACAGAGATACACTCCGATCCCCCCCCCTCCCTCTCCCCTAAACGTGACTCCCAGGTGTTTCATCTCCGTGGGCTGCCACCCAATATTGTCCAAGACTTACCTCATAGGTTCCGGGTCCCGGGAAATCTTCTCTGTTGTCACGGAAACGCAAGTCTCTGGTGACTATGAGTCCGCCTCTGGGGTTGACTGTCTCTCTGGCAGTGTTGTAGGACGCCGGGCCTGGTGGGAGAAAGGGAAACAATGGAATAAATATAATTGAATGCATGGATCAACAAAACAGATTTAGGGTGAGAGAGAGAGAGAGAGAGAGGTGGGAGAGAGATGGGGAGATGGAAAGAGGTGAATGATAGAGGAGTTGAAATGGGAGAGAAGGGGATAAAAATGAGAGATAAGAGAGTGTGTATGTGAGAGAGAGCGAGAGAGAGAGAGAGAGAGACGGGGGAATATGCTGGAAAGAGGGAGTGCGATAAGGAACTAAGATGGAGGGAAATTAAAGAAACTTTATTGGGGGCGGTAATGGGAGAGAAAGACAAACTGAAGAGAGAGAGAGAGAGAGGGGGGAAAATGGTAGAAGGAGAAAAGGATAAGAAAATAAAATACGGAGGAAGAAATTAGAGAGATTTGTAAATGGAGAGAGGACGAAATGGGAGAAAGAATGAGAGAGAGTGAGCACCAAATGATTTTGTTTTCAATAAATCACTTGTTGCATAAATAGATGTCAATAACCGCCCTCTCAACTGGTTAGTCATGAGCCCCCCCCCCCCTTTATGCCTCCCGTCCCCACACGCCCTCACAGAAGGCCAGTTCAAGGTAAAGCAGTTTTTAAATGACACAGCTGGCCACGGAGAGGAGGAAGGATGCCAATTAGGTTTAGCCGAGTGACCCCACACCCTCCCCCTTATTTTTTGTTTTAGACAGAGGAGAAATATGTGGACACCGCCTGTTAAACACATAAACACATACTCGCGTATACACACCCACATATAAACACATACTCACGTTTACACACCCACACATAAACACATACTCGCGTATACACACCTGCACATAAACACATACTCGCGTATACACACCCGCACATAAACACACACACATGCACGCGCACCCACACATCCACATTTACATACTTGCATTTTTATTTGCATTCTCATTAGGACCGAGCAGCGCCCGAGGTGAAACCGAGGGGGATTCCACATTGGCTCAGACACCAAAGTTATGAAGTGATTGGTTTAAATATTGTCATCTATTTTCATTTTTTATTTATTTATATATAGTCTAGAAAATACCAAGACTTGGAAGACAAAAATATACCTAAAATATCGGTTCAATTGAGGTATCTAACGTTTTTATGTACGGCTTATGTTTAGAGAAACAAAAACACTTCAAAATAACTTTCTGAAACAAAACGAGGCGCTATTTGATGACGCTGTAAACGGACATCGGGTTATATGTTTGCATATCAATCAAGTTTCCCCCCCCCCCTTTTTTTTTTAAGAAACTCGAAAGTTGAGATCAATATAATTTACGGGTGGGACAAGTAAAGGTCATTATAGAGGAAAAGGTCGTTAAGGTTACAATCTCTAAGAAATGTAAATCAATTAGGTCATCTATATTATGAATGTATGTTCCCTTTGCGATTCTCATTGATTGATTTACAGAAGCTTGATTTTTTTAGAATTATATACTTTAACATAAACAAGACATGTATAACCAATCTGTCTAAATCTATGTTAACGAAATTAATAATTAGTTAATCATGATCATGTTATTTAACTTAGAATTAGTGATGCCGAAGGTTATATCTATGCGTATATCTACATAAAGGTGACATTTGATATTCATTGTAAATTCTTAATCGTACAACGCCGGGAAATTTGGCACGTATTACAATTAACCAGTAGCATGTAATCTATCTCAATAAAAATTGCACAGTAAAAGTAGTTAGGATATTGAGTCTGTGCCCATATATATATATATATATATATATATATATATATATATATATATATATATATATATATATATATATATATAATATATATATATATATATATATATATATATATATATATATATATATATATATATATACAGCTACAGCGTCAATCTTGTGCCAAACTAGGATTCCAAAATCATTCTGTGTGCCAACAGCCTAAAAGTCAACCTGTTCTATTATACTAAAAAAATTATTTTATAGGACAATTAATTTAACTCCGTAGCCAGACCAAGGCCAAAAGCAAAGGAGATTTATAGAGAAAACAGTAAAAGCGTTTTAAATTTAATAAAAAAATAAACGTGTTTGTGATTATCATCCTTTTTATTTTTTATTTATATCAATACAATATTTTATTAGTCAACTTACCTTTCACATAACAAATTTATGGTAATTTTTGTCTAAATTCTAAATATTATTTTGGTACTCAAGATGAAGATCTAACACTTAGTAATCTTAATTATATTGTGATCTCACATTTAAAAAATATATTTTGTATACATAGAGTAAGCGGCTCACATTACCGTTGAGCGGAAGAGATAGGTTGTAATCAAACAAACTGGGTACTTAATGTAATGTTTGAAAATATACATATAAATTCTTTAGTCATAAAATATTGATACAATTTTCAAATACTTTTTAAAAGTTTGTTCATTTTAAAGTTATACATTGTAAGCCATTTATTCTTTTATAAAGGAAATAAAAAGGAACATACTAAAATTATTAGCGCAAATAAAATGCTGAAATTATCTCCCTTTAATAAAAAAAAGTTTCCCAATTTCATTAATTTGATTCAATAGTGATGCCAAACAAGATATGTTTTGTAATATAAAAATATTATATATTTTTATTTCTTTATAAGTGTAAGTTTAACCAAAAGTTGAAAGTAGAACAGCGAATGCATATCAGTGGAGAATAGCAGATGACTTTCCTAAAGCTAAGCATTTTCCTTTCAGATTTTTGTCCGCATTAGGATGCACATTTTTGGAAAGTTTTTTAAAGTCTTGCATTTGGTTAGAAAACTCCGCTTTGAGTACTTCGATGTACTTCTGAAAAAGCCCTAACTATATATCTAAAAATATGCCTTAACTTTGGGATGTAGGCCTACATGCAGTTAAATGTTTTGAAATTGATTTCACGGCAAGATATATCTCCCGTGGCCCTTGTAAATGCAAGTTCAACTCACTGAAATGTGTCGCTATGTCATTCAGAAATATTGGCTTCAACAGTCAGTTTCCCACATTCAGAACCAGAAAATGTTGTTGTTTTTTTCATCAATTAAAAAAAAATCTTGGCGGTCTCTCGCGTGCCATTGAAAATCGTTCTGCGTGCCAAGTTTGGCACGCCAGCCTTAGGTTGCCGACCCCTGGCCTACATCACAAAGCACAGTATGCCTTCGGTTTAGTCTCCCATCACGCCCACACCCCACACAACCCGCTCCCTCCGCTCCTTTTCCCCACCATTCTTTCTGCTTCCTTATTCTCTCAATCATTTATTGTCTTAATATTGTTACGAAACGGAGTTTCATAATACAATAATAATATTCTTAAACGTCTATTGTTAATTACAAACGAATTGCGAATTGACTGTAGGAAGTTCACCAAATATATAATAGCAGAGACAAATTCGGCGTGCTTTATATTGACACTTCCGGATATTTTAGCTGTTAAAAATAATCGATTGTTAAGAAATATTAAATTTTAATTGCGTCAGCCATAATCGTTTTATTCTAGAGTGGATTCGAATATGAAAACTAATCGATTAATCGCTTACTTAACGGATCGACGTGCGTCTCTCACCCTCTCCTTCATTCAGTCTTGCCCAAAAGAGCTTTGTTTCCTTATACTCTGAAATGGGGCCTAGGATTACTGTTGATTGTTTGTTCATTTTATTCATCCTTTCGGATTTACTAAACATAAAATCTAATTATGGATTACCCGAAGGATACTTCTACCATTAATATTGTACACATATCTAATGTGTGGAGCTACCACGCTCATTATATTGTTTTCCTACTTGGATTATGTGTCAAATATTCATAATTATTGAAGAGCATGTTCTCTTAATGAGTTAATACCCTGTTCTATATTTCATTCTGAATGGATTTGTGATTTATGTAAATATTAGAGAATAACCACCATCGTTCTAACATTTAAAGTTAATAAATATTCCTCGCTGTTCCATCTGGAGTTACTATATTACTCAATGTTGACTATTTGTGCGGTTCATATTAACTTTACATAATTTACAATCTACTTCAACGATTATACGTTTACAACTGCTAAGAGCCATTATATACTGTAACTAGTATTGTATACAATAGATTTTACACTACTTGCTACTCATGTCTAAGGAGATGTACTGGGACCACCTTAGACATAATAAATTAATAATCAACATCTTTTACTCATGCTGTGCTTTATTGAAATCACAATAATAATAAATAATTGGATATCAGCATAATTCAGCTGTATTCAAATATATAATGGGGGCTCTGAGCTAAATACATCTTACATAATAATGATAATACTCACAGCATAGTAAGTCATCTACTACATCAATAATAATTATTTAATGAACTGGTAAATCTATAATATCATTGGAAATAATATGTATAAGGAATTTGGCCAGGACAATAAATAATATTTTAGATATTCAGTATATACAACAGTGTTGGATGACCATTGGTATATGTCTGAAACAACATCATTAAACTGATTGATAACTTCAAGAATGATCGTGTTGATGGTCAGTAATGTTGCAAACAAAGTAATACATGCTTTAATTCTGGGTTACGAGATAAAATGGTGGCTCGTTCCGGAATTATTCAGGAATTACCTAATAATACTATCTTAGCGAATCCATGTGCCTTTTGGAATCTTAAAACGATGGGACGGCTGCGTGGGAAGAATCATCCACGAGGATATAAGCACACACACACACACTGATACACACATACAAACACACACACACTGACAAACACACACACACATACTATAAATAATAATTGATGTGTCCGTAGTAGGAAGCGAAGGCGGCACGGGGACTGTGAAGGTGGGGGCTCTGAGGAGTAGAGAAAGTAAATGAGCAGAATATTTAAATTGTATGCTAATGAGGCGCTATTTGATGACGCTGTAAACGGACATCGGGCCATCTATGTCCACGGAATACTGGGAGAAGGAGAAAACGGATGGCGGAGGGGGGAGGGCAATAGAAAAATGATTTACTCCCAGCTCGTCTATAAATATTTGTTTCCTCCCTCCTTCTACCCACCCCACTCATGTTCCATCGCTAAAGCATCTCAAGCTGGTAGCCAGATCGGAAATCTCCAATTTGTTCCCCCCCCCCGCTTGGGGGGCCACCTCAGATTAAATCAACAATTGCCAAAAAATCACAGGGCGCAATATTTGACCAAGAGGAGGGAGGGAGGGAAGATAAATCGCTCCCCCCCCCCACACACTCCTGGTTCTCCTTTAATAAAGATTGTGAGCAAATAGAAGAGTGAGAGAGAGAGAGAGAGAGAGAGAGAGAGAGAGAGAGTGTGTAAGGCGAGATGACGACGAGCTGTCCGTCTGTTTGTCTGTCCACTCCTTCTTCTGGCAGTGGCGGCGTTAGATTAAGTACTACGCCAGGACACTACTGACTGGACGGCGAGTAGGTGTAGCCCGGATGTTTGCCGAGTACAGAACTATTGGATGAGTCAATATATGTCAGTGAGTCAACACTTGCCTAGAAAATAACAGGACCAATAGGACCGGGGTAAAATATTTTCTATTGAAATAATCTCCGAAGTGAACAAACGTATATTCTTATATTCTAGCATGGAAAAACACCTTTTGTTTAAATTGTGAACCAGTTTCGTCTGGAAATGAATCAAGATAAACTTTTTAGGCAAGGAGTACTTTTATTTTGCGATCAAAGTGTGTGTGTGCGCGTGTGTGGGGATTCCATAAGAACTCAGATGGGGGGCGGGGCGGGTATATTTGGAATTATATGAAAACTTCGAAAATATTTTATTTTAAATCTGGTAAAGAAATTCGGAACGAGAACAAAGTAGAAATAGTATAAATTCTTTATAGAACAAGAACTAAGAAGATGTTCTTCATAGAACAAGAACAAATAGAACAAGTTATTCATAAAACATAGGCTAAGAAGAAGTTCTTCATAGAACAAGAACTAAGAACATGTTCTTCATAGAACAAGAACTAAGAACATGTTCTTCATAGAACTAGAACTAAGAACATGTTCTTCATAGAACAAGAACTAAGAACATGTTCTTCATAGAACAAGAACTAAGAACATGTTCTTCATAGAACTAGAACTAAGAACATGTTCTTCATAGAACAAGAACTAAGAACATGTTCTTCATAGAACAAGAACTAAGAAGATGTTCTTCATAGAACAAGAACAAATAGAACAAGTTATTCATAAAACATAGGCTAAGAAGAAGTTCTTCATAGAACAAGAACTAAGAACATGTTCTTCATAGAACAAGAACTAAGAAGATGTTCTTCATAGAACAAGAACAAATAGAACAAGTTATTCATAAAACATAGGCTAAGAAGAAGTTCTTCATAGAACAAGAACTAAGAACATGTTCTTCATAGAAAGCCACACCCACTGCTACATCACTAACTCCCCCGGTAATCATAAGGAATTATCTCCCATTAACAAATTGAACTGGCCAAAAGGGTAAGCCGTTTTGACGCCCTATCCTAACGCCACCCCCCCCCCTCATCCTATATCAGGGCCAATCTATTTTGTCCTCGTTTCTCAGAATGACGGATACATAGTTCAACCTACTACGTATCAATTTCGTTCTGCGTTTGTCCACTCTTTTTTTTAACCGGGAAACTCAATTTGAAAGATGTCGTTGAGTGGGGAGGGGGTGATGGCGCTCGCGCGCCCTCTCCTACACCCATTACCCTTCAAGCCCCCCCCCCCTTTTTTTTCCCTATAACATACAAACCAAAACGAAACATAAAATGAACGCTCGTCCTCGGTTTTCTTCTTCATCTACCGTTGGCGCCCGTGCCCCTCCCCCAACACCCCTGGTACATCCACCAATCAATCAGTGTTTGTCTGAAAGAGGTTTATGACGGATGATATGAATGATGATAATTGGGTACATGGCAACACGGGGGCGCATAGTAGTGGACAGTAGACCTTTTTTACAAGACAAGGATAGATGTAGGCAATTTCCTCCCCCGCCCTATCCTAAGTCTGCTGCTCCTGACTCGCCGCGCCCCCTCCTTCTCCCCAGCACCCCAATCCCTCTTTTCTCCCTCGCTATCCAATTACTTTAGGATGGAACATTACAACCCGATTTCAAATCACACACACAAAACAGTGTCTGTATGGGGGCTGGGGGGGGGGACAAGGGAGTTAATCAAACAGAGAGATTTCCTGGATATCCACAGTGAGGTCAAGATATGCTCAATTTATGACACAGCGCCCTACATTATCCGAATTCACAATTTGCTCTTTGCTCAACAAATTAGCCGCCCCCCCCCCCCTCCTTCTTCCCTCTAGCCATGAACTTGTTGTTTTTTTCTTTCAGGTAGCCTACCAGGGAGTCGTCGGTACAAACAATCCATATGAGAGTGGGAGAGGGGCGCCGAATTATTGTTTGTGGAAATGAGCAAATGCCTAAACAAATTAGGCGGAGAAATAAATATTGAATTAAACTCTCTCTAAACCCAGTATTAAAGGGAAAGTGTAACTTTCAAATCATGACCTCTGTGAGAGTGTCACGTGACCAAAATTGCGCCTGAACCGGAAGCACTAACACTTAACGCAATGACGTTTTTTAAAAAAAAAAAAGAACTTTTCTTTAAAACTGGTCACGTGATGTGACAACACACACAAAGATGTAAGTGGGAGCTCTCCCCGACAATTAAGGTCCCTTTTGTTATGACCTTTTTATATTAGTGTATGTGTGTGTGTTTCCCTTACTCCATACTCTGTACTTGCTAGCTTCCCCCTCGTTTTCTTTTCCCCATTCATCTTCGGCGATAAGCTCGCGGAAAGAAGAAGAAAAAAACTTCACGAAACAAGAAGTGGGGGACAATTGCCTATGATTACTGCCCTTTGACACCCAAGCTAAAAGCCGAAAAGTAAGAGAAAAGAAAATGTGACTCCTGCTAACTTCGTCCTCGGAGCCATTTTCAAAAGTGGTTCTTTTTTTTCTCCAGCCACCATGCTGTCGTCTCCCTTTGAATCGAGAGAGTTAATTCACCGAGTGAATCGTTGAAAAAAGCACCAGAAACGTTTAGTGGCTTCGTCCGAGAGGGCGTTGATAGATCTACAACAAGACTAGGGTGAAGAGAAATGGGGAGGCGAGGGGGAAGAGAAAAAGAGAGAGAGAGCGTAGAGAAAGAGGTAGAGATAGATTGTGATAGAGAGAATTGTATAAAGATATAGAACGAGGTGGCCGAGCGGCAGTGCGTACGACTGGCGTAGGCCTACCGAATTTATTTTCTGGGTTCGAATCCTGGAGAAGGCTATGATTTGTTCCCGGGTCTGGGTGGTGTCCCCGGGTCTAACCAGTCTGACGTTTGTTCGGGTGAAGTAAAGGTGGCTGGGCATTGTGCTGGCCACACATGCCCTAGTAATCCTTGGCCACAGCAACCCGTGAACGCTGCTCCACCACCGGCCTTATGAACAATTTACTCTCGGAGGGTTTTTACTTACTATAGAGATATAGAAATAGAGAGAGAGAGTGATATATATCTATATATAATATATATATTATATTATATTATATTATATTATATTATATTATATTATATTATATTATATTATATTATATTATATTATATTATATTATATTATATTATATTATATTATATTATATTATATACCGTCCCTCTATGTTCTACAGTCCTGCCTTTCATGTTAATCTCGTCTTCAGATTCACAAAGATAACTTGCAAATTGTTTAAATCTCTGTTTGTTTGTATGTTGTTGTGCGTGTTCAGAATCCAGGTCGACAAGAACATATTTTTCTTGTTTTGCAATGTCTGCAGTCTACCTCACCCCCCCCTCCCCGCGTTGACCCATATTATGCCTTTTAGTCTTATCTTACACGTTACATGCGCTCATTCTGCACGTGTGTTGTGGAGATTAGTGTACTCCTCCGCGAACAAAACCATCAAGTTGGTCGTAGCCCTTAAGCTTATCCGCGATTTGAACTTAAAGACTCGCACTTTTATTATTGGCAACATTATGTTGATACAGCGGCAGTGCGTTTGGTTGGCGTACCAAACGTCCTGGGTTCGAATCTTGGCGAACGCTAGGATTTGTTCTCGGGTCTGGAGGGTGTCCATGAGACTAACCAACTCTGATGGGGTAAAGTAAAGGCGGATGTGCATTGTGCTGGCCACACAGTCACCTAGTATGCCGTGTCTACAGAAACTGGTGAACGCTGCTTCACCGGCCCTATGAATTTGGTCCGAGGGGATACTTTTATTTGTATACAATATTACGTTGTTGGCTTTAACGATGCCGCCCAGTCTCCGATGGGTTCCTAAGATACGTTTGGGAACAAGTGAAGACGGTTGGGCATTATGCAGGCCACATCATCTCTCTTGTATTCAGTGGCCCCTCAGAAACTGGTGCACGCCTCTCCTTCTAGTCCCACTGACACACACGGCATGAAGAAGGGCACTTTACTTTTTACACATGGGCTTAAACAAACATGTAGACTAAGTAATTCCGAAAACTTCTCTAACTAAACCAACCTACGACGACTCCATCTTTGAAAGCGCTCATTTTAAAAGTCAATTCACCAAAGCGCTCAATTTCTCTGTGTGTTTTCATGCGAAGCCTTTCAATACAAGTTAAGACAGTTCTTTAAGATTAGCATCGTTAATGAAATATCCACTTACCCCCCCTCGCCCCGCCACACAGGCACTCCCCACCCACCCCGCCAACTGCCTTCACGTCTGACTTTTTCTCTTTTCTTGTGAAAACTACTTGACATGTGAGCACGTGTTAAGGTTTCACAAAAGGACCTCTTCGGGGAGGAACACGTCCCCCACACCCCCGCCCTCGTGGGTCAAGGAGGAGCGTGTTTTGACCTCTCAATGACCAAAAGCGTCAAAACAGTTTGTTGTATGCCCACTGAAGAAATGAAGAAACACACACACACAAAGATGGAAAGATCTGCCAACAGAAGGATAAAAGAAGAAATGCCTCCATCAGTATTTCTGCCAGTGGATGGAGTTAAATGTACCAACCGAGGAGTCACAGAGGGTGTCCAGTGTGTGTATACAAAGCTGAAACGTCAAAGATATCACCCCCGCCCCCCCCCCCCCCCGCCCATCCCGCGTACGAGATGACAGGTTCTTGAGAACGACACTAGTAGAAATAGTCAATTTAACAAATGAAAGTTACTTTGTGTTTCAGTATATTTTACTGGAACTATATCCACAGAGGTCAGCGGTGTCTATATGAAAACATTTCCGGAAAGTTCCGGATAACTACCGCCCAAAAAACACCAATAAAGGCACATGCCTTTAAATTAACCAATGGGGATCAGACTTTACACACACAATCTATTTAAATATATAGGTAGTCATGTCTGTTTGAATCAATCTTTTTACTCATTTACCATGATCATGTCTGTTTGAATCAATCTTTCTACTCATTTACCATGATCATGTCTGTTTGAATCAATCTTTCTACTAATTTACCATGATCATGTCTGTTTGAATCAATCTTTCTACTAATTTACCATGATCATGTCTGTTTGAATCAATCTTTCTACTAATTTACCATGATCATGTCTGTTTGAATCAATCTTTCTACTCATTTACCATGATCATGTCTGTTTGAAACAATCTTTCTACTCATTTACCATGATCATGTCTGTTTGAAATAATCTTTCTACTCATTTACCATGATCATGTCTGTTTGAATCAATCTTTCTACTCATTTACCATGATCATGTCTGTTTGAATCAATCTTTCTACTCATTTACCATGATCATGTCTGTTTGAAATAATCTTTCTACTCATTTACCATGATCATGTCTGTTTGAAATAATCTTTCTACTCATTTACCATGATCATGCCTGTTTGAAATAATCTTTCTACTCATTTACCATGATCATGTCTGTTTGAAATAATCCTACAACGCTGAATCTTACCTGGATTGTCCGGGTCCACCCTCTTGGTCGTCAAGTCCCTGACAGGGGCGAACCTGTCAGCGGCCGACATGAACGAGTGGTGCTTCCGGTGGGCCATTTCCGTCCTGGGCTTCGCCATGCTTGGCTTGACGCACATCTTCTCGTAGGCATTGACCACGTCGTAGCTTCCAGGCGGCGGCACGTCCTGCAACACAAGACGTTACAAGTAGGTCAACAATATGCATTTGATAGGAAGCTCGGTGGGGGGGGGGGGGTGGGGAGCGGCACAAAACTTCAGTAATGAAAGATCTGATGCACAAAAGTCAAATATGTAGGCAGTAAGATATTTCGCGGAAATATGGCCCACACGAAAAGTAGGTGAACGGTGGAGAGGGGGGAGGGGGTTACACTTCCATGTATATATGAAAAAACATAATTTTTATTAATTAAAACTATACATGCAAATTTTTTTCTCATTGGTAGGGCAAGCGCTAGGAACCCCATTTTCCATGAAGTCGCTAATGTAAATTACTTATATAAATATAAGTACCAGGTGACCGATCATTCGATCGGTAATAAAGATCAGGCGTTTGTACCTTAACATATTGTGCTGTAAAAAAACGGTGCATAAATTTTAATAAGTACGTTTTTACCAGACCAATAAATTGCATTTGTCTTTTTTTCCCGTCTACAAAAATTAAAGTTATGTAAGTAAAAAAATTTTTGCGTATTAATTTCTATTTTTGCACTCATTGTATGCAGCCCTCCACCCAACTCCAATATTACTTTCCTCATATCGGATGTAAAATTTCCTCCTAAGCAATATTTTAGGTGTGATTTATATAATCTGCCTGAAAAGAGATAAACGTTTCAACTGCATTGATCTTTCACTCTAAACATATGATACCGACAAACTGTAAAGCTTAACGTTGGGACCTTTATGACAAATGCATGTACCAAAGGGTGACGCTGTATTGTGTTTTAAAATTCTTGTAAATCATCTCTTTCATAAAAAGTGTCAAAAAGTAAGCTTTTTCTGAATTCTTATTGTATGCCTACATGTTGATCTGAGTTATTAAGCATTGGATATTCATCAATTAGTAAAATATCCTCTTTAGCATAGGCCTGCTAAAAAAAAAAAGTACCCGTCGGACAGAATTTGATCCATAGTTCCGAGGAAGCAGAGTTCATCAGCTTCTGTGGCCTCGGCATACTAGGTGATTGTGTGGCCAGCACTATGCACAGCCGCCTTTACTTTACCTCAACTAATGTCAGGTAACCATCAGAGCTGGGTAGACTCAGGGACACCCTCCAGATCCGGGAAAAATATAATAGCCTGCACCAGAATTCGAACCCGGGACCTTCGGATCTCCAGTCGAACGCGCTGCCGCTCGGCTACCGTGCCCCCATAGGCCTACTGCTAAGCCTAATTTATTAAAGCCTTGTTTAATGTTGAATCAAGTGTTAATTTTTTTAAAATAAAGTAGGCATATTATAATCTCGGTAGGCGTCTATATACGATATAGCTAACATAGAACAATACTGATCATTATAGGCGAGTCATCTGTCCAGGTAAGCTTGCTTATAGCTGTCATAGCTGCTACAGACATGACTAACGTAACATAATTATCATGAAATGTTTAAAAACTGACATTTATTGCAAATATTGCAATACCTTTAATAGTGATTAGTTTTACAAATATGAAATTATTTAATTATTTATAGCGCCGCGCGTTTATAGTTAAATTATCTTGCTATTTAATATGCAGCCAATGAATAAAAAGAAAGTTTGTTTTTTTAAACCAGCTGCTGCAAAACGGCTAGAAAAAAAACAAAAACCAAACAGCTTAATCTAATTTCAAACCCTAAAAAAAAAAAAACATGTAGGCTAGCATTGTCAGTTTTAAATCCAACAAAAATATATGTAATTTTTGTCATTATGTTATGTATTTAAAAGACTGAAAATGAAAAATTTAAATTTAAAATATCGAGAATTACGTTACAATTTTTAGTTCATCTTTACCCCTTCCCCTACTTTAACAGCTGTCAAACTTTCTAGTGACCCCTCTTATAAAATTATGTCAATTTTTTCAACTCCCTCCTTCACCCAATTCAAGCTAACAAGCGGCCGGCTAGTGTGTTTGATATTGAATAGAAAATAAAAAGGTCTACGAATAAATGTAATACATTTTTACTAGTTTACCAGATTTCAAATTGACTTAACATAGTCTAATATTTTTTACTTGGGCACATATATAAATCATAAGTATAGTTTGTAAATCACTTGTAAAAATATATCTTATTCAAAAAAGTATTTATTTATTATTTTCAATGTACTATTCCAAACAATGTTTGACAAAAAAAAAGTTAAAATATATAGTTTGGTGTAAACCTTATCCAATATCCTACATAATGGTTATTATTTAAAATAAACAATCTCGGCAAAATATAATATCAATTACAACAATGGTATAATATATACATTTTTTTAAATTGTTTAAATTGTTAGCATTACACCAGTTAAATACTAAATAATTAAAGGTGAAATTATGTTATTCATTTAAAAGACTGCAAATGAAATGATTAAAATATACGTTGGATGAATTGTTTAATATTCCCTCCCCCTCAATAAAACTAAAAGTATATTACACGTCTATTATATAAGGAAAATACGAATGAATGGAATACATCTTTTCTAGTCTGCCAGATTTCAAATTGACAATGTTAACATATTCTAATATATCTTACTTGGGTAGGCCTGTATAATAATAATAATAATAACGGTGCTTATATAGCGCATATCCCGTTGGTGACAGTTCTATGCGTAGACGACAGTTACAGAATACAGACAGACAACGAAATATAAGCAAATCATAAATATATTTAATAAAACATTCGTAAACAGATGTCTTGTACAAAAAAGTAGTTCCTATTATTATTTTCGACGTGTTTTTTTTTCCAAAATAAAGTTTAATAAACAAAATTTACAAATAGGCATATAGTTTGGAGAAATCTCATCTAATTCAGTTATTATTTAAACGGCAAACTATTATCTCACTAGTAATTAATACGTAAATATTTTATTGTTTATTTTATTTTTAATTTAATCTAAAATATATTGAGGACGTTTTAATCTAAATAAGCCTCAAGGGCCGCATACTATTATTTGTCAGCCCGCGAGTCAACCACTGGCTGTAGTTTGCACACCCTGCATTACATAAATTATTACACTTGGTCTTGCTTTAAATTATATCTATCATCGGTGCGCAAAACAGCCAGCATAAACAAGAAATTAAACTTTTGTTAATGTTGAACGGGTATTTCCGCAACGTCATAATTGCGACGCAACAAAACACCGCTCTTGAATGCCGCGCTACATGTGGATCGTGCAATGGCATGTTTTCACGGCCAAAATCAATTATCTACGATAAATCTTTTGTGTATTTTTGTCTAACGATCATTTCCGATTTTTATTTATGTGGCCGAAAAGCTGTAGATTTTTTTTTAGGTGAAACAAGTCGTGCATTAAAACATGAAGATAATCGTTAGAGCGCTTTTGAAGAAAATTTCCAGACATATATATACATACAATTTTAACTCGTATTATAGTATAGGATATGAAGATATGATCTACAAGGAACTTTATATCATAATTACTACACATTCACTTGATGCGATAATAAATATTTATGTATAATATTTGTTTTTTTTTACTCCTTTCAAAAACGTGTTTTTTTTTTTATTTGCCAACAGTAGCCGGTGTGTTATTTGAACGCCTCCCAGGCCAACTTGTTCCCGCTGTACATTTGAAACTATAGGCTCGAAATAACAAACTTTAACAAATGTTTTAATTTCGTACTATTATAATCCCCTACCCTCCATTTTGTTTTTGTTGTTCATTTGAAGAACTCTTGAAATAAAATACAATTTTAGATTAAACTTCCAAAGTCTCATTCATCGCCAAGCAGTCAATATTTACAATATCAAGCAGATATAAAAAAAAAAAAAAAAAAACTCCGTCTCCCATCTCTCCCATACTATCAAAAAAAAAAAAAAAAGAAAGAAAGGAGTTTAATTTTGTTTATGCTAAAAAGTGAGCTCTGGTATGCCCGCCTCTCCCCCCTCCCCCATTCCTTTCCCGATGGGTTTTGATGATGGATAGTCACTAAACAGTCCTGGGATTACTATAGAGGAGAGAAGACTAACTGGTCAGCTCTAGAGGTGGACTTGTGTGAGTCCCTCCCGTTATGGCAGCCTGGAGCTCGCGCGCACGGGAGAAAAATGATAAATGACTGTGTCAAAGTGAACTGGTGATTAAAAATATAAAAATAACAACAGAGAAAAATAAATAGAGGGGAGAGAACAACGCAGACACAAATACAAGTTTTAAATCATTTCTTCTTTCGTGGAGGCCAAAGTCGAGTTTTGGGAATTCTGAGAGGCGAAACAAGTGATCTAAAAAAAATGTGTAATTGATCACAAAGAAATAAAACATTTGTTTTATCGAGCCAAGAAAGAAAATTTCAGCATTTCGAAGAGATACAATTAAAACTAAAATAAATAAAAAACTTTGAGGATAAACAGAAATACTTCAGACGACCTCAGACATCTTTAAATCTATGGATAATGGATTGGAAAATGGATGTAATATAGTATTCTAGTATTGCCAGTTTTGTACCATTCCAATATGGCGCTGACATAATACTGTTTCTGGTTTTTTTTAAACTTTAGATGCTCGTTATGTTTAGGCCTACGCAAAATTTGTAAAATAAGTGTATTGTTATAAATATTTAAAGGTAATGGAATTATTAATTATGTTTTTATGTCAGCTTATGTAAACCATACTGAACTCTTAGGCCACAGTGTAAATAATAAAACTATAAACCAATTACTTTGTGTTTTTTTTTAAATGGTCAATTTCTGAGGTAATTGAACCCTGTCAAGACTCATCACTTCCGGACGACGCTTCGGTGTGTATGGCTTTGGAGGGTAGGAGAGGCTCTAGCGGGAAACGAAAGCGCAATGCGGCTAATGGAGTTTGACCATTAAAACAGGTCGGCGGGCCATCTCGCTTAGTCGCAAACCCGACCCTCCAACGCGATATATTAGTGAGTAAATATTTCTGATGTTTTACATTTGTCTTGGACTGATCAACAGTGGAAAACTGTATTCTGTGGTGGACGGTCGAGGCTGGAATATACGTGTGTGTAATAGTGTGTATGTGGGAAGGGGGAGAGAGAGTTTAAAAAAATGAGGGTCGTATCAAGATGAGATAAACCAGAAGTAGACGCGCGGGCCTCTGTAGGCCTTCACCACTCGTTGGTCATAGCTTTAGTGACCAATCATCGACTCTTGGTCAATCAATCTTAATTAAAACAACCCGCGCCAAAAGTAATACTTGCATAATTCAATTAATTCAATTATAAGTGTATTAGACGAAAACAATAATTCAATCGATCTAGATTATTGCTCATCAAGAAAATGGTCATCGATGTTTCGAAAATTGTCTGCCCTAAGTCACGTGTCTATGCCACCAATCAACTCAATCATGATTAAACTAGTAGTCACTGACTAATCAGCGGTCATGCAATTAATGAAACTCCTCCCATCATTTCAATCAATCAATTAAGCGTAATTCAAATTATCAAACATTTAAAATCAACCCCGACAGTACGCGTCTGCCCAATAGCGCTCCTAAATCCAGTTTTAAAAACTGATTCAAAATCATCAAAATCATGGGCGTATAGACCGTTTTACTCTGACCCCGGTGGTCATGGAAAGTGGGCGTTGTCTTATATTCGTACTCAATACAAACTCGCTTTGGGGGCAAAAAGAATTTAAAGCCTTCTTTCCACTTAGTATATTACAAAAGGCAGTGAGAGGCAGGTGTGTTTTTTGTTTGTTATTTTAACTGTTTTACTTTCATTTTAGACCATTAAAACATAAGGAGCGAACTGTTATAAAGAATGCAAGTTTAGAACTAGTTTTTGTATCGAAATATTTTTATTAGGACTATGCTTATTGCCGGTTATTGCTTAACTATTAGCCTTATTATAGCTATCGCTCGTTTTGATTTAAAGAAATAGCCTAGCATATACTTCATATTCACTTTATTATGTCATGCAACCGGTTAATCGCCGTTTTTTTATATAAATGATACCACTTTGGATATGAGACTATCATATACATTTGTGTATCATATTTAGGCTAAGTCTATGTAGACTCTAATTGTCAATAACTTGAATTAAAGACAAGTTCTATTAGTGATTTTATAAAGGATTATAAAGATTATAATGTTTGTTAAAACCTTAATATGCCATATCTTAAAAGTGTAAAACGTTAGATCCAATATTCCCCACACTGAATATCAGAAATAAAAATAGTTTTAACGTTATTAATAGTAGGTCTAATATTATACATATTTCATATTAGTACTAGATCTAGTCACACTTGTGTAATGCTACCTACATTAACTGTGAAACCATAGACGCGGTAAGCGGTCTATAGAAAGTATAATAATTTTTTTGAAAAAAAAAAATGAACAGTTCGCCCCCTGGCTTCTGGGTATAAAGTTTTTATGGAGTATTTAAAAAAAAAAATAATTACGTCTAAAAAAACACAAGGCCCCCATTTAAATAACAAAGGCGAAGAAAACTTTGTTGAGACTTCGCGCCCCCGACTCACGGCGCATGCGTCAAGTTTGACCCCATTATTGGAATAATTATTAAAATGAAAAGTTCTATACAGAGCTGTTTCTGCAAGTGGTAGGCAACGCCTATAATCTCTGCTAGCTGCGAAAGATGAAATTACAAGCAGAACAAAACAAATAATTATTTTTAATGGTCAATAAAGAAATAAACATCAATCATTGACGCACAATGAAAGAACCACTTTCAGTATATGGAATAAGTGAAGGAGATTTCAACAGCTACTATGGCCACGACGTACTATAAGATTGTGTAACCAGCACATATGTCCATCCGCATGAAACGTCCACACCCAATATCCAGCGACCACCATAGCTGGGTAGAGTCCCACCCCGACAGGTAAAAATAAACAAACAACCCATCTCTGCCGTCTCCCGGGACGTGGGACCTTAGGAACCAAGCACTCTACCACAAGACCCACCAAACAACTAAACCAACAACAAACAACTGTATTGAGTAATGAAGTTATCGATGTATCGCTTCAAACTGTCACGTTATCTCCATCCCGTTACCGATGACGTCCACAGACAGACTGATACTAAAACAAACACAATGAATTGTCCAGCCTAAAATAAAGAAAAAATATTGCTGACGCTAGTAGTGCTTTAAAACACAGCGATTCTCAAACTAAAATCTGGGTGGGTGTTTTCTGTAAAAGGTCCAACAAAAGTATGTAAGCGATATATCTTTTGAACGAATACAGGAACAAATCTGTTATTCTATAGATACTCAGGCGAATTATAACAACAATATATAACCGGTTGTGATGACAGATAAATAACAAGCTCAGTGGTCGCGAGTTTTAATCCGCAGGTAAAAAAAATCATTTTATCTTCATGCTGTGGGGGAGGGGTGGGGGATTCGCTCATGTCCGTGGGATCACCATTCGGTTGTGCAGACTACTTCATTATGCGGACTGAGCCAATACCACCGTAAATATTTACGATGGTCTTGACTGAGCGGGTCTCGAAGGTTTACCTCAATACTCATGTAACCGTAAAAAAACAACGACAATAACAACATGACGTTGTTAAAATGTATAGACAGTAAGCTATATAGTAGTATATAGTCGACTTTATATAAAGGCAGGCATTACATAAAAAGGGAGGTCTACGATCTTTTTGCAAAGTTTTAAGAGAATGGAGAGTAGCTGGACATATTATTATGTGGGGAACTAAAATTAAAGCACGTCATTTTCGGATGACCCTTAAAAAGTAGATTTTTTTTCATTTCACTTTAATAATTTTTTTTGGTTATTGGGTGATGTTTCGAAATGCCAGTTGAGATGCCCTGTCATAATCAGGTTATCTTTGATTGTTCTATTAATGAATCGAGAACGCGATAACAATTAAATGCCGCAGCCATTCAACGATTACACAAATTCCAATACATTCTGGGCCTAGATTTGTTTAGTTGGTTGGCCCCAAACAGAATAAAACAGGATGGCGAAAATTTCTTAAATCAACAACAAAGAATTAAAACAAAACCTAATTGAAAGATAATTTGAACACTGTCCGGATACACGGAGGAGATTGATCCTTAGTTTCGCGAACCGATAGATAAGATAGCCCGGACTGTGGGATAACTTGTTGTTGAAATGATGATACAAGTCTCACTAAACCAAGTACTACATGATCCGAAACATAAAAAGTTATGTACTCAGCCCGGCAAACGTTAAGCTTACGTGCATTTACGTAAGCAGCTAAATATATGAAAGATTTGTGTGGCCTGCACAACCAACAGAAGTGAATATTAAATGTGCCGTCAGAGCTTGTACACGTTGGTCATCTTTCTCCAGTTCTTTCGTCGTTATCAATGTATTCTAATTTGAATATGAAGAAAATTTAGACCAAAACGTCACAGGTGTTGTAACAAGATTACTCAAATTTAGACTTTTGTCTCTTAATGATGGCAGACTTTGTCTCATAATAATGGTATAGTTAGACCAAAATTTAGACCTTTGTCTAATAATGATGGCAGGCGTTGACCAACATTTAGACTTTGTTTAATAATGATGGCACACGTTGACCAAAAATTAGACTTTCGTTTAATAATAATGACACACGTTCCTTGATTTAGAGTTTGGTCTAATAATGATAGCAGGCGTTGACCAAAATTTAGACTCTGGTCTAACCATGACGTCACACCATGACCAAGACATACTTTACAATAAAAAAAAAACAATAACAGAATTCTCTTAAAGTTTTAAACAAGAAGAATTGCCTCTTTTTTCTAGATAGTTACAGAATAGAGAAGAGTAAGGGTGCCCCCCCCCCCTCAACAATAGTCCAAAGTCCTGAAAGCAATTTTATGATACTTGGCATCAAAATCTTTCTCTAGAGATTGACAAACATGTCATTGAGGGACTACAAGGAAAACTGTAACAGGAGAAAGTAAGAAAAGAACTACAGAATGGAGAAAGAGAACAGAAATACAGAATGGAGAAAGAGAACAGAAATACAGAATGGAGAAAGAGAACAGAAATACAGAATGGAGAAAGAGAACAGAAATACAGAATGGAGAAAGAGAACAGAAATACAGAATGGAGAAAGAGAACAGAAATACAGAATGGAGAAAGAGAACAGAACTACAGAATGGAGAAAGAGAACAGAAATACAGAATGGAGAAAGAGAACAGAAATACAGAATGGAGAAAGAGAACAGAAATACAGAATGGAGAAAGAGAACAGAAATACAGAATGGAGAAAGAGAACAGAAATACAGAATGGAGAAAGAGAACAGAAATACAGAATGGAGAAAGAGAACAGAAATACAGAATGGAGAAAGAGAACAGAAATACAGAATGGAGAAAGAGAACAGAACTACAGAATGGAGAAAGAGAACAGAACTACAGAATGGAGAAAGAGAACAGAAATACAGAATGGAGAAAGAGAACAGAAATACAGAATGGAGAAAGAGAACAGAACTACAGAATGGAGAAAGAGAACAGAAATACAGAATGGAGAAAGAGAACAGAAATACAGAATGGAGAAAGAGAACAGAAATACAGAATGGAGAAAGAGAACAGAAATACAGAATGGAGAAAGAGAACAGAAATACAGAATGGAGAAAGAGAACAGAAATACAGAATGGAGAAAGAGAACAGAAATACAGAATGGAGAAAGAGAACAGAACTACAGAATGGAGAAAGAGAACAGAAATACAGAATGGAGAAAGAGAACAGAAATACAGAATGGAGAAAGAGAACAGAAATACAGAATGGAGAAAGAGAACAGAAATACAGAATGGAGAAAGAGAACAGAAATACAATGGAACATAAAAAGAAACAAATGAGAAACCTATGTTTTATTTTATTTTTGGGGTTGTTTATGTCCACATTGGGGCGCCCCGGCTGTGATTCGGCCCCAGTGCTACTCGCACGTCGTATTTGAAGACAGTCACCCGTGAAATGCCCGGCTTCGACCCGCGGGCCGACCCCCGCGTGGCGAGGAATCCTCAGCCATCAGATAGCCCTCCCCGTGGCTGCTCCCAGTTGGATTCTGGGACATGCCGCGATTTCCACTGACCAATTTCCATTTTACGACCCTGGCTCCTTGCCTCTGGTTGTGAAGTCATCTCGCTCTTTGAATATGGTGGCAGTTGGGGTGATGGGGGGCGGGGGGGGGGAGCAGGGAGTGGAGGGGAGCTGTGTTCAGACTTTATAGCCCATGGTCCGTCATCCGGCCCCCCAGCCCATTCCTGCCTTGCTAGCCGCTCCATTGAGCCTTTATTTTATGTCGGTGGGGAGCCTCACGTACGCCCCCCCCCCCACGCCCCGACCTCCGCCCCTCCCGCCTCTATCATAGAAAATAATGTAAATCCTGTACCTTTGTGTATCAATTTACAATATCCAAACAAACACACCCACACACGCACACACACACATCCACTTATATCATTTCTTTCTTTTTTTTCCTTTCGAAGAACAAATGTGAATTTCTGGTGGTTTTCTGATACTTTAGAATCATATTCCGGAGTCCAAATTGGGCTTTTATTCTAAAGTCTCAAACTGAACTTGATCTACACCATTACAATCTTCAGTCATGTTTCTATGAACAAGAACAGTCCAAGTATTATTGTGTATAGTGTATAGTGGCACAGAAGCATCCACTTATTTGTATCGTAGAATGCATTAAAAATGACATGTCGATTTTGTTGTTTGTTGTTTTCGTTTCGCAGGTTAATTTCCACTAATTTCAATACATGTCAAAGCTTGTATTTTTTGGTTTAACATCGAATAGTACATATTCTGGTTGTAATATCGAGAACTAGAAAGTCAAATGTCCAATACTAAAGATCCTCATGTTGAATGCCTACGAGTCCAATGTCGTGTACAAGAAAGTCTACTGTCAATTACCTAAAAGCTGAATGTCCAGTACTAACGAGCTTAATGTCCAGTACTAGATGGACATTGTGGAGTACCAAAGAATCAAATCTCGAGTACTAGAAAATCCATATTCGATTACTAAAGAGTCCAATGTCAAGGAAAAACCTATATCGAGTACTAGAAAGTCCAAAGTAGAGTACTACTGATTAAAACGTTTAGTATAAACCGAGCCCAATATCGAGTTCCAAAACACTCCCAAGTCAAGTACTACAACATTTAAATGTCGGGTTCCGTCGATATCATGCAGAATACTAGAGTTGTCTTCCAATGAAGATAATTTCTAGACATAGTGAAGTACAGCACACAAAAGGTCATCGACATATTCCTAGCTACCATAGATACTAACTAGTGGCATGATCCGGCACTTCACAGATGACCAACCAACGACCCGACCTCCAGGAGGGGGTCAACACACAATGACATTTCCGATTATCTCCCTGGAAGTATATAAACAGACGAGGGGAGAGAAAGTTGTCACGGATCTTTTAAGACGCCCTGTCACGAGTGACATTTAGTGCAATGCATCATGCGGCCCGGAGCCCCCAAACACACAATAAGGCCCCCCTATAATTATACTGTCCAATAAAATCACTTTCAAGGAGCCAGTAAAGCGGTCATTTTGCCGATACAGTTGAGACGTGGCTATCGGTACTAGCCGGTCAATTCATCTGACAGTGGAGGCAGTAAATCACGGACAGGCACAGTACCCGCTTTGCAAGGTCATTCTCTCCAAACTTGAGGGGTCAATGGCCGAGGCTTAGATAAACTATTGAAAATTAGCAGACACATTTGTTTAAATCCGTCTATTAAAACCTTGAATGGACCACGCTAAACAAGAACGCGATAATTTGAAATCGGCCAATAAAAAAGAGACAAAGGAAATAATTAATAATTAAAGCAATTTTGTTAATTCTTTGAAAAACGTTTGAATTAATTGATCTGCAGGATATCAGCCTGAGTCAGATAGCCTCCTCCATTTCGAACCCTTGGGCTATGTCTCTCGATTGAGACTCCATAGATTACATAAAACATAGAGTTATAGAGAGTGTTTTCAGAAAGGCCAATAGCAATTTCTACAACCACACAAAGTGTACCATTTGTCAGGGTGTCCGAGCGGCAGCGCGTACTGCTGGCGTACCAAAGGTCATAGGCTAGAATCCTGGTGAAGTCTAGAATTTGTTCTCGGGTCTGGAGGGTGTGCCTGAATCTACATAGCTCTGGTGTGTACCTGACTTTAATTGGGGGAAAGTAAAGGCGGCTTGGCATTGTGCTGGGGACACAATGCCCTAGTAAGCCATGGCCACAGAAACTAATGAACGATGCTTCATCGAGCCCCATGGATTAATTTGGTCCAACTGGATACTTTACTTAAAGGGTACATTTTCCTCAGTGAGACTATTTTGGTTATATGACTAAGAGAAAAGGGGCGGGGGCAACCACATGGAAACCTAAGGTTCACAATGAACATCTGCAAATAAAACACCTGAATATCTCAGCACCTGAACATCTCAGCACCTGAACATCTCAGCACCTGAATATCTCAGCACCTGAATATCTCAGCACCTGAACATCTCAGCACCTGAATATCTCAGCACCTGAATATCTCAGCACCTGAATATCTCAGCACCTGAATATCTCAGCACCTGAACATCTCAGCACCTGAATATCTCAGCACCTGAATATCTCAGCGCCTGAATATCTCAGCACCTGAACATCTCAGTACCTGAATATCTCAGCACCTGAATATCTCAGCACCTGAACATCTCAGCACCTGAATATCTCAGCACCTGAATATCTCAGCACCTGAATATCTCAGCACCTGAATATCTCAGCACCTGAATATCTCAGCACCTGAATATCTCAGCACCTGAATATCTCAGCACCTGAATATCTCAGCACCTGAATATCTCAGCACCTGAACATCTCAGCACCTGAATATCTCAGCACCTGAATATCTCAGCACCTGAATATCTCAGCACCTGAATATCTCAGCACCTGAATATCTCAGCACCTGAACATCGAATCTCCAAATTTGACTGAAACATGACCTTTTTTTTATTGAGCTCAATAGAGTTAAATCCCCTATTGGGTAGTGCAATGACCTTGTCCTGCAACCTTCTGGTGAGACAATGAAGTCAATCAGTAACTGGCGATACATACATATAAGCGGCGGTTAAAAACCATATACTTTCTAAAACAACAGGGTGCATCGCTAGGGACAGAATGAGCTATAACTTCTAACTAAAGACAATGAAAGGAAAAAAGACAAAGGACAATGAACAGCTTTAAGCTCACAAAAAAACAAAAACAACTCCAGAAGAAACCCAAACCAATAAATTGATGACACTGTGAAGGCGGTCTGTTGGTTGATACATTGGTGTAACCTTAAGAAGATTGATACTATTTATTTAAATACATGACGGGGGAGGGTGGGGAGAAAAAAGATAGAGAGTGGGAGTTGGGGGGGGGGGCGTGTCATCTTAAGGGTGTCACTGGTAAAAATTAATTTATCAACGTTACACAAATGAAATATGGAATGAGGGTAAAAGGGGGGGGGGGGGTGCATTTCCACCCTTTTCTGTTTTTCTCCCCATTGAACGTCCACACATAAACCCTACTCCCCCCTACCCCACCCCTCCGTTCCCCAGGCACAAACTAGAAGGAGGACGAGAAGTGAGAAACTCTAATTAAGATTTATAATTACAAAACTAGGAAGACGGGCGCGTGGGGGCAGTGGGGGCGTGGGGGCGAAGGGTGGATCGGGGAGTAGCGGAAGAATTATGGGGATATGCGATCTCTGTTTCATTTCTCGACTGTGTGTCTTTTTCTAAAATGAGGAGGCGTGGGGTCAGCACCCTTGTCAAAACATAAAAGACATTTTTTTCCAGCGTCACCTCCCCCCCCCCCCCACCGACCGTATAAAGGGTGAGGGTGGGGGAAGGAGAAGGGGGGCGTGCCCGTGTGACCTAACCTCATTACTTCGTGGACACGCCTCTGTAATACATCCACATTTTCATGTCTGACAGATCAGCTCAATTCTAATTGTCTTTGAAAACGAGTAAAAAATTTCATCTGAACATTAATCTCATTATGAGCAGACTGGACCGTGGGACGGGAACACAGTGGTCATTTAAACAAGTAGGTCAGAGGAAACAATAACAATAACAAAAAGAAAAACGCTTACTGACCAATCGAACTAGAGTGTCCAGAAGTAGCCAATATGAGACGTGCATTATTGTCACCTACCCTCTCAACCAACCATACACAGTCTACACATTTTACTAGAGGCCGACCGAAATTCGGTTTCGGTTTCGACAGAAGCCAAAAAGTTAGCTTTCGGTTTCGACCGAAACTGATATTCACTTTCGGTCATGATCGGAATATCTATTTTAACATTTAAAATTCAGACTGCAACGCTAGTGCTGCATCTATTACTCTGATTATTGATAATTTCATTTAGTTAAACTGTTGCGAATTAATCTAAGTGAAGTAGAAAATTGAAGTTAATAATAAACGGATTATTTAATCACCCCGAAGAATGTAAAAATAAAATTGAGTGCGGGATTACTGTGCAGTCTTTTAAATGTTGTGATTGGTAATTTCGGTTTATCTCTCGGTTTCGACCGAAGGTGAAGTTAAACTTTTGGTTTCTGTCGAAACTCAATTTACAACTTTCGGAATGGTATCGTTTTCGACGGAGACCAAAAATTTGGTTTCGGACGGCCTCTACAATGAACAATGTACAACAACACAAAAATAGAATCTAGAGAAAATAAATCTCAATATATTTGTCTGGCATTGACTGCGAGAGTGCTAAAAACTCTGCAGTCTGGCTGTATAATTAAGAAAACCAAATACAAAGTTTTAAAAAGTTGTACAAATGTTTTAAAGTAATAATGATTATAAATGTTTTTATATTGCACTGCCAACAAATATACTGTAAGCTCAGAGCGCATTTAATAACAAGCAATAAAACCACACATAGAGCTAGTTTTTTTAATGCAATACAAGTTCAACTGTCCAGAGTTGTACGATTCTATAGTATAGACTCAGTTTAAAGGGTTTTTTCTGCAGATTTGTGTGTTTAAAAAAACAGTACCAGTTTAGAATTTCTATGTCAACACCGCTGTTTCAACATCCGGCGCCAGAAGCTGCTTTTCTGGAACTCCTTGTTTACCTCACTTGAACACAGACCAGAAAAGTCCGCTCAGAGTGACGCGATCTTCAAAGATATTTGACGTAAGCAAGACAAAACCGGAAACTCCCGGAAAAAGCAATGGTTCGTACCCCCTGCCTCCTTCTCCCAATCTCGTCATAGTAAACACAATTTGCATGCCAGTAACCATAGAGACGTCGCGTACTTCCGGGAATGCCAACTCCGAAACCAAGCCAATTGAGAAACAGAAACAAACGCAAATTTAATCTTACTTGCTTATACCATTCATGTCCGGCTCTTACGCAAGTCTCGCTATATTATGTAGTGTCGAGGCAAAGAGCGAGGGCTCCCCTGAGGGCGCTGAATAAGGTGGAATGCCCATTTTTTTTACAAAGTTGTGTTACACTTGTAATAAATTACGAGTGTATTTTTTTTTTAAAAAAAAGCACACACACACAGCTCCCTTGTCCCCCAGGGGTGCCGTAAACGCCAGCGAGCAATAAGAAATGCGCGGGAAGGGTGTGAATACCCTGACGTAAGAAACATTGCGCCCTGCTTTTCTCTGCACCACAAATAGCCGAATTCCCGTTTGGCGCACAAAATTGCATGACGTTGTAATGTGTGTGTGTGTGTGTGGGGGGGGGGGGTTACATATTTGGACGGAGATAAATGGATGTAGGGTTAGGGAGGGGAGTAATTTGAAAAACTCATATTATACCTTTGTGACGTATGTTGAACTCAATGCAGACGTCGTTATTAAAGAAATGAAAAGTAGGGGGGGGGGGAAAGGAGATAGTGAAAGTGTGGGAACCCATTGAGTTTGACTAAAAATACCTTACCATAGCCCCACCCCTACCCCTACATTCTCAACTGACCTCCCACCCCACCCCACCCAAACCCACGCCCGCCAGCCTTTTAGGTTTAAGTACCTACGACAAACTCTCGCCGCCATCAAACATCAACCAGAGAGTGAGCGAGATTTCATCATGAGATTACAGATCAGTGCTGGGGATGATTGCTCTTCGCTTTCTTTTTTTCTCCTTCTCTTCCTTCCATTTAAGCCAAAACAACAACAAACTTCAACAACAGCAACAACAACAACAACATTACTGGCACCGATATCTCAAGAGATTCAAAGGGAGGGGAAAGGGGGGAGAGAATAAGGAGTAGAAGGGAGGCTCCACCACCAACCCCCACCTCTTCCCCCCAGGGGAGGTTTGATGAAGTCTTGTAGAAAGTGACGCGCCGGGTCTACCTTTCTGGAGTAACCTGGCTGCTGGCTTGGACCCGAACAGACGCGCTCGACGTTTTAAACCAACTTGGACAAAACAAAACTAGTGAGGTGGGAGGGACGGGTGGGGGGGATGAGTAAATCAGGAGGGACGGGTGGGGGGGATGAGTAAATCAGGAGGGACGGGTGGGGGGGGATGAGTAAATCAGGAGGGACGGGTGGGGGGGATGAGTAAATCAGGAGGGACGGGTGGGGGGGATGAGTAAATCAGGAGGGACGGGAGGGTGGGAGTAAATCAGGAGGGACGGGGGGGGGGTGTTTTCAATTATTTACATTTTTGCTGCACAGTTGTTGTTGTTTTCTTGTGGATTGTGTATTCATTTCAAAATAAAAAATTGAACTAGGCTAATAAAACTAGAAAGTGGATTAATGAAACTAATTGAGGAAGTAGATTAATGCAATTATTCTCCAATTCACCGAATGTGATTGCGTTGACGTTTTCTTTGACTAAATAAATACACTTTACTGGTTGTCTTCTATGTAAGTTTTTAAAACAAACAAAAAAACATTTTCTTCACGAGACAGGTGTCTGCGCTTCAGATTGACACCCCGAAAACGTTTGAATCACGGTTAAAAAAAAGCCAGGTTTGTTATTTTCATTTTTGTTGGGGGGGGGGGGGGGAGTGTCACCGAACCTACCCAGCTATGATGAATATATGACATTAGTTTTAAGGAAAGGAAAAGACAGCTGGCCACACAATCCCCTTTTTAATACAGTGTCCAGAAAAAACCGCGCTCAGAAGTTTTGTTTTCAAGTAAAGTGGCCGGTCGTTCGGTAACAGTAAAACATTTCAGAACAATGACAACAAAAAAAACCCAACAAAAACTGAAGAATGGTCGTCTCAGATTTCTTTGTTAACACCGACATGGGGAATGTAAACCTGGATTGCTGAGTAGATCAAATGTCAGGTGACATTTGTCACGGATGCCCGTACAAGAACAGGCATAACGATGTCGTTAATCCAGGTACAGCAAGCACTATGTGGGGCGGTTAGGTTACTGTGGTCAGTACAAGGCGAGACGGTAAGACGCTAATCCCCTCGACACAGGGCTCAGATTTTGACTGGATATACACGAGAGTGGAAAACACTCTTCTTCTTGAAGTTACGTTCCTTTTTCGTTTTATTTTATGATGTAGGTGAAATGTCAGAAATGTGATAATTGTCATAAGATTTGTACCGGGTACTGTCACCTCATCCAACTGGATATGGATGTTGTTCCGCTGCCAACACTGGATAGTTGTCACCGCTAGAAAACGGTTCATCATTGTCCACGGCTTTTATGACAAATGAAAGTTGTAAAAAAAAAAAACAACCTTGTAATTATTCCACGCTGCTTCCTAGATAAGGGATGCAGCGGCTTCTAAAATAGATACATTCCCATGAAATTATATGTCTCTATTACACTGCCTCGCCCCTTCCTCGATTCCCCCCCTCCCCCCGCTCTCCCGTCAAGCACATTCACAAACAAATATATAAAAAAGAAAAATATTAATTTTACGCGACAATATCAAACAGTTATCTGGATCCATGGGGTCAGGTGAGATACACCGATAGCCTACGAGCCCATGGGATTAAGCGATCCCTTAAGTAATTTTTTGCGCAACGAGCAGGCCTTAAGATTTTAATGTTGGACCAAAGTTGATGGCGAAAATTGAAAGGTGCGATTTGCCGAGGACGAAAGTTAACAAGACGAGACTGAAAAACCGCGACTTGCCGTAGCCCAAAGCTCGAGTCAGAAGCAGACAGCATCGACTAGCCGAAGAGATGCAGCGACTTCAAACATGGCTGAAGATAAACAAATTTGTTTAGTTCAAACAAATGGAAGAGTTTCACTTGACAGCGACTTTAAAAACCAAACAAAATTTTCTCATCTGTTTGTCTTTCCCTCAGGAAATGATTCACCCATGTGTGCTTGTTCGTGTGTGTGTGTGTGTGTGTGTGTGCAAGCGCGCGCGTCTGTGCGTCTGTGAATGAGAGAAGGGATGCGTGTACCGACAGGTGACCCACCTATCCTTACTGCAAAAGTTGTTTTTTTTTTTTCATTTCATGTGGTATCAAAGCACATCTATTGGTCGTTTGTGCAGGTATTTAAAAATTTCAGAATAATTTCATAAAGAGGCGCCACAGTGTATATGACCCTTTAGTCCAGGGTTCGGCAACCTTTTGATAATAGTTTGCCAAAGTAGGATTCTCTATTCATTCAGCGTGCCAACAGCCTAAAATCATCCTTCTCTTTTCTTGTAGAAGAGTCTTGAATTGTCTTTTTATGGGTCATCCGCGTGCCATTGAAAATCGCTTTGCGTGTAAAGTCTGGCACGCGGTCCGTGGGCTGTCGATCCCAGCTTAAGTCTATGCTTCACCATTGTGAACGTTGCTTGGGGACAGCACTTTTACAAAATGTTCAAGTTATTCTTGAAAACAATGATCATGGGCTATGTCTATCTCTTGCAGAGTTTATGAAGACTTTTCAGCTGCAACGTTCGGGCTAAATAGCTAAGTAAATTTAGTAGCTAAAACCTAACAGCAGGACACATACACAAACACCTACACAAACGCCCATACAAACACTCATACAAACACTCACATTAATGTCCATGTTAAAGGTTTGTATACTGACACAACCATTGCTATTTTACCTATTTTTATCTAGGCTGAGATTATCTTGATTGAAAACAAACGGCCGGAAAATGTAAACATCAATTAACTTTAACGTTTTTTTTTAAAGATCAAGGTTATGTTTAAGGAAGAGGCGAAGCATGCATTTGTTCAACTGCATTTGGAAACGACGATAAACGTGAGTTTAAATAATGAGGAGAAATGTACAGACAGATACACGGATCGACATGTAGACTATATACATATATATATTTATTATTTACATAGACATATATTTACAAATATATATATATATATATATATAGCCAGAAAGATAGATAGACATATAGGTAAATATAGACAGACAGATATGTATGTATAAGTATATATTTCAAATATATTTGATTTAGACAGTAATGAATTAGTACCTGAAAGAGAGAGAAAGAAAGAGAGGAGGATGAGAAATCAGTTAGAATAGCAAAATACAACAGATACAGATATAATATGCGAGACACTTGAGGATGAAGATGGTGGAACCAATTTTCAAGATGGTGGAACCAATTTTCAAGATGGTGGAACCAATTTTCAAGATGGTGGAACCAATTTTCAAGATGGTGGAACCAATTTTCAAGATGGTGGAACCAATTTTCAAGATGGTGGAACCAATTTTCAAGATGGTGGAACCAATTTTCAAGATGGTGGAACCAATTTTCAAGATGGTGGAACCAATTTTCAAGATGGTGGAACCAATTTTCAAGATGGTGGAACCAATTTTCAAGATGGTGGAACCAATTTTCAAGATGGTGGAACCAATTTTCAAGATGGTGGAACCAATTTTCAAGATGGTGGAACCAATTTTCAAGATGGTGGAACCAATTTTCAAGATGGTGGAACCAATTTTCAAGATGGTGGAACCAATTTTCAAGATGGTGGAACCAATTTTCAAGATGGTAGAACCAATTTTCAAGATGGTGGAACCAATTTTCAAGATGGTGGAACCAATTTTGACTGTCTCGTCTACCACCAATAGAATTCACGTAGCATAAAGAAAGTGGCAGGAACAGTTCACCAGAATATTGCTGACCCAGGTTGTGTGTGAGCTGTATAATGACATGCAACCTGTCTTGGACAAACTCGTGGAACTCTGTGTATCTCTCGGTGAGGGGTTTTGGTGAATTTGGTCAATACCAGATGTTGTCTGGGAATTTTGAAAACTAAAGGGGTCGGTTGTCATAACAGTAGCCTACTTAGCACAACTGTGTGCCCCCCCCCCCCCCCTACTAACCATTGATTGGATCTTCCCGTTTATGTGCGTGTGTCTGTATCTTCGTATATTAAATGAGGCTGGCGAGCAGAGGGGGGGGGGGGGGGGGTAAAGTTTAGTAAATTCAGAATTTTGCAAACCACGTGACTGAAGAAAGTTTAACGATTGGTCGAGTTTCAAATCGTTGTAAAGTCAAAGTCTATGACTTTTTTTTACCATTAAGTGTGGGTAGGGAGTGGGGAGAACGGCAGAAGAATTTTAATTTTAAATTCTGAAAAACAATACATTTTCAAAAAAGAGGGGTAAAATGGCGGTCATATCTTCACTAGGCCGGTATAGCAGAAATATTTCCAAGAATAGGTACAATCGCCCCGCCCCTCCCCCCCTCCCACTTTAATTTCTCCTTCCGTGCTGGTTTTTCTTCTTTAGTTAAAAAATATATTTTTATTTTGTACTAGAATAGATTCCCCGTGAGATGTATCTTTATTTATGGCGGCACCCAGATGGGGCGCTGAACTCTCTCTGTGTCTATTTATAGGTCTTCAGGGGCGGGGGGGACGACGTCTCGTTTGACATGGCGAGGGTTGAGTTTTTTTTATCACGACCCTTCTCGACATCAACCTTTGCGCTCGTTGTAGTTTCTGTTCGAACTGTAGGAAGGAAAACGAAGAGAGGGGTCGGGGCTGGAAGGGGGGGGGGGGGCTACTAGTCCAGTGTAGAAATATTTATTTAAAAAAACGTAATAATAGCGATACTATATTTGTGGGACTTAATGACGATGATGTGAACGGGTGTGAAATGGTGAATGTATTGATAATGATAGAGCCTAAAAATCAATGCGACCCTAGAGAACAATTTTTTGGCGCATGCTTACGACATGTCTTACTGAAAGGTCACCAATCAAATGACATGCACACTCCATGTACAGATGTCAGGACAGAATACACTTACACGTACACACACACACGCACACACAAAGATGAACAGGAGGGGGAACGGGGTGGTGTCTAAATGGTCACGTGACCATCAACAATGATTGAACGTCGCATTTTAAGGAAAGAAAAAAAACTTGGTTTTGAACGGAAGTTCGATACTTCGAATATGATAATTCATAATGCAAGGCCCCGGAGAGGAGGGGGTATGAGGGTGAAACGGGTAGCGTGTGAGGCGTTGGGGAAGGGGGAGAGGAGGTCTGGGGAGTTGGAGGGAGGGGTGGATGGATGATATGACATAGAAGGGTGCTGCGACATTTCATTCATCTAATGAGTTTGGAGGCACAGATGGCGTCAAGACGGGTTAGCGGCAGATAGCATTGTTCTTCCTCACACAGGGAACCAACAAAATATTAAAAACGGTATCAGTAGCACAATGTAGTTGAGAAGAAAGGCGTGAGAGGGGCGCTGATCAGAAGGGAGGGAGGGGGCTGCAGAGAAAGACGTGTGGCGTGGGTGGCCAGTAGGGGGTGAGGCATCTCTGCGTGCGGGTTTATTAAAAAAAAATCTCTCGCTACGGGATCAAAAAAGTGATAGGGAGTGAAAGAATTCGGAAAACAAAAGCAAAAACACAATGTGTGACAATGAAATGGAGAAGTTGAGGGAGGCAGGGACTTGGATTGATTGAAAGTAAGAGAGATCTGGGATAGAGAGATTGCCCATACCACCACATACCCCAGCCCTCAACCAAATGTGGTCAAGAATCCAAGACAATTGGTGCCGTGGGTCTTTATCGGGGCAAATCAGAGTGACCGTCAGATGCCCATCGCGCGTCCGGTGGGCACGCCTGGGCATCGAATTCCCATTACATCATCTGTTCTGAGAATAAGATTCTTTTTAATATTATTAAATTTCTTAAATTGGGAAACACAATTTAGCAGTCTTTGTCATGCCGCATTGTCATGTGCGATCAGACGATCGCCAGTCTTGTTAAAGATATATGTAGACGCCACGCGTACACGGTTCAAGTCCAGGGAGCGACAGATTTAATGGTAGATGATGGACTGGTGGAGGCAACCAGGAAACAATCCGCGAAAAAAAAATATATTTCCTGAACTCTTTCGCTCTTTGTACCTCCCACCCTCTGTACTTTATATCTCTATGTGTCGTTCTCTCTCACACTCTCACTCGTTCTATCAAACCTCCAATTTATCTCCCTCCTATCTCTCTCCTTCTCTCTTTCGATCCCACTCTACACTCCCTATCTTACTTTTTCACTTGATATCTACTTCTTCTTTCTCCTACTTCTCTCTCTCTCTCCCTCTCTCTCAGTTGATCTCTTCAAAAAAAAAAATCGAATTTCTCTCCTTTCTTCCTTGTACTTCTCTCTCTATCTCTCTGTCGATCTCTCTTTATTTTTCTCTTTAACACGTGCTCGCTGTTCCCATCATGCAGCGCACACACACACACGCCATTTTTTTCTAATTATTGAGGAGGTATAGTGGTTAGCGTATTCGACTGCCGTGCACGCGATCTAGGTTCGATTCTCAACTGGTACTTTTTAAAAAATGTCCATTAATTTTACTTTTAAAGATTGTGAAGAATTTCAGAACTTTAAGTTTTCCTAAAATATTTTCAGTAAGTAAAATGTAATAATTACATTTTAGACATGCGGGAGACGGGTGTACGATTCTCAGCCAGGGATAGTCCTAACTTTTTGTTAAATAAAAAGACATGCCCATTTTTAACTATATTTATTTTAAATTACTTTCCAAAATGTTTTCCGTAAATACTAATTATATATAATGTACCCCCCCCCCCCCCGGACAACGCCGGGGAATTTAGCTTGTATGACGTACACACAAAGAAATAGAATCGTTTATTGTAGGAGTGGGGGGGGGGGGGGGAGGAAACAACTAAACAGAATTCAATATTTATGCCACACGAGCCAGGAAGGAGGAGTAGAAGGCACAAGATGGCCGCTTTAATTAAGGTATTCAATAACATGTCAAGTCCTCGAGCACGCCAGCCCAAACACACAAACACACATAAAGCAAACACATGCGCACGCAAGCACATAAAATGCATATGCCCACATACTTCATACTTTTATAAAATGACAACAGACACAAAGATGAACAACAAATTGACTTCCCATAATTTTCGTCTCCCAACTCATTCTCCCGTAAGCTAGCTTTGGGTCCCGTCGGGGTGGAATAGGTGTGTGTGTGTGTGTGTGGTAGGGCACTTAATAACTGTAAGGGCTGACTTTAGTTCATCACGACAGGTTTTAGGGGCCCACCGTTTCTACAAGTTATTATGTGGCCCGACGGAAGGAAAATTGGCCCACGCCCCTGGCCCTCCCATCTCCCGGACAGTTTCAAAATCCTGTGTACAGTGGAAGAAAATATGAATGGTCACGCGATTCTCCTTGACACTTCTTCCAATCGGCGGAGTTCGTGTCTCCGGGAGAAAAGAAAACATGGGGGCGTTTCGCCCAGCGATTAATATAAGGGACAAAAACGCCCCCTCCCCTTCTAATATTATTAGCAAAGTGCCTGGATAGTGCGGTCTCGCGGACTCGATACAAAAGGCACTAGAGAGAGGCACATGTCATGACATATAGAACCAAGTCTTTACATATAATAATATGTTTTGACAAAGAACTATGTCCTCACATATTGGACTATGTTCTGACATATACGACTACGTAATCACATGTAGGACTATGTAATCAGATATAGTACTATGTCCTAACACACATGTCTATATTCTAACATATAGGACTATATTCAGACATATTGTGACTATGTTCTGACATATAGGACTATGTACTTACATAAAGTGCTATGTTCTGACATATAGGACTATGTGCTTACATAAAGTACTATGTTCTGACATATAGGACTATGTACTTACATAAAGTGCTATGTTCTGACATATAGGACTATGTACTTACATAAAGTACTATGTTCTGACATATAGGACTATGTACTTACATAAAGTACTATGTTCTGACATATAGGACAATGTACATACATAAAGTGCTATGTTCTGACATATAGGACTATGTACTTACATAAAGTACTATGTTCTGACATATAGGACTATGTACTTACATAAAGTGCTATGTTCAGACATATCGGACTATGTACTTACATAAAGTACTATGTTCTCACATATAGGACTATGTACTTACACAAAGTACTATGTTCTGACATATAGGACTGTGTACTTACACAAAGTACTATGTTCTCACATATAGGACTATGTACTTACATAAAGTGCTATGTTCAGACATATAGGACTATGTACTTACATAAAGTACTATGTTCTCACATATAGGACTATGTACTTACATAAAGTGCTATGTTCAGACATATAGGACTATGTACTTACATAAAGTACTATGTTCTCACATATAGGACTATGTACTTACACAAAGTACTATGTTCTGACATGTAGGACTATGTACTTACATAAAGTACTATGTTCTCACATATAGGACTATGTACTTACATAAAGTGCTATGTTCTGACATATAGGACTATGTACTTACATAAAGTGCTATGTTCTGACATATAGGACTATGTACTTACATAAAGTGCTATGTTCTGACATATAGGACTATGTACTTACATAAAGTACTATGTTCTGACATATAGGACTATGTACTTACATAAAGTACTATGTTCTGACATATAGGACTATGTACTTACATAAAGTACTATGTTCTGACATATAGGACTATGTAATCAGATATAGTACTATGTCCTAACACACATGTCTATATTCTAACATATAGGACTATATTCAGACTATGTACTTACATAAAGTACTACATTCTGACATACATGACTATATTCGGACATATTGTGACTATGTTCTGACATATAGGACTATGTACTTACATAAAGTGCTATGTTCTGACATATAGGACTATGTACTTACATAAAGTGCTATGTTCTGACATATAGGACTATGTACTTACATAAAGTGCTATGTTCTGACATATAGGACTATGTACTTACATAAAGTGCTATGTTCTGACATATAGGACTATGTGCTTACATAAAGTGCTATGTTCTGACATATAGGACTATGTACTTACATAAAGTGCTATGTTCTGACATATAGGACTATGTACTTACATAAAGTACTATGTTCTGACATATAGGACTATGTACTTACATAAAGTACTATGTTCTGACATATAGGACTATGTACTTACATAAAGTACTATGTTCTCACATATAGGACTATGTACTTACACAAAGTACTATGTTCTGACATATAGGACTATGTACTTACATAAAGTGCTATGTTCAGACATATAGGACTATGTACTTACATAAAGTACTATGTTCTCACATATAGGACTATGTACTTACATAAAGTGCTATGTTCAGACATATAGGACTATGTACTTACATAAAGTACTATGTTCTCACATATAGGACTATTTACTTACATAAAGTGCTATGTTCTGACATATAGGACTATGTACTTACATAAAGTGCTATGTTCTGACATATAGGACTATGTACTTACATAAAGTGCTATGTTCTGACATATAGGACTATGTACTTACATAAAGTACTATGTTCTGACATATAGGACTATGCACTTACATAAAGTACTATGTTCTGACATATAGGACTATGTACTTACATAAAGTGCTATGTTCTGACATATAGGACTATGTACTTACATAAAGTGCTATGTTCTGACATATAGGACTATGTACTTACATAAAGTGCTATGTTCTCACATATAGGACTATGTACTTACATAAAGTACTATGTTCAGATATATAGGACTATGTACTTACATAAAGTGCTATGTTCTGACAAATAGGACTATGTACTTACATAAAGTGCTATGTTCTGACATATAGGACTATGTACTTACATAAAGTGCTATGTTCAGACATATAGGACTATGTACTTACATAAAGTACTATGTTCTGACATATAGGACTATGTACTTACATAAAGTACTATGTTCTGACATATAGGACTATGTACTTACATAAAGTACTATGTTCTGACATATAGGACTATGTACTTACATAAAGTGCTATGTTCTGACATATAGGACTATGTACTTACATAAAGTGCAAAGTTCTGACATATAGGACTATGTACTTACATAAAGTACTATGTTCTGACATATAGGACTATGTACTTACATAAAGTACTATGTTCTCACATATAGGACTATGTACTTACATAAAGTACTATGTTCTGACATATAGGACTATGTACTTACATAAAGTACTATGTTCTCACATATAGGACTATGCCCTGACACTCGAAACAAGGTTTTGGTAATCGATGGGGGAGACACGAAGGGATATGCATGCTACCATGGACAAAGGCGTTGTTTGACGGACACCACATGGGCGCCGTAGACAGACTGGATGGACAGACCCCCCCCCACCAACCCTTTCCCACCCCACTTCCTATACAGACCCACTTTATTTCCCAGAAGAGCCCACTAGAAAGGCAGATTCAGGGAATGAAAGAGAGAGAGAGTGGAGGGGGCAAGTAAAGAAGCATTGAAGTGCCATACATTAGGAAATTGACCAGAATGAACATGAAAGGGTGGAGGGAGCAGAAAGGCGGCGCCCGTGGGATTCCGGAGAATGGGGGAAGGGGGGAGTACTTTGGAAAGCAGTAAGTCAACAATGGATTAGAAGATTAGGGTACCGAGAAATGAAATGGGGCGCGGTGTGAAGGAGGGGGGGGGGATAAATGCTCATACCCCCTACCCTCGCCGCCCTTGTTTTCTACTTCGCAACGAGATACGTGAATTGGTCAATATTTGAAAATCAGCTCCGAGATACCACACAATGGTCCTTCAAACGTACAAAGTAGGTAGACACATTGAGAGGAAAGCCTTTAGAACTCACACAGGACCTAAAACTTATTTAGTTTACTTATCAACTTGCTTTATATTGGTAACAGATGATGCCCCCCGCGGCCTTAACTTACTAATACTGAAGCAGTGGCGGATTATCGGGGTGGAAGGGTGATGTGGGTCAGTGGGTCCACAGCATGTACCGCCCTATACTTTTGTTAAAAATTGCCCTCCTACCCAACAAAAATAAAAGCTTGGTGTAGTTTTACTGAAAGGATCCAATTAAAGAATCAACATGGGCCCCGGACAAACTTATGTCATAGCTTTCGGGCCCCCTGGGTAGGGTACACGTTTGATGTTATGCTGGACTAGAAAGGCCACGGCCCAAAGGAGAGCTAGACTTGATTAGGTAAATGTTAAGTCATATGTTTGGTTTAGTATTAATGATGTAACATTGTTAGGTTAATTTATCAGCAACCACACCACAGCGCAGCATCCACAGAATTTCTTTAGTTGCTTTTTTATTTTTTTTTGTAAGGGTGGAATTCTATTGATCTCTTCGGTGGTCGTGGGTGATTAAACACGCTTTGGGTAACTTCAATATCTCGCTTTACTGTGATGTACGGCGTGGGGTTGGGTGATTAAACACGCTTTGGGTAACTTCAATATCTCGCTTTACTGTGATGTACGGCGATTTGGTAATCACGCGTGTGCGGTGCTAGTACTGATAATGAAACGGTCGAGGAGTAGGCCTATACGGTACTGTTTGTATCTATGGCTTCCGGAAACAAGATGGCGCTGAGTTGAGCGACACTTGGACAATGGCGCGATTGAATTACGGTGAAAGTTCAGAAGAAGACCACAATAATTGTGGACAAGGTGCGCTGGGCATGCTAAATGTGAGAGCACGGAGCGTCGCGCTATACAAATGACCATCATTATCATTTATTATTTGTATGGAACATTAGAAATGCCGAAGGTTGTGTTAAAATTGATTTGCATGCGTTGTTGTCATTGTTGTTGTTGATGATGCTGTTGTTTTGGTTGTATAGAAAGACTGTGGTGGCAGTATTGCCCTGGTAGACACAAGCATAACCTCCGTTATATAAACCATCCTCTGACTCCACTTATTTAAATGTGAGTCATCTTAACAAGTCTACTCCCTCTCCTCCGCCTCCATACACACCTCACACTTTCCCAACCTTTCTACTTTCTATATGGAATGTCGGGGGGTTCCAAAGCCCCCCCCCCCCTCCCCACTTCACCCCACAAGACTTCCAACCGCGCAGTTGTTAGTTGGAAGAGTGGTTATCAGATGACCAGACATTATGCCCGGGTCGCACGCGTCTCTTTTGATGGACGCACGGCACGCCCCCGCCCCTCTTTCACCCCACCAAGCCTCAGAAAAAATAACATTAACACCCCGCTCTATTTATCAATTACAGGGAAACGGTCCTATTTTCTAAGCGGGGAGATATGTGTGTGTGTGTGTGGGGGGGGGGGGTGGCTCATCGCGAGAAACAGATCCGGACGGAGGCGACTAATTACACGGTGCGCGTGATTGAGATGTATGGTCACTTATGATAATATCACGCGCTGAGGCTTAGACATATGGGCACGACTCTATCTGACCTGGTCTTGGTGGTGGAGAGGGTGGGGTGGGGTGAGGTGGGGGGGTAGGTCGTTGTAACCTGAAACTACACTTCCGGTTTTATGTAAAATGTCAGCAAAATTAGTAAGTGGGGTGTCTGTGGGGCCGTGGGGAGAGGAGGGAGTAAGGGTAAGGGTTTTAAAAAAATTGTCAAATGGCATTAGGTTATTTATTATAACATCTCATTGTTCATCAATTAATACTGACTTAAGAAAATAAAACTCAAATATTACGTCATCAATTATTGTGTGGTAAACTAAATGTATATCAATATTTCTTCCTGTTGTATTTAATTAAAAAAACGTAAGAGTAAACAGGAGAGGATGGCACAGGATAGGAGAAACTGGAGAACTGTTGTTGGTGGCCCATTTTCCGACAGGGGTTGGCGGGCATAAGTAAGTCATTAAACACTATGTCTACACTAAATGATTGATTGATCTAAAGTAAGTAAGTAAACACTATGTCTACACTAAATGATTGATTGATCTAAAGTAAGTAAGTAAACACTATGTCTACACTAAATGATTGATTGATCTAAAGTAAGTCATTAAACACTATGTCTACACTAAATGATTGATTGATCTAAAGTAAGTCATTAAACACTATGTCTACACTAAATGATTGATTGATCTAAAGTAAGTAAGTAAACACTATGTCTACACTAAATGATTGATTGATCTAAAGTAAGTAAGTAAACACTATGTCTACACTAAATGATTGATTGATCTAAAGTAAGTAAGTAAACACTATGTCTACACTAAATGATTGATTGATCTAAAGTAAGTAAGTAAACACTATGTCTACACTAAATGATTGATTGATCTAAAGTAAGTAAGTAAACACTATGTCTACACTAAATGATTGATTGATCTAAAGTAAGTAAGTAAACACTATGTCTACACTAAATGATTGATTGATCTAAAGTAAGTAAGTAAACACTATGTCTACACTAAATGATTGATCTAAATGATTGATCTAAATGATTGATCTAAATGATTGATCTAAATGATTGATCTAAATGATTGATCTAAATGATTGATCTAAATGATTGATCTAAATGATTGATCTAAATGATTGATCTAAATGATTGATCTAAATGATTGATCTAAATGATTGATCTAAATGATTGATCTAAATGATTGATCTAAATGATTGATCTAAATGATTGATCTAAATGATTGATCTAAATGATTGATCTAAATGATTGATCTAAATGATTGATCTAAATGATTGATCTAAATGATTGATCTAAATGATTGATCTAAATGATTGATCTAAATGATTGATCTAAATGATTGATCTAAATGATTGATCTAAATGATTGATCTAAATGATTGATCTAAAGGACTCGAGCTTTCTATTTATTCTAACGTGTTTTTGTAATCACAGTTCATCAAATGGGGCGCAGTTGCGTTCGGCCGGTGTAGCGAAGGTCCTGGGTTCGAATCCTGATCAAGGCTAGGATTCGTTCTGGGGTCTGGAGGGTTGTCCATGAGCCTACCCAGCTCTCATGGGTAACTGAGTTTCAGTTGGGGTAAAGTAAAGGTGGCTGGGCATTGTGCTGGCCAAACAATCCCCACAGTATGCCGTGGTCACAGAACCCGGTGAACGCTGCTTCACCGGCCCTATGGATTAATTTGGTCCCACGAAATACTTACTTTTTTTTGTACTGTTCATCAAAAGTTTATTTTAGAAAGAATGCGTGTACAAAATGTTGGAAGTAGAAGTGCACTAAATACGGAACATGTAAAGGGCTAGATGTACGCCCCCACGCCCTGAGGGTGTATTGCTTCCCCACCTCCCACATCATTGAGAACAAAAAGATTTTTAAAAATGACAAAGGCAGGTCGCATATCAAACACTCAGAGCCCAAACAAGACAAGATATTCCCCCCCCCCCACACACACACACACCCTCACTCACACACACATAAATCTACAACAGATCCCATGCTGCTTAACAAATGTTTGTCAACAGGGAGCCAACGTGAGATAATCCCAACCTAGCCACCACATAAAGAGAAGGTCCTCATCACACTGCAGTGGGGGGGGGGGGGCGTCAATCAAGTACTTGCCCCTTTCTTCTTATAATGTGGACTGACGCAGTGTGTGAGTGTGTGTGTGTGAGTGTGTGAGTGTGTGTGAGTGTGTGGGTGTGTGTGTGTGTGAGTGTGTGAGTGAGTGTGTGTGCTGAATTGGGGACTAACTTCCCCCCCCTCCCCCACCCCAAGCTGTGCCGTATTTGGATGACTAGTGTCGACTTGTGGAGAAATGAGTTTAGACAATGTCAACTAGACACTAAGACAATATTTTTTTTTTAATGTTTTAAACTCTACAATTTGAGAACACCGATAAGTAAAGTATCCCGTCGGACCAAATTGATCCATAGGGCCAGTGAAGCAGCGTTCACCGTTTTCTGTGGTCACGGCATACTAGGTGATTGTGTGGCCAGCACTATGCACAGCCGCCTTTACTTTACCCCAACTAAGGTCAGGTACACATCAGAGCTGGGTAGACTCAGGGACACCCTCAAATCCTGGGGAAAAATCCTAGCCTCCACCAAGATTTGCATATGGCGCCCCCGTTATGAAGTAAGGTTTTAATATGGCGCCCCCAATATGAAGGAAGGTTTTAATATGGCGCCCCCATTAGGAAGTTAGGTTTTAATATGGCGCCCCCATAATGAAGTAAGGTTGCATATGGCGCCCTCATAATGAAGTAAGGTTTCCTATGGCGCCCCCATTATAAAGTAAGGTTTCCTATGGCGCCCCCGTTATAAAGTAAGGTTTTAATATGGCGCCCCCTTTATGAAGTAAGGTTTCATATGGCGCCCCCATTATGAAGTAAGGTTTCCTATGACGCCCCCATTACGAAGTAATGTTTCCTGTGGCGCCCCCCCCCCTCAATAAGTCCCGGATTTTTCTTTACAGCAAGCACGAATCAAAAAACGAAGTGACCAAAAATAATAAATGCCTTTTTTTCGCAAATATTCCGCGGCGCCCCTCGTAAAGACGCCACGTATCATTGTGGTTCCGAGGCTTGCATTCTAGTGACCGTTGATCGGTATAGCTCGCTAGCATCCGGGGATGTAAGAAAAAAAAAAAGCTCCGCCTCATGAAACTGGACATTTTAATTCTAAAGAAATACTTGTGACGACATTTTTTTTTTTACTACTCACCAACGGGCGCTTGACATTGTTTTGAATTACAACCAGCCTATATGAGGTTGTGATATTGGTTTCTGTTAATATCAAAGAACTAACTACTTCCGGGATAACCCAGCGGGATCGTCCAATCATTTTTGAGTGACTAACTCGCAGACCTTGTAGTATAAAAAAAAAAACTACTGGTTTAGGTATAATTTATGGTAGCGGGGAACTAAACATTGACATTAGAAAAAAAGAGGACGGGAGACCCGGGGGGGGGGGGCATACGCCCGTCCCAAAAACTAAAATGTATGCGCATATATCACGTCAGATTCTTCTTGCGTCCCCCTCTCCTCCCTTCACCTACCAGTAGAACTGTCCCCACCGCCGCCACCATCCTCAACTACCAGCATCAAAAAGTTCAAACGAGAAATGTATTTATTGTTTTCCAGGAGACATTGAACTGGACCTCTGGGGAGGAGAGGGGCGGTATTGGTCAAGTGGATTGGAGCACCCGTCTCTCTTTCTCTTCTTCTCTATCACTCACTCACTCGTTCTCCCAGGGGGACCAACTGAAACAGCCGTTATTTAACGTTCACCGCAGGGCGCCGCGCCCACATCTCCTAGCAGCATCACCACCCTCCGTTATTTAGGCCACAACGGTGAATAGTGGACAGCTCCAACGACCCTCGCCACCCGCTTTCTCCCCCTCCCCCAATCTCTGTGTTTCTCTATATCTGATTCTATTACAGCCGGAGTGCAGGACAATAAAACTATTTTTTTTTTACATAGGGTTCAAGAGTAACAATTGGGGGAAAATTGGGAAATTCAATTAAAAAGGAGGGGTGGGGGTGTGTTCGCTTCCGAACAACAAACGAAGGAATGGGTTGGCTGTCATGCGAAAATGTATAACTTTGATCAGTTCATCACGATACATTTGAAGTTCTTCGCAAAAAAATTTTTTTTATTCTATCTTCTCTATCTTGGTTTTTTATTCTTGAAACCTTTCAAAAAATGAGTCGTTTGGTGAAACAAGCCAGACCAGCGACACGAGACAATGTGTGATTGTAGGTGGTTAGTAGGTGGATATAATACATTCAGTGGTCTCAAACGTGTGGATAACTTAGACACGTAGACAGGTAGATAGATAGATGAAAGATAGATATCTAAATAGACCTAAAGAAGGCAGACGGAGATGTGAACAGATGGACTGATAAAATAGCTAGTCAGAAAGATAGATAGAAAAATAGATACATATAATAATAATAATATATATATCTATCTATCTATCTATCTATGTATCTATATATATATATATATAGTGTCCTAAATTATATATTTTAAACGGAATTAGGACAGGGGAAGATACATTAAACAATGGGGCGTTTCAACAGGGAGGTAATAAATATTTTAGTGGAATTTAGCATGAACTCTGAGCACATTGAGTTCTATAGTTTAAAAATTTTTTTTTTTTCGGGACGAAACGTGTAGAAAAAAAAAAGAAAAGAAAACTCTGGCCATTACTTTGTGTTGCCAGTTCACCGTTTGGCTTTGCATGTAGAAAACGTCATAGATTGCACTTGGTGATTTCAGTGTGACGAGGAAAGAACTCTTTGTGTCGGCATGTTTCCCCTACAGATAGACAAGTCTCTTAATTGTCTTTCTGTCCGGTTTTTTCTTTCTTTTATTTTCTTTCTTTTCTTCAGAAACTGTCTTATCTCTCTTTTTACGGGGCGAAAATATAATAAATCACCTTTCAAGTTTTGTTGCAATTTTACCCTCACCCCTCCCCTTCCTGTTTCATCCTGGTATTACGTAATTGGGGAGAAAGGAGAGGGGGGGGGGGGGTACGGTGGTCTACCGACAGTGCGTTTGGTTAACAAATTACGATTCAATGATCTGCGGTTCAAATCCTACGTGGTACCTGAAATCAGATTTATTTTTGGAAAACAAGGCGAGGGGGGGGGGGAGAAGGGAGTTGCGGTTGGGCACTGTGTTGGCCACGCAACACCCTCGTATAGAGAATATGTTAAAACTGCATCACTAGGGCTAATGGCCCAACACGGTTACAAAAAGGACACGTTTTACTATGAGTTGTGTACACCTGCACACCTGCATTGCTTTATGAAGTTTTTTTTCTAATCACAAACTTGTATATGGGTATTTTTTTCCTGGTGTTTTAGTTTGTGTGCGGATCTGTCTTATCTCATTTTTGCCTTTTACAAATTATAATACTTTTAATTCCATCAAAAATGTATTTGTAATCATGCGCAGGCATTTTGTTTTATATGAAAACACGGTCATATCCGGAAACGGTTTTTTTTAAACAAGGGAGCGAACTCTGTAGGCTATATTTTGTCATACAAACACACATACAATCACATACACTCACACATGCTCGCTCACAGACACATACATGGGGAGGTATCAGTTTTAAATAAAACACTAGCCTCACCGGCTACCTCAACCTGCTCCATCCAAGTCACCACCAAAGAAGAAACCCACAACAAACAAACAAACAAACAAACAAACAGACAGAGAGCCACTTCAAACCGCGGCGCCAATGGCATGTTTATTTTTTTGTTGGGGGATAGGGCGGGGGAGGTGGGGGAGGGAAGGAAAGTCTCGGAAGGGGCGACAGCACTCGTGTACGACCGGAGCGTAGGAGCATAGCGTCGGAGCGCTTGGAGATTAGCAATGATAAACAAATGCTGGTTTCTCATCGGTCAGCGGAGAGTTTTTTTTTAAATTTTACTTCTTTTTTTTTTTCAAGAAAGAAGGGATAAGTGTCCAGGACTTTCGTCCGTGGCCTTGACCGTCTTTGAACGCAAGCTCTAGAGTCTAGACCCAAAAACAAAAACTAGATCAACAGATTATCTTACAGATCTTGACTTAGGGATAAAACACTTTTTTTAAAGATAAACATTTAGGTCTTTCGGTTGTGTAGATGCAAGGCTTCGGAATAACCTAATCATACCTTTACGATCCGAGCACTGATCTATAAAAAGAATGGATAGCGTCTCCATAATAAATTTGCATGCGCAAATTGACGAGTCTTAAATAAGCAATTTGGATGAAAATGCATTTCCGCTATATTCCCGTAAACAATCGTATAATTATCTTTTCGGCATGATTCAAGTGCATTGTTAAACTTCCGGTTTCATTTTGGTTTTGCTTACAATGGCAACCATTACCATTGAAAGCAGAGATTTACGCCTTGTTGCTGACTTAACATTCACGGATGTTGAGAAATTCATTGCACTTTCAACAGTAAATTCAGGCAGACTACAAATAAACAAAGGCAATAAGTATTATTGTGAGGAGTATGTCTTCAATATCTAAAGTGAGTATGCCAGAATTTATAGCGGAAGGCAGCCGTTTAAAAAAAAAATGCAATTTAGCGAATAGGATCGGAAGTGATGTGTCATCCAAAATGTATGCATGCATAAGATTTAAGACTCGTCAATTGAGGCTAGAATTAATTACAATATTCATTTATCCATATAAGCGACAGTGTTGTCTTAGACAGAATGTGTCTGGAACCAGCTATCCATTGGTCAATTCGGGAACTTGAGCGAATCAAGAGAGTTAATATTCAGGCCCCTAAATCAGGGATCGGCAACAAAGGACAGTGGCCTCAATCGCGCGGATCGCATGCGGCTCCACAAAAACGTTTTGTGCGGGCGGCGACCTGGATTTTCAATAAAAATTACAATTCTTTATTCGTTCTACGCGTTTGAACTTTACATACTTAAAGCGCACACAGCGATTTGTGATAGTACATGGAATACCCCCCCCCCCCCCCCAAAAGGCAATTCAAGTCTCTTCTACAATAAGCTGAGTGCTAGAACAAAATAACTTTTAGGCTGTTGTCACGCTGAATAAATTAGAAATCCTACTTGGCCAGACTATTATCAAAATGTTGCCTTTAAACTTCAGCTCAAAAAGGATGAGCTATCCCAGCAATCCCAGCTCTAGTCCTACTCGTCTCTAAAACTTTTTGCTTCACTGGCCTATATATCGACCGTCAAGGTCTGCCAATGCAAATTTTACCTACCGTGTTTCTAGGTTTGTTACTCTCTTAACTAAATCCGTAAATTTGTTAAACTAAACCATTAGCCAATATAAACATACGTTACTTTCTTTTCCTGGTTATTTTGTCTGAAAGCCCACAAGCAATAAACTCATATCGGTAAAAGGAGTGAAAGGGGCTTGGGGGGTTGGGGGTGGGTGGTGGGTGTAGTTTGTTCAGAAAAAGTGTAAAAAAAAAGATAAAGATTACAACAAACAAGGCTACAATGTCAAGGCCGTTCAGCTGCCTAATCTGATGAAGATTTCTCTCTCTCTCTCTCCCCTCCCCCCAATTTCTTTTCCTCCTTTCAAAGTGAGAGAAAGTTGACCCAGACGGACGGACAGACAGACAGACTTGACAACCACATAAAAAAGGGCAAGGGGGGAGAGGGGAGATAACGCTCGTGCATACAACAAAAGCAATCGCTACTTTTATCCAATCAGATGCCCTAAATAGAAGAGAGAGAGGGAAAGAGAAAAGGGGGACCACTCCACTAACTCCAGCTGTTTCTGCTGTTTCAGGAGTCTACATGTCTTTTATGTCTTGTGTTATTGTGTGTGTGTGTGTGTGTGTGTGTGTGTCTGGTGTGAGCTTGACACCATTATTATTATATACCCAGGTGTTGGGTTGCACTTACACAAAAGACGTACAGTATGTTTTGATTTTAGTTTGAGCAGTTCGTGAACTCTATACAACATAAGTGGTGTCTCTCTTGTTGGGCATGTGTCCTTGATTCTATCAAAGTGTCTGGTGTCGATTCGGTGAAAGTAACGGCGGCGGATGGGCATTGTGATTGCCACACAATTCCCTCCTCTCGCCCTGTGCCAAGAATACAGACACTGAACGCTGCTTCACAAACCCTGGTTGGAGGGGGGGGGGGCAACATGGTGTGAAAGAAGTACTTTCTTTTTTATTCTGTTATGTATAGTACAGTTATAAATTGCAGTATGTTTGGCACCTAGGTGTAGCTAGGGTTCCAGGCTCCAAGGTCTAGCTAGGGTTCCAGGCTCCAAGGTCTAGCTAGGGTTCCAGGCTCCAAGGTCTAGCTAGGGTTCCAGGCCCCTAGGTCTAGCTAGGCTTCCATACCGAATAGAGTCAACTGGTTGCAGTAATGGCACTCTAGAGTTTTCATTCAAGCTTGAGCCTTACTTCTTCTTCGTCATTATACCACAGAGACCCTGTTATACCCGAGGAAAAAGTCCACAATGTAAGGATAAGTTGATTGTGAGTGCTCTGCGATCAATAGTGTACATTACTACTTATAATATTTATAACATACAACAAGAGTTTTAAGTTTAAGCCGACGACGAAATTTCATTTGCTAGTCCAACCCTTCATAGATGACTTGAAAGTCATTTCAACTAAACACAGATGATTGAATAATTTAGAACATCAATGTAACGTTTGTAAATATCTCCTGTTTAAAATGAAAGCCACGACATAATAATCAGTGTTTAGTTTTTATTTTGTTTTTGTTTTTTTTGCATGCAAAGACAAGACAATAATTTTTTTTTGGTCTTTAAATATCTTATTATATGCATTATCCCGGCTAATAAATTTGGCTGCATTTTAAGAACTTTCCGGACAATTTTCCGACGACAGTATATGGCGCGAGAATAAAGCAACTCAAAGAAAGTCTTTAATATGTTGATATATTCTAAATCCTAGAGTGGGAAAGAGTTAGGGTTGGGAGAGGTGGGGAGGGGGGGGGGAGACTCATTATCCGCTAAAGGCCTTCCAACAAAGTCATTTGATGAAATAATCTCCTTGCTCATTTTCACTGACGGCGCGAGCGGATCTACGTCTGCAAACTACAGGAGCCAGGGGTGAAATGGTTATTATTAACAAGTGGAGGAGCAGATCAGTGGGGAAAGCTATTCTGGCTAAGTTATTCACTTAACTCTGGCGTAAAGCAGAAGAGGAGGGAGGGGGGATTTCGGTACAAAACAATTATGGGATAGTACCCGACCCATGCCGTCTTATTAAACCACTACAGAGGGTTAAAGTAAGTCATTACGAGTGGGTCTCTGTGGTACACTTTTGGGTTAAATATAGTAAACATTAGTAGATCGTGGTAATAATGTCATTTGAACGAAAACTACAAGAAACTTTTGATGGTTATAGGTAGATGTTCACGCAATGTAAAACGTTTTATGAATTACTTGCAGTTTTTAGCTAATGAAGGGATAAATCTCAACTATAACTGGTGTGTGTGTGTGTATGTGTGTGTGTGTGTGTGTGTGTGTGTGTGTCTGTGTGTGTGTCTGTGTGTGTGTGTGTTGAATAAGCTGCGTCTTGTTTATACGCCAATGAAAAGCGTACACATTTTGTGGAACTTGACATTGAATACGTTTACTATATACCGTTCATCAATTATGCGTAGGCGAGATGTTGTGGCCAACACAATGTGCCTTTTTTTTCTGTTGTTTTGCTTTAATGACATCATCATGTTTGAAGCTGTTTGTTTCATTGCCTTAAAGAAATGAATTCTTCCAAAACCCCCTAGTCAGCAGAAAATCATTCGAGAATTTTCCAAAAATTTTATAAAGAGACTGAAAAAAAATCGCGAGCGTAAAGATTTGAACCCAGGACTCTTGGGAAATACGCAGTCGCGCAAGTTTACAGACTTGTCGTATATGAACCACGTGACCAGCGAGGTTAAATGTCTTAAAAAACAAAAAACAAACAACAACACGAAGACATAGTCAACAGGAACAGGAAGTTGTTGAAAGTTTTTCTTACATGAGCCAAAGTCCGCCATCATTCTTAAAACCAATTGCCACGACAGCAACAATTGCGGCCAATAAAACATCAAGTACTGTACTGAGAGTATGAGAACAGACTTAACAAGACATCACAAGCAATAATTAACGGCAAGCTGACACTAAAAGGAGTTGAGGAGCAAAAAGGGGGGAGGGTGTGCAGGTTACACGTTTGCAACCGTCTTCCTATCCCACACCCCCGTGGGTACTCCCGGTGCATTGCACCTTTATCTCGTCGTGTTAAGACGAATATGTTTTTTAAGAGAAAAAAAAGAGCAGCGACACGTACCACGGGCAACTTCTCATGAGAATTTAGAAACAAATTTTGGAGGCTGGTATGCACGGAGAATGGATAAATAAATCAAACCCGTCCTTTCAACGTGGCATGGGGAAACAAATATATTACACAAATAATAGGCCTATAGAGCAACGTGTACAACATCAGAATCGTGTAGTTATAATGGACACTAACAAGGGGCGTTACGTCTGACTGTAAAGTTTTATTCAGATCTTTTATGTTGATATGTAAAAAAGCCAAACATTATACCGAGCGTTTTAAAAGTAGGCCCTATTTAATTCTAAAGATTAAAACAACAACTACAACAACAACTACAACAACTACAACAACAACTACAACAAAAACTACAACAAAAACTACAACAAAAACTACAACAACAACTACAACAACAACTACAACAACAACTACAACAACAACTACAACAACAACTACAACAACAACTACAACAACAACTACAACAACAACTACAACAACAACTACAACAACAACTACAACAACAACTACAACAACAACTACAACAACAACTACAACAAAAACTACAACAAAAACTACAACAACAACTACAACAACAACTACAACAACAACTACAACAACAACTACAACAACAACAACAACTACAACAACAACTACAACAACAACTACAACAACAACTACAACAACAACTACAACAACAACTACAACAACAACTACAACAACAACTACAACAACAACTACAACAACAGCTACAACAACAGCTACAACAACAGCTACAACAACAGCTACAACAACAGCTACAACAACAGCTACAACAACAACTACAACAACAACTACAACAACAACTACAACAACAACTACAACAACAACTACAACAACAACTACAACAACAACTACAACAACAGCTACAACAACAGCTACAACAACAACTACAACAACAGCTACAACAACAACTACAACAACAACTACAACAACAGCTACAACAACAACTACAACAACAACTACAACAACAACTACAACAACAACTACAACAACAACTACAACAACAACTACAACATACTGTCGTGGAGAAAGGTCATGAGTGACTCACAAGTACAATCACACATACACATAAAGGGGGGGGGGGCGGTGATAGAAAAAACTCTATTAGTGGTTTCTTCCCAAACACAATAAATTCATTATTATTATTATTTCTCATTACTTCTATTCAATATTTGTGATCGCGTACTATTACACATTATACCTAAACATAAAGTCTATCCTAGCCTATATTACAAAGTAGGAACTTCAAACCATGGTTTTTAAATACTAAGTAAACCCTTAATTTTTAAAAGTGTTTTTTTTTCTTCATGAACTCCAAAAAAAAGCTAATATGGTTAAAAAAACACCAACAACCAAAAAAAACAACAACCCTTTATTATTTAAAGGTAGCCTGTAATTGGTCGCTAGACGAAATATTGAGAATATGATCACACACAAGTAAGAAAATCCTATTGGATCTTAGAAGCCCATTCTTCACGTGAAACAAAATTATTCCTATGTTCTTGACTTCGTTTTCAGATGCCACAAGTTTTCAAAGGTAGAACTTCTCCCCCTCCTAGATGTTATCAAAGACTTTGGTTAAAAGGCTTTAGATCCCCCCCCCCCACCTCCCCCTTTTGACCAGTTTGTGTGATGGACTTGTTCCACCTTTCGTTTATGTGTGTGCGACTACGCCCATGTGCGTGTGTGTGTGTGTATGACAATGTGGGGGTGCGCGCCTGTGCGCGCATTTTCACTTGCTGGCAAACCGTGGCGCGCCGTTCAGTCAGTAGGGGCTCCCCCTCCACCTCGTCCACCCCCTCTCAGTAAACTGTTTGGTAATAGGAGGATCAGAGTGGGTGGTTATCGCCACTTCTATCTCCCCAATCCACCCTCTCTCCCCACCTCCCCTCCTCCAAGTCTAGAAGTTAATGTTTATCTGATCGTCCCCACCCCATCTCCCCCTTTTTTCATGTACAAAAAGTATTTAAAAAAAAAGAAAGAGTTGTAGAGGGTGGGGAAATGACCAAAGAAATCGGAGAACAGGCTCTCGCCTTCAGTCTCAGACTTTGAAGACATTCCTCAGAATTCGCTAGAAATCTGCCCACGAGCAACTGTTTGGAGGTTTCTGCTTTTTATTTATTTTTTTGGTTCTTCATCTAGTCTCGGCCACTAACAGCGTTTATCACATGCCAAAAAAAAGAAAGGAGAGAGAGAGAGAGATAACTTATCGCAGGGTTATACTTAGACCTATGGTAAATATACACAGTCTACCTACACTCACCGTATCATAGTACAAGGTGGAAAGAAAAACTGTATCACCACCAGAAATACCCCAGAAAAACTGTATCACCACCAGAAATACCACAAGTCAAAACCCCATGTAAATCAAAGGGCTAAGCCACAGCGTACACAGCTCAGATAAAGACTTGTGAACTGTTCCACATGAGAATTGTTCAACAAGGAAGAGGGGGGGGGGGGGTGATTCAAAAGCGGGAACTGTTCGGGAATTGTCAAAACTCTTGAATTGTTGTTCAGCACTGGAATAGACCTAGCTCAACGCGGGAAATGCTCACAAAAAGCCTTTAACAGCCCAAAGTTTACAGATTGTTTAGTCACAAATTCATCGCTAAACCTATTGACTCTAGGTATCTAAGCAATCAGCATTCTTTAAGAACTTTCCTTTAATGAAAATTTGTTCAAAGGGAACATTGAAGTCTTAAGACTTCGAACAGGTTCGACATAGACACTTACCGGCTCCGGTGATTTCAGACGAGACGTCACAGACGCGAAATTGGCGCCGAGGTGTGGGTATTTGGGCTTGAATGGTTTCTCCTTGATCTGGTAGTGCGCAGGTCCGGGGATGTCTACCGTTTCCTTGTATGACAAGGTTTGATTCCTCGAGGTCGTCGTCCCGAACACTCCCTTCCTGGTTGACTCGAGGTAAGCTTTGCGCATGCTCTCTGCTGCCAAACCTGGGATGTTGTATGTACCTGGGCCTGAAAGGAAAAATTCGGAAGTTACAAATAGACAATAAGCAAGTACTTCTAGCTAAAGGAATCAAATTTCTACATCTTAAAGAAAACCCTTTTTTTATCGAAGATCATGTTGTCCAGCATTGATAAAATACGCCCGAGTCCACAGATTGCGATGTGGTTATGTTTTTGCATGCTATCGAGTAAGCTATTAACATTTTCCTAGAGCATATTTTTCGAGAGCTTCCAAACAGCTGCTGACACAGAGTAAGGGCAATGGGAAAACAAAAATAAATTCTGAACTGGATTTAAACACAACATGATTGGATATTATTGCTTTCTCAAAAAACTACTTTTAATTCCGAAACGGCTTATTTGAATGGATGGATTTCATTTTGAAAGTAATACCTTTGGCCAATCAGTAGCCGAGTCACCGCTCAACCGGAAGTACAGCATAATGATGTGCTTAAGAAATTGCCAAGCTAATCTTCAAATATTTCCCATATTCTACTGGTTTCCTCTACAGCTAATGGAGCACTACACACACTTAAAACAACAACAGCAGATACACTTACACACATGATAATCACACACGTCCGCAAATTATACCGACGATACAATAGGCATACTGAGGGCGCTCGGTGGTCGAGCGGCAGCGCGCTCGGTGGTCGAGCGGCAGCGCGCTCGGCGGGCGTACTGAAGGGTCCTGGGTTCGAATCTTGGTGAAGGCTAAGATTTGTTCCCGGGACTGGAGGGTGTCCCTGGTAGCTGACATTAGTTGGGGGAAAATAAAGGCGGCTGGGATTGTGCTGGCCACGCATCCCCTAGTTTGCCGTGGCCACAGAAACTGGTGAACGCTGCTTCACCGCCCTATGATCAGTTTAGTCCGACGTGTACTTTACTTTTACTTATACAATACTGATGGCCAAAAACAAAAGCTGTTCTAATCAACACAACGTTCAAACAAACAAACAAAACTCAAATATCTCTTCTAAGATTTCATTAAATCTGTAAGCCTAAAGTTCAGATAGTGTGCTGCGAGGGCAGGGATAGAAGTAATGCGGGGGTGGGGGCGGGGGAAAAGAATTGGAGGAATTCCAAGAACACAATAGAAAGGATATTTCTCTCCTGCCCTGGCGACTGACATTTTTGAGACTGGCGCGGGCGGCGTGTTTTGTTTCATGTCGGATTTGTTTATTGCCACAGAGGGCACAGTGGATAAACAAACACTGCAAGTTTCCGTTGATCTCTACCTGTAGGGTTCGAATCTTTCCGTTAACGAGAACAATATTTGCAGCCGTAGATATTGTTTTTATATTTGTCTCTTTCTGAGTCGTATTCTTTGGCAGTGCGCTAGACACAGGTATCACAATACCAAACGAATACCAGGATACATTCATACACGACCTTTGCAGTTGCTGTTCTATTCAGCCGTACTTGTAGATTGACGAGCGCTACAGATCGCATGAGTTTATAAAGCTAAAGCCAAATGTTAAATCTATTGTAAATTTGACAAACCCCTTTTAAAGCAGGGTTAGTGTATTTGGAGGGTGGGAGTAAATTGCACTTGGTCACGCCCAATTAATTTGGCCCCCCCCCTCCATGGGAAATATAAGAGTGATCAGAATCGTACATTGGCATTTATGCGTCTCTACAGAATCTATACGTTGGTCCCATGAAGATATTTTATTTACACTGGCGATGTTATACAAAATAATCTTTTTTTTTCAGTTCGCATTTAAAGTCTGGAAACCGCGTAAAAGTGGACGTGTGGCCAGTACAACAATAGATTTCTGTCAGGTACCCATCGGAGGCGGTCAGAGTCAGGAACAACACTGTCAACACCCTTCAGACCCAGGGACAAATCCTATCCTACACCGGGATTCGAACCCGTTCCGGTTCGCCGGACCACTTGGCCACCTTACCCTATACACAAGCCTATACCTATAGGCAAGAAAAAAAAAAAAGAAAAGAATGTCATGACTAGTATCGTCTATACTGAGTCTATACCCAAGGGCTGAGCTGTGTTCAAAATATCACAAAATGTCCATTTCTGGGGAAGCTAATACATAGCAATCATCGTTTCGCCTCTTCCATCTAAACCAATAATTTTGCTTCCGCAACCTGGTACATTGGAAACGCTTAATATATACTACAAAAAAAAACAAAAAAAAAACAAGACAATTTGTTAAAAACCAACTCGAAAGATTTTCTGCTGACTAAAGGGTTTTAGAATAATTCATTTTCTTAAGGCAATAAAACAAACAGTTTCAATCTATGAAGAAAGAAAGACATCTGTGATAAAAATATATTGCTAAAATGTATTTATTTATTTCAAACTTAACTCACAAAATCTTCATTTAAACAAAAAATGTGGATGTTTAGTTTTTGAAATTTAAAAAACTGACAGGTAAAAGTTGAAAAGAAAATACTGACAGATAGGAAACACGATAGAGTCAAAATAAAAACTGCTTTCAATGTTTGAACTAAGAGTAGATATTTAGAGTTAGAAATGAACAAATAGTAGATATTTAGAGTTAGAAATGAACAAATAGTAGATATTTAGAGTTAGAAATGAACTAAGAGTAGATATTTAGAGTTAGAAATGAACAAATAGTAGATATTTAGAGTTAGAAATGAACTAAGAGTAGATATTTAGAGTTAGAAATGAACCAAGAGTAGATATTTAGAGTTAGAAATGAACAAATAGTAGATATTTAGAGTTAGAAATGAACTAAGAGTAGATATTTAGAGTTAGAAATGAACCAAGAGTAGATATTTAGAGTTAGAAATGAACAAATAGTAGATATTTAGAGTTAGAAATGAACTAAGAGTAGATATTTAGAGTTAGAAATGAACTAAGAGTAGATATTTAGAGTTAGAAATGAACAAATAGTAGATATTTAGAGTTAGAAATGAACTAAGAGTAGATATTTAGAGTTAGAAATGAACAAATAGTATATATTCAGAGTTAGAAATGAACTAAGAGTAGATATTTAGAGTTAGAAATGAACTAAGAGTAGATATTTAGAGTTAGAAATGAACTAAGAGTAGATATTTAGAGTTAGAAATGAACTAAGAGTAGATATTTAGAGTTAGAAATGAACTAATAGTAGATATTTAGAGTTAGAAATGAACAAATAGTAGATATTTAGAGTTAGAAATGAACTAAGAGTAGATATTTAGAGTTAGAAATGAACTAAGAGTAGATATTTAGAGTTAGAAATGAACTAAGAGTAGATATTTAGAGTTAGAAATGAACTAAGAGTAGATATTTAGATTTAGAAATGAACAAATAGTAGATATTTAGAGTTAGAAATGAACTAAGAGTAGATATTTAGAGTTAGAAATGAACAAATAGTAGATATTTAGAGTTAGAAATGAACTAAGAGTAGATATTTAGAGTTAGAAATGAACAAATAGTAGATATTTAGAGTTAGAAATGAACTAAGAAAACGTAATAGGCTTCCCCATTCCCACATTGTTTTCAATCATTCCCGCCTGCTACAAGGAAAAACGTTTTCTTTTATAATGTTTTAAAGGTTGTAGTAATTTACCCCCAGAGGGGGTAGTAAAAGGAGGTGCGTGCAGACTTTTGTCCAGATAAGCCTCTTTTTATACAAACCGAGGATTTTATCTTTATTTTTTTGTTTGTTTGTTTGGTTAAGAAGTTAATAATTCCATTTACTATAAACAATTAGTTCTCTACAGAATTCAAACATTTTAAAATAGAGTCTGCAATCAATTACATTTTGATCGAAAGATATAATTTGCTATGAATTTATTATGCTGCTAATTCGTGGTCCTTTTTTTTATTTTACGCAGCTTTAAATTATGATAGATTTAACTTTATCTTTCCACTGAAACTTTTTATGACATGCTGCAAAAACCGAGTGAGTTTATTTTATCAAAAAAAAGTAAATTCTTGTTATAATTAAACATTTTGATGGATACGACTTTCGTTCAGAAAATAAGAGTTTAAAAACTTAAAAGTATTTAATTAATCTAATTTTATAATATTAAAACTTCTAATATTGGTCATATCCTATTATTATTATTTATTATTGTAAAATAGTTCAAGGTGAAATTGTTCACAAGTTCAGAATTTGCCTGTTTTTCCTTCTCCTACAAATAGTGATTCTTAAAATAATATAATCTCAATTGGCACTGAATTGATACTGACACAAAGACTTGTACTATTTATTATTGAAAGTAGATCGTGATGTCAAGTCCAATAGTCAAGTCCAGTAATGGCCCCGTTGTTTTATGAACGCCTCAAGAGTAATAGAGCTGATTCTTAAGTTGTAGGTAGGAATATTTAGTTACAAAATAAATAATCACATCTCCGAAGAGCAATATCTACAGAGAGGTCAATATAAATTTAATTAAAAGATATTGACGTAAGCTAAGATAATTTCCTGCAAGTATTTGAAACTTTTCTCTGCATGCGTTAACTTGGGGAGGAGGGGAAAGGGTTTGAAACTAAATTATCACAATGGGTTTGGGAGATCGGCTTCCAGAATGTAGGGGCTGTAGGGGGCCTAGATTTTCGTAGCTAGTTCGTCTCAGGTAACAGTAATTCACAATGAGAACAGTTCTAAAGAATGCAACCTCCCACAGAGAAAATCTCCAAACATTTCATGGAACCGGAAATGATTCAACTCTGAATGAAAAAAGAGGCGAAACGCAAAAGACAACGGTAGAAGATTTTTTTTTTTTGCTGTTAAGCGAACAGGATAAAGAAATGAAACACCAGGATGAATAGTGATGAACACCACTGGTTCAAGTTTGTCTGTTGTAGAACGAGTTTGTCTGTTGTAGAACGAGTTTGTCTGTTGTAGAACGAGTTTGTCTGTTGTAGAACGAGTTTGTCTGTTGTAGAACGAGTTTGTCTGTTGTAGAACGAGTTTGTCTGTTGTAGAACGAGTTTGTCTGTTGTAGAACGAGTTTGTCTGTTGTAGAACAAGTTTGTCTGTTGAAGAACGAGTTTGTCTGTTGTAGAACGAGTTTGTCTGTTGTAGAACGCTAATTACAAGTGGCGTTGCTTATTGCTGCCAGTGGCTCCACCATCATATTTTAAAGTTTCCACCAAGCTTGTGATATAATATTCTTGCTATTTGCCCCCAACACACACCATCACACCTTCCTACATTATTTGAATTTCCATTTACGCCACGTAACCTTGCCACCCCCCACCCCTCTTTCAGGTTTGAACGAACACCCTACAGCCTAGACATATTTTAGTCTATAAAAAACGAACACCCTACAGCCTAGACATATTTTAGTCTATAAAAAACGAACACCCTACAGCCTAGACATATTTTAGTCTATAAAAAACGAACACCCTACGGCCTAGACCTATTTTAGTCTATAAAAAACGAACACCCTACAGCCTAGACATATTTTAGTCTATAAAAAACGAACACCTTACAGCCTAGACCTATTTTAGTCTATAAAAAACGAACACCCTACAGCCTAGACCTATTTTAGTCTATAAAAAACGAACCCCCTACAGCCTAGACCTATTTTAGTCTATAAAAAACGAACCCCCTACAGCCTAGACCTATTTTAGTCTATAAAAAACGAACCCCCTACAGCCTAGACCTATTTTAGTCTATAAAAAACGAACCCCCTACAGCCTAGACCTATTTTAGTCTATAAAAAACGAACACCCTACAGCCTAGACCTATTTTAGTCTATAAAAAACGAACACCCTACAGCCTAGACCTATTTTAGTCTATAAAAAACGAACCCCCTACAGCCTAGTCCTATTTTAGTCTATAAAAAACGAACCCCCTACAGCCTAGACCTATTTTAGTCTATAAAAAACGAACACCCTACAGCCTAGACCTATTTTAGTCTATAAAAAACGAACACCCTACAGCCTAGACCTATTTTAGTCTATAAAAAACGAACCCCCTACAGCCTAGACCTATTTTAGTCTATAAAAAACGAACACCCTACAGCCTAGACATATTTTAGTCTATAAAAAACGAACACCCTACAGCCTAGACATATTTTAGTCTATAAAAAACGAACACCCTACAGCCTAGACCTATTTTAGTCTATAAAAAACGAACACCCTACAGCCTAGACCTATTTTAGTCTATAAAAAACGAACCCCCTACAGCCTAGACCTATTTTAGTCTATAAAAAACGAACCCCCTACAGCCTAGACCTATTTTAGTCTATAAAAAACGAACACCCTACAGCCTAGACCTATTTTAGTCTATAAAAAACGAACCCCCTACAGCCTAGACCTATTTTAGTCTATAAAAAACGAACCCCCTACAGCCTAGACCTATTTTAGTCTATAAAAAACGAACACCCTACAGCCTAGACCTATTTTAGTCTATAAAAAACGAACACCCTACAGCCTAGACATATTTTAGTCTATAAAAAACGAACACCCTACAGCCTAGACCTATTTTAGTCTATAAAAAACGAACACCCTACAGCCTAGACCTATTTTAGTCTATAAAAAACGAACACCCTACAGCCTAGACCTATTTTAGTCTATAAAAAACGAACCCCCTACAGCCTAGACCTATTTTAGTCTATAAAAAACGAACCCCCTACAGCCTAGACCTATTTTAGTCTATAAAAAACGAACACCCTACAGCCTAGACCTATTTTAGTCTATAAAAAACGAACCCCCTACAGCCTAGACCTATTTTAGTCTATAAAAAACGAACCCCCTACAGCCTAGACCTATTTTAGTCTATAAAAAACGAACACCCTACAGCCTAGACATATTTTAGTCTATAAAAGGGTGGGGGTGGTGAGCCAGACCCGAAAGAGTCCGTAGCAACCATCTTGTGCCTCTACTTTCCCTCTAGCTGGTCAGATTCTAGTGTGTAGGAGTTTAGTAGTGGGGGAGGGAGGTGGAAGGAAGGACTTATAATTCTCAAACTCAAACTACAATGTCTGAGCGGCAGTGAACATCAAACCCACCCTCCGACCCCGTTGTAATAAAGCTTGAGGACTACCGATATTCGTAATAAAAGTTATACAGACTGATTCCTACGATAAGACTCAACTGTTAGAAAATAATGAAACTGTTGACGCCATTACTGTATCTATAACTCAAAATCTCCTGACACATGCGCAGTTATCGCCAGAAGGAAGACAATTCAGGAGAAAATATATCATCGTTTTAACCTTTAACCTCGATATGGAGGTCACGGTGGCCTGTTGTACCGAGTGTTCTGACATCGTAATTCTGGTGGAAGCTAGGATTTGTACTATATTGTACCTAGTCCAATAGGTTCCTGACAGTTGTTTCGGGGATAAATAAAGGCAACTGGGCATTGTGCTGGCCACACATCCCCTTGTATGCCGTGGCCACATAACTCGTGAACGCTTTCTAATAGATCCATGCAGTTCAATTTGCTCTGAAAGGGTCTAACCGCTCTATCTCTGAACCATCCCCCACTCTAACATGTACCCAACATGATATGGGAGGATACACAACAACGCAGACATAGAACATGGGAGGGGGGAGGGAGGGAAGGAAGAATCGTAGCCTAGATTTTGCTAAATTTCCAAAATGAAATACTACCAAAGTAAAATAAATAACAGCAGGATATGTACAGTTATAAACAACAGACTGCAGGATATGTACAGTTATAAACAACAGACTGCAGGATATGTACAGTTATAAACAACAGACTGCAGTATATGTACAGTTATAAACAACAGACTGCAGGATATGTACAGTTATAAACAACAGACTGCAGGATATGTACAGTTAAAAACCACAGACTGCATGATATGTACAGTTATAAACAACAGACTGCATGATATGTACAGTTATAAACAACAGACTGCAGGATATGTACAGTTATAAACAACAGACAGCAGGATATGTACAGTTATAAACAACAGACAGCAGGATATGTACAGTTATAAACAACAGACTGCAGGATATGTACAGTTATAAACAACAGACTGCAGGATATGTACAGTTAAAAACCACAGACTGCATGATATGTACAGTTATAAACAACAGACTGCATGATATGTACAGTTATAAACAACAGACTGCAGGATATGTACAGTTATAAACAACAGACAGCAGGATATGTACAGTTATAAACAACAGACAGCAGGATATGTACAGTTATAAACAACAGACTGCATGATATGTACAGTTAAAAACCACAGACTGCATGATATGTACAGTTATAAACAACAGACTGCATGATATGTACAGTTATAAACAACAGACTGCATGATATGTACAGTTATAAACAACAGACTGCAGGATATGTACAGTTATATACAACAGACTGCAGGATATGTACAGTTATAAACAACAGACTGCATGATATGTACAGTTAAAAACCACAGACTGCATGATATGTACAGTTATAAACAACAGACTGCATGATATGTACAGTTATAAACAACAGACTGCATGATATGTACAGTTAAAAACCACAGACTGCAGGATATGTACAGTTATATACAACAGACTGCAGGATATGTACAGTTAAAAACCACAGACTGCATGATATGTACAGTTATAAACAACAGACCGCATGATATGTACAGTTATAAACAACAGACCGCATGATATGTACAGTTATAAACAACAGACTGCATGATATGTACAGTTATAAACAACAGACTGCAGGATATGTACAGTTATAAACAACAGACTGCAGGATATGTACAGTTATAAACAACAGACTGCAGGATATGTAAATATCGTATTAAAAGAGTATAGCCGTTTCCGCAGTTTTCGTCCAACTAATAGCTTCTGGTCAGTTCGCCTAATGCACAATTTAAAATAAAAAATGTATCGAGTATCCACGTAAGTTAAAACATCTAACAAATTGATTGATTGAACAGGTCCAACCTTAAATCTCAAAACTTTTTACAGAATCGGTCCTGCCAGGTTTTTATTCTGTGACCCCGAGTTAACCCTACTTCTATGAGGTTCAGGTCCCAGCACTAATAAGAGGAAATAGAGAAGGTTAATACGGCCCAAACTGTTATCTGTAACTTGATCTCACTCCCCACCCCAGACGGACACGAGTGCTGGACCACGTGACCAAAATTCCACGAACATCGATGAAGGGGTTGGGGGGGCGTGTAGAGGGGGTGAGGGCTAAAGGGACACAGTAATGACCGAAGACTGGGGCGCAAGAGGTTCCAGGAGAAATCTCAGAGTCTATTATTCCGTTGTAATTGAATTGATGTTATCACACAGAAGACTTCCATCTCGCCCCCCCCCCCCCGGGGCAGTCCATTTCACCCCTCGCCTCCCGTCTCGCACTATAACCTTCTATAATGCAATCGTGATATATGGCACAAACTTCGTTTTCATTTATTTATTTATATATTTCCTTGCGAACGACCCCATCAAAGACGTCTTGATTTATATAAAAGAGCCAGAATTTATTTTACAATTATTGTGCGTCTTGGAGAATGATCCTACCGGCCCCAACACATACACGCATGAACATAAAATTGAAAATAATAAAAACACAATTTCCATATCACCATGATTGATATCATAGTGATAAATTCTTACAGCTGATACGAAAAGAAAAAGAGGCTATTCCTTTAATGGGTTTTAAAAAAAAACATTTCAATATATTTCCAGACATCTCTAGATCTATAGTGTTTGTTTGTTTGTTTGTTGTTACCTCAACATTAACAAACTACGAATTCTGCAAACTACAGATATATCTAGATCAAACTTTGCCGTAGTTGAAATGGGTTCTATTATAGATGGCTACATTTTCGGAACTGAGTGGAACGGCATGACATGGAATTATTTAGCCTTCAAAATAATATTTTACGAATGCTGACGTAATATATGTGTGCAGTTATTGTAGTACTTTCTAGGCCCACTGCTTCTTCTATTCTGGGAATGACCTACTCTCTAATCCCATGCTTAAAATTCCATTCATAATATAATATACTCTCTAAGACTCATAAGTCCATGACTTATTTTCTGTCGTTAATAAGCTACTCTCTAAGTCCATTGCTTTTTTAAAAAGAATATATTGTCCATTCCATACTCTGTCAAGCCTACGCTTGATTGAATTACTTTATTCCATCTAATCTACTATAATATACCAAGTATAATGAGCTAGAATAGTAAAATATATAGTATTATTCGCTACACATACGCTACCTGGTGTTCGCTTCTTCTTGTAGTCCGTGTCGAAGCGGACGGACGTCTGGGAGAAGGGGCTCCTCTTCATCCCGGTCACTCTCTTCAGGGACTCCAGGGCCGTGCGCGGGTCGTTGTAGGCCCCGGGGGCAGGGGTGGCGGTCTTCAGGGGGGCGAACCTCTGTTTTAGGTTACGGGAGGGGGGTTGAGGAACGGAAGAGAGAGAGAGAGAAAAAAGTACAAGATTTTATATTTTAGCAAAGATTGAGAGAAAGTGAAATGCCAATTGGTTTGTGTAAACATACAGGGCTGTCCACTGATATAGACTTGTAAACATACAGGGCTGTCCACTGATATAGACATGTAAACAATTGAATCAATGCGAGAAGTGGGCTAGGGTAGGCTGATGATAATGGGTCGTCCATTTGTACAAGTTTACCGTGTGATGGTGAAACTCTATGGCTGCATGGCTTTGTCTTGACCCAAGCAACATAAAGATGAGAAAAACTAGCTTTTAGTCTTGAATTCAATGTACAGACAGAAAAGTGTATATTTTATCACTAATACACTATAGGGGTGTCTGCAGTTGTTCAGGCTCAGACAGACAATTATGTATTTTTATCACTAGTACACAGAATCAATGTATGTAATATGTCTATTGGGGGTGTCTACGAATGTGCAGGTTCAGACAGACAATTATGTATATTATCACTAGTGCGCAGACACATTGTATGCATGCGTTGTCGTGCAGTTTCAGACAGACAAGCTACTCACCTTGGCCTGTGACAGGAAAGGTGGGTGATCCACTTCCAGACCTTCAGTGTTGAGAGTAGGTGGAGGTGGGACAAAGGCGCTCTTGACCTCGTAGGCACCAGGGCCGGGTATACCCTACAGGCATGAAAATAACAATACAATTCAATACACTAGTTAATTTTTAAGTAATACGCTTTACAGAGCAAAAAAAAGGACATCAATAATATAACGGAAGTCAATAATACAATAACATATGTATCTCCTTTTGTATGTGTATCATTGGGGAAACTAGGATTTTATTTTTACATCTGTGTTGGAATATATTGGTGATTGAATGTATAAGTGAATGACTGTATACATTGGTGAATGTATTAATTTAATGGGAACGATAAGTGGGTGAATCTATATACAGGTGAATGTATACGTGCATGAATGTATAGGTGGGTGATTGTATAAATTCAATGGGTTGATAAGTGGGTGAATCTATATACAGGTGAATGTGTAAGTGCATGAATGTATAGGTGGGTGATTGTATAAATTCAATGGGTTGATAAGTGGGTGAATCTATATACAGTGTATAAATTCAATGGGTTAATAAGTGGGTGAATCTATATACAGTGTATAAATTCAATGGGTTAATAAGTGGGTGAATCTATATACAGTGTATAAATTCAATGGGTTAATAAGTGGGTGAATCTATATACAGTGTATAAATTCAATGGGTTAATAAGTGGGTGAATCTATATACAGTGTATAAATTCAATGGGTTAATAAGTGGGTGAATCTATATACAGTGTATAAATTCAATGGGTTAATAAGTGGGTGAATCTATATACAGGTGAATGTATGAATGTATAGGTGGGCAAATGTAGAAGTGTATGAATGTATATGTAAGTGAAGGTATGAATATAATGGATTCTTTACTAAGTGAAACATATGAATGTAGACCTGCATGTAGGCCTACTGTAAAAATGGTGGCTCTATACTATTTAGTGCATATAAGTGAGATGATGTTCAAGCGAGTACAGAAGCTAGAAAAAGTATGAGTAACTGAGTGTGAACAAGTATGTACGTGTGTATATGTGTGTGTGAGCGGTGTCAGTCAGTCAAGGTATAACATTTAAAAGACTATCGGTTTTGTTGAAAGAAGGAAATGGTCCAGCAATAAAACAGCCCGGATGAAGAGGTACACACGACATAAACAGAACAAGACGAGACTGATAGCGAGGGAGTAAACATTCAGATAGCCTCCGTACACAGATAACTGTATGGGGAGTTAAAGGCAGAAAGAGAAGGAGAGAGAGTGCGGGGAAGGGTGATAGAGAAAAAAAAAGAAAGATAGAGAAACGGAAGAGGAAGAGACAGTAAATGAGAGAGGTGCAAAATAAGAGAAGCAGGACGAGAGATATAAAGACAAAGAGAAAAGGATATATATATATATATCGGCTTATATATAGAGTGGTTGCAAAAAAACTGACATGAAGATATAAAGGGAGAGATAGATAGATAGAGAGAGAGTCAGACGAGAGAAAGAGAAAAGATAGTGAATTGATAGTGTGGGAAGGTTAAATAGAAAGAGATAAAGAGAGTAGAGAGAAAGAGAAAATAGGGAGAAAAGAGAGTAGAGAGAACGAGACAATAGGGAGAAAAGAGAGTAGAGAGAACGAGAAAATAGGGAGAAAAGAGAGCAAAGAGAAAGTATGGAGAAAAGAGAGTAGAGAGAAAGAGAAAATAGGGAGAAAAGAGTGTAGAGAGAAAGAGAAAATAGGGAGAAAAGAGTGTAGAGAGAAAGAGAAAATAGGGAGAAAAGAGAGCAGAGAGAAAGAGAAAATAGGGAGAAAAGAGAGTAGAGAGAAAGAGAAAATATGGAGAAAAGAGAGCAGAGAGAAAGAGAATATAAGGAGAAAAGAGAGTAGAGAGAAAGAGAAAATAGGGAGAAAAGATAGTAGAGAGAAAGAGAAAATAGGGAGAAAAGAGAATAGAGAGAAAGAGAAAATAGGGAGAAAAGAGTGTAGAGAGAAAGAGAAAATAGGGAGAAAAGAGAGTAGAGAGAAAGAGAAAATATGGAGAAAAGAGAGCAGAGAGAAAGAGAATATAAGGAGAAAAGAGAGTAGAGAGAAAGAGAAAATAGGGAGAAAAGATAGTAGAGAGAAAGAGAAAATAGGGAGAAAAGATAGTAGAGAGAAAGAGAAAATAGGGAGAAAAGAGAATAGAGAGAAAGAGAAAATAGGGAGAAAAGAGAGTAGAGAGAAAGTGAAAATAAGGAGAAAAGAGAGTAGAGAGAAAGAGAAAATAGGGAGAAAAGAGAGCAGAGAGAAAGAGAAATTAGGGAGAAAAGAGAGTAGAGAGAAAGAAAAATGAAAAAAAAATGGAAACATACAAGGAATATGAAAGAAGGATAGAAAACATGATAAATCGTGATACTTATTTGTAAACCAAGACATTATATTTTTAGAGTTCAATGACTTTATGGACTTAATCAATTTACAACTACACATTTGATTCTGTTTGTTGTGTGTGGGTCTTTCCCATAGTTTTTCCTCCATCTTCTAATCTATTACATTTTTAAAAATCAAAAGCTAGTCCTTCTTTTAACAAGGTATATATTGCAGTGTGTTCGCTTTGTAAATACACATTGCATTCCATTTTACTTGTATAAATTCAAAGAAAGCCTTTAGATTAAGTCTTTTATTGGTTTATCTCGAAACTAAAAGAGGAATACAATTTGATTATCCATATACAAAGTGCGGTTTAATCTGTTCACTTAACTAATATAACCGATGCTTAAAAAAATATTTCCTTTACTTGGGAGGTAAGAATAAAAAATTGTGGAATATCTAGCTGTACTCAACCAGAACATAGTTATTTCCCCTTTAAAAAAAAGCAATTATCTCCCTTTCCCCCCAGCTTTCTTTCCCCTGTTATCTGCCAAGTCTTTCATACAGTGAAGGCACTCAAAGCCGATAGTCTTGGTCTGTTGGGAACGGTGCGAATATGAAAAAAAGAAAGAAAGAAGCAAAAGACAAAAAAAAAAAAAAAAAAAAGAAACTGACCACCCAGTGGACTTTAATAGACCGATGAGGGTCAGTGGAGGCCAGAGAGGTCCTAAAAAAATAAAATTATAAAAGATACGTGCTGGCGCCAGTTGAGGTATTTTATAGATTGGTTTTAAGAGTGAGAGTTAGAGTAAGGGCGGTCTACCATTGAAAGAAACAAAAACACCCGCTGAGAAAATGACAAAAATTCAACAAAGTCGGGTTCAACAAAGTCGGGTTCGTGAAGCAGTAGGTTGGCAGGCACAAGAATATAAGATCATAATAGTTCATTATCGAATGTGACCGATGAACATTTCATTGTGAGTATAAATGACCAACAACCTAGTTTAAGAACTATCAGTACACTGATTGACTACCTAGTTTCTTTGGGTGAGTTTATGTAATAAAACAGCCACGACCATGAATTTATATAATAAACAGCCACAACCATGAGATTATGTTTAAAAAAGCCACAACCGAGGGTTTATGTAATAAAGAGCCACAACCGAGGGTTTATGTAATAAAGAGCCACAACCATGAGCGTGGTGATCATAAAGTTGTTATTCCAGACATGAAAGAGTCACACATCATTCAGTACAGCATCATGCACAAGAAAAATATTACTTTATTTGATAGGGGTTATGCTGCCATCATGATCAAGTTAGAGTTTCATCATTCAAAGGTCTACAGTCCAGAGAAGTTAATCTTACAGTATATAAGCAAAGGATTGGGTAGCCTAGACATTGTGTTGGTCACTGAATCAAACAGGAGCCAAAATATTGTCGTTTAGACTTGTAATAAATTTAAGGGGCCATAACCAAAATGTCACATTAACATACACAAAAATTTACCTTTTTCTCCACCTCCTTTTGAATAAGCTCGTGATACCTCGGAAGTTTGGCTTCGAACCTCATCACCTCACCGCCTTGAATGTTCAAGTTTTCAGGTTTCACAGAGTGCTCAACGTAAGGGTCGTAGTCCCCGGGGCCCGGGCCCGCCTTGCCGAAAAACTCCATTCTCTTGGAGGATAGCTTTCCGAAGTAGATGCCCTTGTAGGTTTTAGTGGCCGCAGACTCTGGCTGGTGACAAAATGTATACCGGTGGGTAATCACAGAGTGATGTATGATGCTGTTTGAACACAACTAACCAATTTACATAACAACCCACACAATGATTAACCCATTTAGAGCTTACCACCATTGGGGTGTAATAGGCAGGGCCTATGGAGGTGTCCTTGGTCGGCGGGTCCTGTTTCTTAAGAGAGCCGTCCTGACACTCCTCGTAGCCATAAGCCTGGCCCTGGGACGGGATGGACGGTGCCTCAGGCTTACGGTGGAACTTGACCCTGGTGGACTTAATCTGGAGATTAGAGAAAAATTAAAAGTCAACCATTAGTGCTTGGAGTTTAAATATTGCAGATTTTTGCTTGTATTAAATGTACTTAATTAGGTGTCCTTTAGTTTCATACATAGTCTAGTTATCATGCCTATAAAACTATTCTTTCCTAAATTTAATTTCTCTTGAATCAATTAATAAACAACTTTAATTATAATTTAGAAACTACAACAAAACCAAATAATGTATAGAAAAATAAAATTCTCAGTTTTTCATTTAAAGGGGAATAACTGCATGAATACTATTCTTGAATTTGTCCTCGCGCAGTAGTCTCCCATGATCAAAAACGTCCACTGAATGATAAAACGCCACAAGAAAATCTATAGTACATTAAACGAGAGTAAAATATGACACAGTAATAAATCATAAACTAACGTAAGGATGTAAGAAAAGCTCATACCAGTTTCCCATCATCTCCAACAACACCAGGTGCAGACTTGGATTTTCTGCCTACCTCCAGGTAAGCATGAGATGAGTATGATCCAGGGCCTGGTGTATCGGCAACTGAATCGGCAAACCTCTTGGATTTATTGGCCAGAGACGACGCTCCCTGGAATAATCAGCATTTAGATACTACAGCTGTTATTATTGTTAATAAAAGGACAACAAATTAATGTGAGGGAATCGTGTGCCCAGCAGACTATACCTGACGCAACAGATTTTGGGTTACATTGTGTCCCTAGGAAATATTCTAAATATTCCAGATTTGAAAGGATGACCTTTGGAATGGTATTCATTAATCTGCAGCTATATTGCAGCATCTCATATTAAATCAACAAGATACACCCCAACATGGAGGTAACAAACAACATTAATTATTTAAGGTAAAAAAAAATAATTAAAATGTGAGTTAATTACCTTGGCTCTTTCAAGAATTGTAGTGTCATAATGACCTGGGCCAGGGGCTGCAACCACTTGGTCAGTAACTTTTAAAAATGTCTCCCTGCTGGTCATAGACAAAAATGGTGCATAGCCATCTGTGAAGTAATAGACAGTTGGATGACAAATAAAATCTATAAGTGGTGCATAGCCATCTGTGAAGTAATAGACAGTTGGATGACAAATAAAATCTATAAGTGGTGCATAGCCATCTGTGAAGTAATAGATAGTTGGATGACAAATAAAATCTATAAGTGGTGCATAGCCATCTGTGAAGTAATAGACAGTTGGATGACAAATAAAATCTATAAGTGGTGCATAGCCATCTGTGAAGTAATTGACAGTTGGATGACAAATAAAATCTATAAGTGGTGCATAGCCATCTGTGAAGTAATAGACAGTTGGATGACAAATAAAATCTATAAGTGGTGCATAGCCATCTGTGAAGTAATTGACAGTTGGATGACAAATAAAATCTATAAGTGTTATTTCCCTTCAACTCAACACTTTTGTTTTGGAGCTCTAGTCATTTCTTATAAACAATGTTATGTCAAATTTTAACAATTAAACCTTTCATGACCAACACAATTTTTCACGACCATAAGCATGACACTCCATCAGTCAATATACCAGTCAATATTTCTCTCGTAGACATTGCCATGTATTTGACAATAAATATTGTTCAGCAACAAAAATGACTAATTGGTCAATGAAAAAAATAAAAAAATAATCTTCTGTCAAATAAACATTCTGTGAAAGGTTAAATCCTTTTTTTGTGTGCTTGTTTAAATTAGATAACATAATAGCTTTGTATAAGAACTGACAGGGTTAAAATGGGAAACTGAAAAAATATGCTCTGGGTATTGTAAGGATATACAGGATTAAGTCAAGTAAGTCAAGTATTGTAAGGGCTAGGGTAGCTATTATTACCGTAAGTTATCTTCTATCCTATTCAAGGTTGAGATGATCTAGAATGTAAACTCTAGTCTAACCAATTTAAATTATTGATTAAAACAGACTAACAAATTTTAGTTTCAATTAGATTAGATTTTAAAAAATCAGGATTTATATTTAAAAAGATTTGATGTGAATTATTAATTATTTAATTTTAATTAAAATTTCCTTGTCAATTTTTCTAATAAATAGATCTATTTATATTTTAAAGATTTCATATAGTAAAATAATGTTAAAAACACTTTATGTTCCTGTATTACTAGCAGAGCCAGCCAATTTGTACAAAAAAAGTAAAAATGCACTTTAGCTTATTAGAATTTGAATCTTAATATTTCAAATCTAATGTATATATTTAAACCTCTCTCTAGAGATAACTATGGTATTTTTTATCAGTCCTGTTTTGAATCAGTATATAGGACTACTATAAAAGAATTTTTTTAATTAACAATTGATCTCCTACTATTTAACTTAAACACAATGAATTTACATTTAAATCTAAAGAAAACTTTAAACAAAGAGATTAATATCAATTTTAACTGAAAACATTTTTCAATATTTAAAAGAAAAATCTTGATTTTCATTAACTCTAATTAGTTATAAATGTTTTTTTCTGTAAAAAAAATAATTATACATGGTTTTAGTTCAGTCTTCGATTTTAATAAGGGTAAAAAACTGTTTTCCTAACCTGTTTATGTAATGCATCCCAAGCCCAAAATATACATGGAATAAAACAAAATTAATATGAATTTTCTCATTAAATAGGGAGTTGGAAAAGTGTTTTCACCTCTACGTGTTTTTGAGTGTTTTATTAGGTTATTGATTTGTATTAAAACGTTAAAATATAATGCTTTATGAATTAGTACTACTTTGATATTGCTTATGATGTTATATTTGTTGTGTTTGAGTATATTGAGTATAATGAGCATTACAGCACATTTGTACAATTTATTAAAGCATAGGTTTAACTAATCTTAGATAATATTTTAATAAAAATTATATTTATTTGTTCAGAGTTCCTCTTTGTTTACTAAGTCTCGTGTATTATTGGCAATTTTTTAAAACATAATTTTTTCTATTCCTATCACAAACTCCTGAATCCATTAATGTAATGGACAGAAATTATAAATCTCTTAAAAAAATGGATGAGCTCAAAGGGCTCTATAGTCCAGGGTGTAATGTATTAGGAGTGAGTTCTGGAGGGGCTCACCAAAGCTCTGTCCAGGCCCCATGACACACTGAAGGCATGGCGTGCCCTGTAACAAGAAAGGTTTCCGCAGCCCTGCTTATTGTTAACTGCGGTTCCCTTAGGATCAGTATTGTGGTGGCTTGCCCGTATACCTGCAATGTCCCCCCTAGTACAAATCCTATACTATAGATAGGCACATACATCCAGGCACCAATGGGGTCTTTGGAGCAGGCTCATAACATCCTTTCTACCTCCCCACCCAGTGTGCAATGGATAGCAGGACACCCGGAGTCGCTGCAGGAGCTGTCCCCCATTTCTTTGCCCGCCGGTGTAATCTTTTTAAAAAAATTGCCAAAAGGCATAAATACTTGTGTATATCTATGCATGTATACTTATTAGTATTATGATGGTTATTTATATAGCTCTTCTCTCCAAGCTATTACATTTAGTTTAGTGCGCTTTTGGTATAAATTGCAGTGGCAACTGTATGAGTAATAAATATATATTTATAGTATAAGTCTACAATAATTTTGCATTGAAATCTATTAAAGTGTTGATTACCTGTCCTAAGTTTTGACTTTTGTGGAGCATTTGCATCATAGCTGCCTGGTCCAATGACATCAGGCGTGCATCCAACTTTAAAATTAATGTCACGAGGAGCTCTATCATACATTTTCAGTTATAATTGTAACTGATTCTTCCAATCTAATAAGCTTGCAACTTTAGGACTTAAGGTTCTTTTCCTTAAAAAAAAAGGTATAACAAAACATTTAGCCTAAACATTTAAATTTAAAATAACAACACTGACAACACAAAAATTAAAAAATAAGTTGAAACGGTAAAATCATATAAAAGGTGTTTATAAGATCATAAATGTTACATGATAATTATATTCCTATAGATTGTCTAAGTTTTATCGCTAACACAAATCTATTAAAAGTAACAGAGCTTTTAATATTTACCTGCAACATTATCAGCCACAGACTCTCACAGAAGCTCTTAGGCCGCCATCTTAGCTACTACGTTGCCATGGTATAGACTTCCGCGCACACAATGCGATCGATCGATTGTCTATGTCGTAAGACTCGCGTTTTCCGAATTGCGCTTGAATACAGCACCATTTTAAAAGTAACATTTTGTTATAGATCCCCGAAATTATTAAGAACATTTGAATTAATAATCTTGAATAGGTCTAGATTTTATTGAAATTCTTTTATTACTACTGATTACGACAGCCAAAATCGCAATTGTGTCAACAATAAACTTACAACTCACGAGAGGCGGTATCAGCTCTTCGTACAAAAGGTAAACAAAATAGTCGAAGCATTTTACGTAAGTTGAATCGAACTTAACTATCAAATTTCTGTATTAAATGCATTAACCCTGAATATTTCTTATCCGTTATAGATTTGACAAAGTACGAGTATTTCACTTTATTTATTTGCGCTTAAATTAAAATTTAATTTATAGTTATTAGCACTAGCAGACGATGAAAATGAAATAATAGGCCTAAGGCTAAGGCCTAAGAGTCCTAAGACTAAGACTAGGCTATGAGTTTATGACTTATGAGTACTAAGACTAAGACTCTACTTAACTCTACTATGACTGAGACTATGAGTCATATGACTTATGACCCTATGAGAATATATTTTATATATAAATATGAGTTAATAAGTTAATATAACGACTGAAGATTGACTAGTCCTAGTCTAGTCTCTAGTGACACTAGTGAAGTCTAGTCACGTCTAGTGATCTAGTGGGACTAGGCTAGGCCTAGCGACTAGTGTTTCTTATAAGGTTACAGACGTTCCTTCTAGATAGAAGATTATTACGTCCACTAGGCCCAAAACTCCTGCAGGGCAACAGGGATCCATCGGTGGCAGGGCTAGAACCCGCGACCTGTCAGTTGGTTTTTGGTTGACAGTCCGGTGAACTAACCGCTGTACCAGCCGGCTTCACTACAGGGTTATTATAATCATGGACTTAACTTTGACTTAAGACATTATAATAATTAATAATAAATTATAATTATGAAAAAAAAAGGATTGCAATTGGTTGGCAATTTAATTCATAGAGGCCTAGTCATCAAAATAATCATAGACATAGGCTAGTCATAGTCATCATAATTCATATCATAGTTTTTCTAGCTAAGACATAAGGGACATAAGAATAGACGTTCCAAGTCTAAGTCCTAAATGTTGTCATTATTATTTTAATAATAACAATAATAATATTAATAATATTTAACGTTGACAATGTTGTTGTTAAAATTAGGATATTCAAATTATTATTCAAATTGTTAGAAACACTTGCATTAGCCTTAGTGTAGGCAAGGCCTATATAATGTATTTTATAATTTATAAAAGCACATTAAAAGTAGTCTTAAAGCTAGACCTAAGCAGTATGTGATGTTATATTTTCAGACTAAGAAACCAATAAATATAGGCAGTGTCTAGTGTCTACGCATCCGGTGACCGGACAAATAGGTAGGGAGATATTGTTCCTGCGGGCATGTCACATGACCACCGGCTGATAAGCGCAAGAGAAATTTTTCCAGCAGATCTAGGGCTATCATGTATTACATGTAATTAAAGGTCGATGTCCTGAATAGGCTACGCTCAACTAAAGCCTTTAGATTACCCTAAGCTTAAAATTGATATAATAAAAGAATGAAATAAAAAAGGGGTTAACTAAGTATCGTGGATGTTCAGTATATATTATACTGTTTATTAAATTTCAATATGGTGTAATGAGTGTAGGCCTAACGTAAGTAAAGTACTAAGACTAAAGTTACAATAAATAATTTACAGCAGCATGGTTTTATTTTTTTAAGCACAAACCACAAAAGAAATAAATAAAAGTGAATGCTTTTTTTTTTTTATAAAAGATACATTTTATTTTGATTTTTCTAATATATTCATATTGAAGAAAAACACAGTTATTTTGGTATGATCCGTTGAGCTACGGCTAGGTGCAAGGTTAGTGCTAAGGACGTTGTCTATTACCGGTATCGGAATATATGGAACACAGAGAGCTTTATCTATGTTATTAATGGTTCTTTAAAAAGTTTGATATACCCTACTAAATAAAATCAGGAATTTTATATTTTAATTAAATGTAGGATTTTATTTATATTAGTCTCTAAACAATCTTTCTTAAATGAACTGATCTCATATTACCCACACGTATACCCAACTCCATCTTTCACATCAGTAGATGGTGGTCACGTGACATGGCTTTGTTACTGTGGTCATGTGACATTGTCACTGGGCAAATATCTCGTTCACTATTAGTCCGATTGCCGGACGCGTAGACACCCCGATAAATATATTGCGTGAACCTTTCATCCTTCAAAACCTTACTGTACTGCCTAGTTACATTTCTTACACGTACATAATATTCACCAACATGTTAATTATTTGTTGAAGAAAAAAAATCCAAAAAGGAAGCAATTTATAATAAACTTGAACAGGCCTATGTACCTTCTATAACCCTGTTTTGTTTACGAAAATAAAGTAAACCTTGCAACTTTAGGCAGCATTAAACTTTTAGATTAGTAAACTTAAAAATATTTTAATTTAAAATTCTTGATCAACTTAATATACAAGTAGGCCTAATTGTCAAAAGTATCCTTCTTATGCAAAATTGTGCCATGATGTTTTCAGATATGATGAGGATGCCATTCTTTTACATTTTTGTCGCATTGCTATGTTAGTGACATTGCATTTAATAACATTCATTTCATTTCAACACATTTTGTGTTCAAATATTGACTTCAGTGTCCAAAAGTATCTTCAGTAGAGAACAATCTACTGCCTCTGTGTCACTTCTCATTGTTTTTACTTTACATGATTTCAGGAAAAGACCCTACACAGAGGAGATAACCCAACAAATTTCAGGAAAAGACCTTACACAGAGGAGATAACCCAACAAATTTCAGGCAACATGATTCAAACAAAAGAGAGCCAAGTGCATGTGGTGACAGGTGGCGGTGGATTCACAGGTTTTGCTTTGGGAAAAGCATTGGCTGAAAAAGGTTACTTGGTTAGACTATTTGATATCAGAGAACCAGTTTGGGACCTTGAAGAAGGAATGGAGTTTATACAGGTTACATTTTTGGTTATTACTAATTTATATGTTTTGTTATTTTATTATGCATGTAATCAGGGGTATAGCAAAGTTTTGGGAGCGTTTGATCATCTTACACAGTTCAGGAAATGTGACATATTTTCAGTCCAAAACAATAAATAAACCAGCTTGTTGTGTAGAAAAAATATAAAAACAATAATAAAAAAAAATTCTCATAGTCATCAATGACACACACATATTGATGCCATCATTGCTATTTATGCCATCTGTACTTGAAATGCAAAGATAAGTAATTTATTTTTTGGATACTTACCCTGAAGTTAAAGAAATAAAATTGTTCCACCATCAGGAGAAAAGAGCACATATAAAGCTATTAAGAAATCCATTTTAAAAGTGAAATGGTATGTTGTTTACATCCCTGTCTCCAAGTGTTCCTTATTGATCCTCGGAGAATATGATCTACAGAGATAGATTGTACTTGAAATTTTTCTGTGTCTCTTTCCGAAACTCAAATCACAGTATCCTGTAAAAGAATAAAACGTATACTTAGTTTATAAAAATAATAAATAAACAAATTGCTTTTTATAATGTTAGAATGTGGAGCATATTCAAAATAGTTTAAAGCCTTTTGTCTGGTAAAATTTTTTATAGTGAATGGTAAATTAAAAAACAAAACAAATTTCATCCTGCTTTTTCAATTTTAGAATAAATATTTTTTTAACAATGCCTTTTTCAGAATCACTGTTAGATCTATTGGGAGATAAAAATACTAAATACTGAAATTCAATAAATTTGGGATACATGGCTATTGGGTAATAAGCCAAATGCACAACGTTTTACCACAGAATTAAATAATGCGGACAGTGACACCCCCACAGTTGTTCTGGAAATATCAATGTTTTAATAAAATAATTGTAAAAAATCTATAAACTATTTAATGTTATAATTGTGCAAATGAAGCTCATGAACTAAAAGGTAAGTCTTTTAAAACTGAAAGATTAGTAAGGTATTGATACCACATAAATATGAATTTATAAGCTACTAGCACATATGGTCCAGATTCTAGAACGTTTCCATTTCAATAAGTCATTATGAGCCCGCTTCCTGTATAGTATGTCTTCTTTTACGGTAGTTCCCTTCATTCACAAAGTTCATGTGCAAAGTTTGATGACTTCATAAAAATAATCTCAACCCCATCCATTTTTTTCTCATTTTGTGAAGACAAATTATATAGAGTTGGTTCTGGCAATTTCAACATGAAACAAATATTTTCTTTTTATTCCCAACAAAATGACCAACACGGTCATTAAAAAAAGTAAAACTTTGACAATTTACACTGCAGTAACACAAAGAATATTAGTGACAAAAAGATGTCATTATGTCCCGCATTAATAAAGATTATGCGGTATACACACACATACCTAAAACTCCTTTTGAGATTTATATATGTAAATGATAATAGACACTTAAGTTTAAATTTAAACTAAGGTATATAAGGATCTTTTTTAAATAGAGATTGTACATTCTGTTTTATATTTTGTGATGTCTACCTTTGCTCAGCTGTTGTACCATTTAGTTTGTTGGACTAATATAGACCCACAAAGGATATCTTTTTTAGTTTTTACACCTAAAATATATTTTAACTGGCAACAAAATTATATAAATCAAATTAACTAAAATAAACCCTAAAATCTAACCAGGGGCGAAGCCAGAATTTTTTCCATGGGGGGGCTGAACTTCTGCGTGACAAATATTTACCAAATACCTGGGGGGGGGGGGGGGGGGGGGGGGGGCTAAACTTTCGCATGACAAAAATTTACCAATTTTTTTGCGAATTTAGTGCATATTTTTAAAAAATCATGAAAAAATTATTTTTTTTTTAATTCCAGGGGGGCTTAGCCCCCCTCAGCCCCCCCCCCCCCCCCCCCCCTGTGGCTTCGCCTCTGAATCTAACAATGATTTTATTATTTTTCTAAATGTTATATTCATCAATCATCCAGACTATGTCTATTTCTGAAAAGCATCTTCTTTCCACGACATGTCATTCAAAATCCATTTTCTAAAACACTCAACAGTTTTTTTTTACAAACAGAAAATTACAAAATTAAAACCATTGTCCTCAAACTTTCCATTTGTGTGCTTGTATGCATGTGTGTGATAAAACCAGCTTTATTTTCTTCTCCATTCAATGCAAGATTTTCATTGCTTTCAACTCCATGTTCATTAGGGCGACATTGTGAATGAGAAAAAACTGTGTGAAGTTATCAAGGGAGCTAATGCTGTTTATCATCTGGCTTCCTACGGAATGTCAGGAAGAGAGCAGGTTAGAGCATTACTCTTTCCTTTTTTATTCTTCCTTTTACAATTGCATTTTTATTGATTTTTTTTTCTTCAAATCTCTCACAGTTAACTCAAGATTTCAAAACATATATAATAATCTTATCATTATACATGCAGAATCAGGCTAATGTTAAGTTATTTGTAAATTAGAGGAAAAGATAAAATTGCTGCCCGCCCTCACTGACACTGAAAGTATAATCTCCAGACAATAGAAACAGTTTATGTGCTGCCAGAATTATTGTAATGTGGTATATGAAAGCTTAATACCGTATCTCACAACTAAATGACATTATAAGTTGAACAAAAAAAATAGAATTATCATAAAGTATATTTCTCTATTCTAAAGACATTTACAGTAGTGCCTCAGGTTACGAACCTAATTTGTTTTTAAACTCGGGTTGTAACCAGAAACGTTTGTAACATGAAACATTGAAATCAATGCAATAAACTCAATCCATTTCAAGATTAATTTGTTTTTATATTGTTTTAAAGTTAAAATCCAGTTGTTCACGTGACAGAATGTATTCAATAAAGAGAAAAAACAAACAAAAAAAAAAGTTTTATTTTCATTGATCCAGATTAAGAGAAGATTTTCAACTGTCTCTAAAATTTGAGGTCTTTGCGTCTGCAGATTAGTTATGCATTTAACCACATTGACTGATTTGAGTTAACTCTTTGTTCTTTAGGATGATGTACCCAGTACCCATGCCGTACTGATTAGTGATGTCATACACACACACACGAACGCCATTTACATATTATATAATTATTTCTTTATTAACCTCCACTATTGTAAATTTGTGCTTCCTAGCAGCACCACTATCTTTCTTCTAACTCTTATTTGCACAAGGACAATAATGAAAGAGATAAACTGAACACAATGCCAATACTAAGAGACCTGTTACTACGCGTCCAAAACTAGGATAGGCCTACTAGGCTAGCGCTAAGTACTGTGAGGTTTTCATTTGTACTGTAAGTGATCGTTTGTCTCTAACTTTAAACCTTCCTATCTGTCACTCTTCGTTCATAACCTGAGGCACTGTTCGTAACCTAAGACAAACAATTTTCTAAATTGTTGTTTGTAACTGGAATCGTTCGTCAGCTGAGGCGTTTGTAATCAGAGGTACAACTGTATTTAGCAAAAATTATTTTTAATAACAACTGTTTTTTTTTTCTAAATTATCGATTCACTTATTACATTGTTTTTATTAGATATTATCCTGTACAGTCAGGTTGTTTTTTTAATCTCATTCGTAACTCATCTATTGACAATGTTGTAATAATAACTTGAATATTGAAGACATTAAAATTGTATGGACACCTCAAAACATTTCTTTATCATGAACTACTCTGAGATTTTTTATTTATTTTGAGTTTATCTAATTCACAATCTCTTCTTATTTATAGCCATTTCTTTTTATTCTTTATTTACCAATTACATCCTATTTCTTCAATGTCCAGGTAAATTATTCACCAATTGTTAGTTGCATTTCTTTAAAAAAAATAAATGTATTTTGCTTTAAAGGAAAAAAAAATATGATCAATCTTGATGTACTCTAGCCAAAAGGCCTTGATTGTGTTGTCTTTTTAATGTCATCTTCATAGTGCAAAGAAAAATATATTCTCCTTCCCTTCTAATTAACTATCAACCAACTCCAAATGTCACATGATCTGTCATCAACTTTCCTTCATGTCTGTGTTGTTGTTCTATTATCAAATGACAAATAGTATCTCTGTTTGAACAATGCATTCCTTGAAATATTCACAAGTTCCCTCCCTTCCTTCTATTTATAATATTGATGTTTATTTTTTTTTTCATGTTCTTCCCCACCCCTTCCCCCTTTCCACTTGTTATATTTATTTATCTTTTTTTTCCACATTAATAATGTTACCATAGCAACCAGAGTCAACTGGGCAGGTAATTTGCAATGTCTGACAAATCAGCTCTCTCTTTCTCGCTCTTTCTATCTGTCTCTTCCACTCTCCCCCCCTCTTTTTTTCCCAAAACTCTTCTGGACCAGTTATTAATGGTTATGTGTGGTGGTAGAACAGAAGGGAAATTATAATGCCCTTAACTCTTTAAGGCCTGTATTTGCAGTGTAACTGTTGGTTGGACACACCCATGATGTGATATGTAGTTTTTTACTTTATTTTTTTTAAATCATATTATCAACATTTAATCATCTAGCATTCAGTGGACTCACAATGAAATGATGACATGGTCACTAAGCAGTTTGCTAAATCTCGTCTCTCTATTTTTTTATATATTGGTGTTGTTGGCTTGACAAATAATTTATAGTGTAGAATAGAACGCACTATATTTTTACTGGTAATTTTAATTCCCTAATGTTATATTGTCTTCATACGGTGTCTTGGTGGTCTAAGAAAGTTTTGGGTTGCTATTATGCATGTCAAGAGTTCTGATTCTGGAAAACGTGTTTTGTTTATTTCATCAAGTTTATAGGAAAATAAACAACTACTTCACCAGCCCTAGAAACCTAAACTTTAAACTTTGTTTTTTACATGAAGTGATTTATATGATTAATGTATTTACATTATATGCAAATAGATCTACTGGTACGTCCTATATATGTGTGTGATCTGTGGGTACATTTTATAATTGTTTTCCAATTGAAATTTGAAATCCCCCCCCCCCTTTCTTTTTGTTCAAATGGAAAGTTCTAGTTCATCTTTTTTTTTGAAAAGTATAATGTAGCCCATATAGAGTTTGGTAGAAAATCTACATATGTATTGAAGATAAAGTAAACACTTAAGTCCCAGTGTACAATGTCACAGTTCACTGGATTGTAATGCTTCAGAAAATTAACATAAACAGACCTGCTCTCTAAGCTGAAAACACATTGGTGTTGTTGTTATTTTAACATTAAACCACAATAAGATCTAGATCTAAATGAAATCTGTTAAAAAAATATAATTTTCTTTACGCCTCAATTGTTTTTTTTTAATTTGTAAAACCTGACTGATTGTCTTACTGGTTTAGATGAATTCAAATGTTGATACTTTCATTTTGGTTGTATTCAATTTAATGTTTACTAAAGTTTTGCATTTGATTGCAATTTAAAAATTAGGTTTTCATTTAATGCCCAGCTAATCACAGAAAAGAAAAAAAAAAGAAAACATCAAGAAAAGTTGTGCTGTTTAATAAGAGATTTAAAATGGTGGATCTTAACATTATGGGAATAGCTATCAAAGGGACATAACTGACTTACTTTTGGTAGCTAACATAAGGGAAATAACTAACTGGCTACTGGAAGCTAACATAAGGGAAATAGCTGACTATTATTTCACTGGTTTGAACCGAAATAATAATATAATGTATAAAAAAAAACTTAATTTTAATTCTAAAATAATCTTGTCTAGTCTGCAATTTTGCATCCAGAAATATTTTATTAATTTGCATTATTGTTTTTCTTTTCAAGATGAATGAAAGCATTATAAAAGTGTTAATGTCGGTATTTTGTTGTTGTCATATTTACATTATTTCCACCCATTGTATTTAGGCTATTCTTGTGAATGTCTATGTGTGCGTATTGGGTTCGGAATAGGGGAGCAGTTCAGTGATATCACTTCTTGTTTTTTTTCCTAAGATCTTGGCATTTTTTATCCAAACTTGGGATATTGGCTTTTCTTTCGAGGCCCTTGGCTTTTTACCTTGGCTTTTTTTTTGTCAAGAAAATATTATAATTATTTTATGTTTATCAGTGGCCAAAATGTATTTTGAGAAGTGATTAAAAGAATTAATGTATATGTGTCATCTGTACTTCCACAGTATATATGTCAACTGTACTTCTACAGCATTTAGCAGACTCGGCAAGACTCAGAATGTCACAGTTGGCAACGAGAAAGGGGGGGGGGTAGATTCAGAGGTGTATAATTAAACATCACATTTGACCACACAACATACATTGATCAGACATGTACAGTTAAGGCCTTAACACCCGCCAGCCGCTCATTGCGAGTGAATAGACAAAATATTCCACATTATATGAATATATATATATATGATAAACTGGAAGAGGTTGAGCCAGAAAGCAATGTGAGGTGGGAGGAGAGACACATTTTTTTTTAAAGAGCTAAACTTATCTTTTCTAAAATTTTAGAGCGGCATCACCGGGGCATTTGGATTTAGAATTGTAGATATTGGATTTGAATCTTGAGCTCTTGTCAATGATTGGCTTAAATGCAGTTTAAATTGTATAGAAATTTGTACTAACATCTAAACTGAATTTTTTATTCTTTGTCGTGGACTCATCGATGTTTTTGTTTGTTTTAAAGGTCAAACTTTTAAAACATACGTTATTTTGAGATGTCATAATTTGTATCAATGGACTTGCCACCAATTTGTATTTTCGATAATTCTTTCACATCCTTATCTTCTAACACAATACAATAATATATGTTTAAACAAAGACCACTGCGTTCTTTGAAAACCTTACATTTTATTCCAACTATCACCAAAATGAACGCATTCCAATTCTATTCACAGTGAGCAGTGGTTATATACTAGAATGGGGGTCGGCAACAAATGAAACGCTTGATAGACTTGGGGCACGCAGAGCAATTTTAAATGGCACGCGGAATATAGCCAAAAGAGCAGTTCGAGTGTCTCGTACAAGAAATTTGAGTGCTACAGTAAGGTTTACTGTTATGCTTTTGTAACGTGGAAAGAATTAGAAAATCCTTATTCGGCGCACTATTATGAAAAGGTTGCCGATATTAGTACTAGAACAGGGGTCGGGAACCCATGGCTCGCGACAAATGGCTGCATCTGGCTCATAGACAAATGTTCGATTAATAAAAAATGTTTTTTTTTTAGACTTTTTGATCTACATATTAATTGCATGTCAATATTTCCTTTAACAAATGAGCTAAAGTCTATTGCAGCTCAGCATCAGAAGAATTCAGAGACATAATTATTGTACTTTTAGTGTTGAAATTACACAAAATGCACACATTTACTTGAATTTTTAGTTTTAAACATAATGTCTGGCTCTCACATAATTAGGCCTACTTTTCAAAATATATGGTATCCATGGCTCACTCAGACAAAAAGGTTCCCGACCCCTGTACTAGAACATAAACCATTTAAGAACACACTTAATGTTGCCAGTCATCTGATCATAGACTATAATATACATGGACCGCTTGCGTTAGTATTTCTGCTATATGATGACTCGAAACACTGATTTTCGGAATTTCCGATTCGTTGTTTCTTTTGCACTTCCGTTTTATTGAATCGCTTCGATTTTCTCAATGAAAAATTAAAATCGAAGGTTGTATAAAGCGGAAACATTTAAGAAACAACGAGGCGCGTAGAAGTAATTTAAGACAGCCTTATTGGTTGCACACGGAAAAAAAAGTACATATAAGCTCTAAAAATAGAGCAAGCGGTCCATCTTATTGTAGTCTATGATCTGATGACTTCTACATATCAACACCGAACCCATGCACTGTATCCTGAAAATGGATCTTTTTTCCTCGTATATTCTGACATTTTCTTTTGAATGCATTTTTTGTCCATGTGACACTGGAGCATGCGAAGAATTTCCCGCTAATAAAGTTTCTTTACGCCCGTCTCACAGTGAGTGCTTACAGCAGGAGTTCACTGGGACCGTGAGAGAAGCGGATTGAGCAGACAGCACGCATGTCTAACGCCTTCCTACGATACAATATGCAAGGTATGAATTTCCCCATTGTCCCGTAATGGCGTCCGGCCATGAGATGGGTTGCCGAGACAAATTAGAAAAAAAAACAACAACGATAACTTGAAACCCGTATTACAATGCAATAATAAAATCGTTATACGACTAAATACTATGCTATATATATGCGCTAACGAGTGTCTGTAACATACGTTATAAGAAGAATATACACAGGGCCACCAGAAAAAAATGTTTTCTCACTTATATGAATTACTGTATATAAATATAATGGTTTATAAATGTCGAGTCTATGTTGAGGATTGTTGAAACGGTCAACAACTGAACATTTAGTTGACTAATAAGTTTTATTTTTTCCCCAGTCATTAATAGCATGGATAGAAGCGCTATAGAAATGCCCATTCTTATCTTATTATTTTGAGTTATCTCCCTTGTGTCGTGCACTACTTTTTTTTTTTAGCGTTGGCCTAATGTGTAGTTCAATATCTCAATAATGAGCACGAGGTAAAAAGTAGTGTTTGTATAAATCTAAGAAAGGAAACTATTAGTGTGTGTGTTTTTAGAACATTGTAATTACAACATGTAATACTTTATTACCGTATATACTCGCGTATAAGTCGCACTTTTTTTACCGAAAATTTGGACAAAAAGTAGGGGTGCGACTTATACACCCAACACTGTTTTTGAAAAGTTTGAAAAACATCACTACTCTGTCATAAAGTTTCCAACATAACCCGTATAGTTGATTGGAGTTGTGTAGAATTACTAGGATATGCGTAGGCATACATTTTACATTTAGAAAACTTTCGTAGGTGTAAACATTACTATCTTTATATGACTGAAATTGAAATCGACAAATATTTTAGGTTTTCAGACCCTCACCAACCCGCTTTTCTTTTGAACTTTTGGACCAATTTTGTATTTCCAAAACGTATCGTAAGTTTAAAGGCGGCATTTTCGGTAGGCTTATTGAGCACAAATTACAGTATGGTATGAATCTAAATGTGTGAAAGCCTGTATAGGCCTATAATGTAGGTTGGCATAGAAGCTTAAGATGCGTTTTATTTAGTACTTAAGGTCTAGGCAGTTTTGTGCATTCCGATAAAACCGCGCAATGTCTAGGCAATGTTTCTAAAACTACGATCGGCAGATGGACGCGTGAAATGTCAATAGTTGTTTTTTTCCATTAGTTGCATGTAAGAGGTGAAAGAAAACACATCTTATTATATGTCGGTCGCGCAGACGGACTTGAAATCATTACAAACAATGTTAATGGTAAATAGGACACATGTATAGCGCGTCATAAATGCCGGCGCCTCCCAGTCTCCAGTCTAGGCGACATTGAGTCTAATGACGTACTTCAAAGACTTTTTTTGTGTGTAGTGTTACTATAGGGATAGAAACTTGAGTAAGGGGAGGGACTTTGATTGAAGAAACAGATACCTTACTTTCTCATCTCACTCATGTCTGTAGGCCTATAGATCGGTTGTTAAAAATAAATGAAGCCCTGCCTTTATTTGATTATGTTTGCCTTATGCACGATTATAACCATTATCTAAGGAAAGTTTCCAAATTAGGGTGAATATTTAGTCACTTTTATGTTTAAAAGGTATGCATTTTTGAGATATTAAAAGGCAGTATAATCGGGGAAGTCAGGGTGCGACTTATGCGCGGGTCAATGACAACATATAAGAAAAAAAAGTCTTGAACTAGGGGTGCGACTTATACACCGGTGCGACTTATACGCGAGTATATACGGTATGTATAAGACACAGTGGTTTAGCGGCATACCCTAATGGTTCTGTGTTGTTTGAGTACTGATACAGGTTGGATTTTCCTCCAGGGTCTGGAAAAGTGTCCCCCGAACATACCCAGCTCTTATGGGCCACACAACCCCCCATGGAAACGTGTTGCTTCTTTACTCACTTAATGACTTCCTTTATCAATGTATAACGTGATAACTGAAGGCAGCCACTTTATAAACCAACAAAACGAATAAACAATGACATCACGAACATAACGGGGAATTCCTTGGTTTAAAAAATGCTATTTTAATTTAGATTGCGCTTCCTTTGTGATTTATATTCTGTTGCCTTCTGTTTCCTGTTATAAATACAGTAATGAAAAAAAAAGTGGATTACGCTGTGCATATTATGCATTATGCACATAACTTCACATGTAGATTCGCGTGGGTTTAAAAAACCGCTGTGAGCACGCGCTGAACAGGGAATGCAAACCTAATTAGCGGAGACCAGTTTGGCACAAGTGTTCTGATTTGCAGTTTATTCTATGTCAAGGGCGATATTTAAATTTACGAAATAACGAAGTCGTGCATGCTTGTTAAATTTAGGTCATCAATATGTTAGGGCCTATTCCCATCTCTCATTTCATTTCCAATAGGAATCTTCAGATCACCTAGACTCTAGCCCAGGGCCCTCGAGAGACAAAAAAGATGCCCCCACCACACTTTTTTTCTAACACTAGTGATATCTAGATGATTTATTTATATCAGGGATCGGCAACCTAAGAAACGCGTGCCAAACTTGGCACGCAGAGCGATTTTCAATGGCACGCGAGAGACCTCCAAGATGTGTTGTTTTTTTTATTTATAATATGAGGAAAACTGACTGTGGAAGCCGATGTTTCTGAATGACATAGAGATACATTTCAGTGAGTTGCATTTAGATAACTTTTTTTGCCATCACTGTTAAATCAAATGTGGAAAGGTTTTTTTTTTTAAAATTAAAGGGAGATAATTAACCCGTTTTATATTTGAGCTAATATTTCTAATATGTTTCTTTTTTTCTTTACAAAAAAAAAAAGCTTACAATTTACGCAATTTGTCATGATCAAACTGTAAAAAGTATTTGAAAATTATATAAATCTTAAAAGACTAAAGAATTTATATCTATATTTTCAAAGATTACATTAACTACCCAGATTGTATGATTACTACGTATCTATTCATCTGTACTATATTGAATTTTTCGAATTCTTGATGACAATATAATTAACATTTGCAAGTGTTAAATCCTCATCTTCACTACCAAATGTTAGACAATAATTACCGTAAATGTGAAAGTTTAGTAATAAAATATTGTATTTAATAAAAATGCAAATAAAAAGGATGATAATCACAAACACGTTAATTTTGTATTAATATAAACCTCCTTAACGATTTTCTGTATAAATAATCTCCCTTTGCTTTTGGCCTTGGTCTTGCTACGGTGTTAAAATAATTGTCCTATAAAAATAATTTAAAAAAAAGTAAAATGGAGCTACTTTGACTTTTAGGCTGTTGGCACGCTGAATGATTTAGAAATCCTACTTTGGCACACTGTTAGCAAAAGGTTACCGACCCGTGATTTATATTACATACGTTTGAAAAATCAGGAATCTTTTTTAAAAATTGTGGACCATTTTGTGAGTGTAATCATTTCAACCACAGCCTTTAAGGTCTATTACAAAAATAGGCTACTTACGGGGACGTCCATTAATTACGTCAACAAAATAGGGGAGAGGGGGGGGTCTGAAAAAGTTTGACAATTGTTGACAAGGGGGAGGGGGGGGAGGTCAAGAAAAGTTGACGTCAACAATGTTACTTTTTTAAAATAAAAAATGATACAAATTTATTACAAAATTCTAGGCTACATTTGTCATGTGCCACTTACATAGCAGACATCTTTAAACATGGTTTTACGTTAATACAAATATATTAATTAAAATTACGGACGCTACAGTTGACATGTCCTTTTTGTGTTCATCTTGATAGTTTGTAGATCTATGTATGAGAGGAAAGTGGAAACTAATGCAATTGTTAGCACGGCAATTGACCGACCAATTGTAAAAAACTTCACCTTCGCTGTAGTCTAGCGAGCCATTGTGACTGGAATAACAAAAGAACATAAACACACCAACAAACATTCTGCAGAGTACGTTCAGAAACAGAAACCCATTTTTTTGCCGCTCAGTAGGCCTACATCTAAATTAGGCGCCGTTCTGTTATTGAGTCCTGAAAGGACTATGAACTCCGTCCAAGAGTCGACTGCTTTAATTCAACGCCCATGGTTGAGTCTTTTCCAAGTTCCAACCCTGAAAACCATGTTAGGATCAGCGTTAGCAGGCCATGCACTCCGACATGGAAAGATATGAGTAGGCAGGCTTTGTCTTACAAGCCGGTCGCTTGTTGGGTCGGCTTGCTCTGTTCGGATTCCCCTTTTACGAACGTATATTTGCTCGAGCCATCCATGGCTTGCCTCGTATTCCTGTAATGTGGGCTGACGGTGTGTTGGCCGAGCGGATTTTGTCTGACACGAAGATGTCATCCCCTCAAGGCCACCTTTGAAAGCAGTCGTTTTTACAGGACGTTTTGTATACCTTTCCGTACGTCGCATCAGCCCCCACCCCGGAGACGCCAGAAATCGGACAGTGGGTACCTCACAGGCCCCCTCAAATGGAAGAACAGAACAAGCCGATTAATTTCCAGACTTGCAGCTCGGGATACCACGCCTCTCTCCGTCACTTACAGAGATGGGAGTGGAAGTATCTCGGCGACCGCTTGTCCCATGCATTAGCTCACTGGTCAGACTCGGGGAACCAAGTTAAAAGGCCTCAAAAAAATAAAACCGGACGAGCCCGTCTTGTGTCCAGGGCGTAACGTTTAGGTTTGAGCTCAGCTCTGTCCGGACCCGCTGCGGGACCTCTCCCCCATGCGTTCGCCCGCTGGTGTATTCTTAATGGGAACGTATCGGCGGTTTACACACTTCGCTAGCTTTGGGGCTCATAGGTACAGAAGTGAAATTAGGCGCCAGAGACTGGCGTTCGTTATATATACCATGTAAGCGATAGCTGGGATTGGCAATATAACTAAAAACAACAATAGGCCCTCTCTGAGACTATGTTTGAATTGCATTGAATGAAGTGTATCGTGTGAATCCAACATGGTTATTTTAAAATATTTCCTTCTTAAAAATAATTCGTGGCCCATGAAGTCCGAAATACTTAGAGCCTACCTTTCCTTTTAACATCCCTAATTCTGATATATAAACAAATATATTTTTGCTGACTACGTTATAATAGGTGAAACATTAAAATTTGGTGATTAGGCTTAATATAGTAATTTTTTAGTTTTTATTTCTAATGGTCTGAAAAAAAATGTATGAGATAAAAATGTATTAGTAGGCATGTAGTGGCGTAGCCAGATTGCGAGGTGTGGGTGGTAAATAGTGCAAGGTAGGAGCGGTAGGGGCAAGGAAGCCAACTACCGTGTGTATAATCATATAATGTGTGTTTGGGGGGGGGGGGGGCAATAATGCAAGAAGGAATAGTGAGCATATGGTTAAAATAGCAGGTTAATTTACAACTGGTGCACAATTTCCCCCTAAGCTATTTAACAATTAACATTGTACCAAAAGCTCATTAGTGAAAAGTACAATCAGAAAGTATTCAATATTTCTATATGAAAAGAACAAAAGTAAATAAAAAGGAAAGAAATATTGTTAAAATCCTCGGATTGGAAAAACAAATTGGGAGGGGCGATGGGGGGTAGTAAGCAAGTCACACCCCTTTCGTGGCTACGCCTATGAGAGTTCTATCTAGTCAATATGAAATCTTTAAAACAAGTTTAAAAATGTATTACAATTAATTATAGTAAAGATCTAGACCAGGGGTTGGGAACCTATGGCTGCATCTGGCTTGCAGACAAATGTTCGATTATAAAAAAAAATATTTAGACTCCTTTGATCTACATATTAATTGCATATCAATATTTCATTCTACAAATGAGCTAAAGTCTACTGCAGCTCAGCATCTAAAAGACAGAAAAATAGCACCCTGCATTCATTGTAATTAAAAGGGAAATTTACTTGAATTTTTATTTTTAAACATAATGTATGGCTCTCACAGAAGTACTTTTCAAAATATGAGGTGTCCATGGCTCTCTCAGTCGAAAAGGTTCCCGACCCCTGATCTAGACCTTTCCGTTTCAAATCTATTTTAAACATAAAAGCCAGCGTTTAATTTTTTTTTACTTGTTATAGGGGGGGGGGGGTGGGTAAACGAATTGTTGACGTAATTATATAGAGGGGGTCTCTGAAAGTTTGACAGTTGTTGACAAGGGGGAGGGGGGGAGGTAAAAATCGCCAAAAAATTGTTGACGTAATTAATGGACGTCCCCTACAGAGTTCTTAGTTTAAATTATTGTAATTGTTCCTCCGCTTCAGTATTGATATTGCAAATAAAATTACAAAGATGTGTCAAATGGGAAAAGTGACTCTCACTGATGATTGGTGATTAATTTGGTCGAAAAAAAACTCCTTGATAGAGAGCACAGCGTTAGCCACATGATCGAAGATTAAAAAACCTAAGTGATGTTAAGAAACGGTTCATTAGTGGTCAGCAGGGGATAAGTTGTTTATATGATTTGATACATGGCATACACCCAAAAACTGCCGATAATGTATGGTTTTAATATAATGGATGTGGCGTTTACCATGTCTGATCAATGTACCTATTATCTTATTCATTACATTAACTCATTCTATAAAGAAATTTATTGAAATTATTGCGTCCTACGCACGTTCATGGTTAGAGACTTGTCCTGCATTTCTATTAGTGTTTAAAATGATAAGTTACTGGTTTTCCTGGTTTGTTCAGGCAACACATACCATGCCCGGATGCCACTCGGGAAGAAAAAGTACTTGTGTACGTGTGTTATCGTATAAGTTCGCATAAGGGATAAGGGATGTGTAGTCAAATGTAAGGTTAGATCTGCAGTTGACACATACATTTTTTTGTAAAGATTCTTCCTAAAAAACATTTTCTTAAATGACAAAAGAAAATGTGTTTTAAATTTTCAATACATTTGTCTAAAATTATGATACCTTCGACAGGAAATCATTAAAGTGTAAAAGGATCGACTAACTAGCTTTGACTGTCGTACTAGTATGCAGCGACATAGAGTATTTAGGCCTAGACTACTAAGCTAACAGAGAGAACTGTGAGCCTGTAGGCCTAAGGCTCAAAGGTCTATATTTGTAAGTGTCTCTGGGGGAAAATAATAAAAAAGAGATCCGAAATGCTATCGAAAATAATTAGGCCCTATATTACAACTAGAGGCATCTTTGCATATTTACCAAAATGTTCAAGTACACATAGGGCCTACAAAGAAAACCAAAATTAAGGGCCCCCAGCGCCACGTGATATTGTAGGAGGTTTTGGGGCATCTCATCTTAGCTTAATAGCAACAATTACAAAAATACTTGCGCAATTGCCAATTTAATTTTAAATTTTAATATTCATGGGCTCCTTAAACTCTTATGGGTCCCGGTACGGCATACCGGCTGTACCCCCCTCTCGTGGGGCCTGGTCTAGACTAAGGACTTTAATCTTCAGTCTTACTTAAATATAGGTCTCGTTTTAAAGTCATTTCCATCTTTCCCTAATCCGTTACGGCTGATCTACCCCCCCCCCCCCCACCTCCTCCTCCATTTTCTCGTCAAATGCACTGCGAACACTTTGAAAAAAAAAGATCATGTAACATCGTGAAAGGTCGGCTTGATCGTGGGGCAGCGTCTTGTGGGACGAATGAATGTAAAAATACAACTAGTGGGTGGGAGGCAAGCGGCTTACTCTTCTTTTCCATACCCCAAGACGACGTCAGACTCTTAAATATCGGCATCCAGCTAGTTAAAAAGAAGGCATACGAGTCTTAGGGGGAGTTGTGGGGAGGCTAGTAGATACTATTTCTTTTCGCCCCCCCCCCCCGACTCACCTCCGCTCTCTTCTTCCACTGATTATTTTATCAGCCTGCCTCCTATGTGGCGCCTTTGTTTTAGTTAGCTGTAGGAGGAGAAATAGTCAAGATGAGAAGTCTAACTGACAAGCCGAGAGGGTCTACAGAATCCTTCCGTTGGAATTGGTGTTGGTAAAAAAAAACAGTAGGCCTACTGTGTCACAAAAAAAAAAATATACGATTAAAAGACCAATAAAGATATTCAATAAAGATCTTCTATTGGGGTGCTTAATATTATTGTGGTTTTTTAAAGAGAGATACGGGAATCACGAAATGGCGTATTTACTGAGACCGTATATGGTCAAGAGGGACAACATTGCCGTAATCCAACCCTCCGCATTTAGTCCGCTGCATACTAGGGGATTGTTTGTCTATGACAATGCCCCATCTCCTTTACTTTCGACTGTTGACGGAGGGTTTATATTAGAGCTTTGTTTCGTAGACAACTAGTATACCCCGAGAGAAACAAAACAACAAAAAAAACATACATGATTAAAACTATAGGCCATCGGAAAGGGGCACGTCGATCCACTATCAGATGCCGGATGGGTCGCCGCACCCCTGAGTGTGGGCAGCGTTCGCGAGTACAATCTGCTATGGTTCAAGTCAGTTTGATTTTTTGTACATAGGCGCAAGCACACATTCTACTACATGTTTATCATAATGCCTTGTACTTTTGTGCACGTGCTCTTTGTTAAAGCACTTTGCGCGCTATCTGCTTTTTTTTTTCTTTTTTTTTTAGTGCTTTGCACATATTATTATTATAGATTTGGTGATTGCTTTGTACACATTACACGCTATTAACCAATCATGTTTGGACTAGTCTCTAGTTGCCACTGCCTAATATCAACACTACGGGTGTTCTCAGTAGGGGCGGGGTCTGTTATTTCGATTGAGTCGAGGTTCATTCATGGGGTACGGTGGCAGCGCGTTCGGCTGGCGTACCGAAGGTCCTGGGTTCGAATCCTTGAGAAGATTATGCTTTTTTCCCTGGACTATATGGTGTCCCTGAGTCTACCCAGCTCTGAATGGGTACCTGACATTAGTTTGGGTAAAGTAAAAGCGGCTGGACAATGTGCTGGTCACACACTCCCCTAGTATTCGGTGGCCATAGAAACTGGTGAACGCTGCTTCATAATGAATTAGGTCCGACTGGTACTTTCATTTTTTTTTGCGACGTTCATTCATTTATATCTTTCTGGCGCCCTATTCCAACACATAACTACAGGCGGATATCACAGCATACATTATTAGTAACAACGATGAGCTGATACTATTGATAGAGAAAAGTTATACCTTAAAGTGATTAGTAGCAACATAAGAAATGTTATCTCTTGACCATTGGATAAGACAGCGTGGTGTACTCATTCGTGGTAGACTATATTTTCCATACATACAGTTAGAGTGAACACAGTCAATAGAGAAGTAAGGTGTTCTGATTTAAAATGCGTTTGCCAGTGATCAATGTATCCAGCCATCATTTAATAAACTCACAGCTTGTATCTAATAGACTTGTAATTGACTTGTAACATTGGCACCATTTCTTTAAACATTTACTGAACCAGCACGAGCTAAAAGGGTGCTTTAAAAAAACACACACGCAACAACCTAAGTTGCACCACTCAGCCATGACGGCCGATCCATTCAGCTGGATCCATGGCTGTGAAGATGGCGGAAGTACGGCAGAGTTGGGCCCCGCGTGCAGAACTGGAAATGGCGCGTCTCCATCCACCCCCTCCTTCCCGCCCAACTCCTCCTCTTTTCAGCTCCTTGTGTTGTTTCCATCATCTTCTTTGTGGGCCAGGCACAACGCGTGTCCCGTGTTTTTGTTTCATACTCTCATACATACGAGACGATCATTTAAAAAAATAAAACCTCAGAAAAACACACAAACACAGCCACAGAGGCCATCTGAAGGAACAGCTTTCCAAGTTTGTAAAACAGTAATAAATACCCAGATTTGAGATGAAAAAAACAACCTCTCCAAAAAGAAGGAAAAAATAGCCTTTAGCGCAATTTGCGTTTCCCCTGTATGTTTTGCTAACATACTTACTTTGAAATTGCCGTCTTAGGTGATGGTTATGTATGCCCCCGCCTGGCTGGCTAACTCATCTGGAGTAGGATCAACCTCTTGATGGTGCCCGGGGGATGGAGGGACATAGATTTCAACCCTCCCGCCTTTTCTCTAAATGCACAAACACGTGCATCTGGACCCTCACTCCCGCCTCCCCCACCTAATCTTTTCTCTTCCGTTTTTTTTTCAATTCAAAGTTTCCATGAAAGCTAGTTGGTCTGCTTGTTGAAAAAGACTTGACTAAGAAATATCTGTTTCTTTTGTGTATTTCTTCTGTTTTGTCCACCTACCCACCACATCTTCCCCGTCTCTACATTCTACACTATACACTTATTAGGTTTGAAACCACGTTTGCGTTAGATTGTAAGATTTAAAGACTTCATTTCTTAATAAAGTTAGTTAAATGTAACTAAATACTATGCACAGAGCAGGGCCCTCTTAACTATTCGCCCACTATGCAGCATGCATATTAGTAGGCCTATATGGTTTTCGAAATGTAAAAAAAAAAAAAAAAAAAAAAAAAAAAAAAAAACAACTAAAAAAAACATTGTTGCAGAAAATGTGAAAATATAAGGCTTTCAAAGTAGCGGTTTTCCAGATTCATTGTCCACGACACGCGATGGGATCGTTTGGTCACCCCAGGGTTCATCCGCTTTTACTTCTCTCCAAAGAATGTTAGGTAGCTAGGTAGATTCGGAAGGTCCCAACCCCCCTCCCCGAGCCCCACCAGATTTGATCCGGAATCGTCATTCAACACTATGTCAATAGACCACACGTAACATAACAAATAAACCTTGCAATCATGATATTGCTAAAATAAAAAGAAAAAGGCAAAAACAACAGGCGGTATAATTCAGCATATGTTTTAACCGTAGTCAAGGCAATTCTTGCAAGCGTATGAGCTCTCTTATGTCATTTGATAATATATATAGAAAAGAGGTGATGGGTGGTGGGGACACTGATGCTATAAACATGCGAATTTTGTAAATGTATAATATAAGGGACTGCTTGTGGGTAGGGGATGGGTGGGTGGATGTGGGTGTGGCGGTTGCGGAAATGGGAAAAGAACGCAGGAATGCGTGGAAAAATACACACACACACACTCCACAACCCGACAAATGCCTGGCCCACCAGGCTCGGTGCACATCGTGGATGCATCGCATAGGTAGAAATGTAGAAAAGTCCCCGGGATGTGGCAGTGACAAGGCCTTTTACTGCAACCATATGCGCTGCCGGCATGGCTCTCGGGTAGAGATTCCGCACTCGCTAAATGTCTCGACCTTCTTTACGCCAAGCCTTTTGTTTTTAAAAAAGAAAAATAACTTAAATAAAAGCTTTGTTTATCTACTGGGTTTGTTGACGATATAAAGAAAAGCGATGGTTTTTTTTCTTTCTACAGGAGTTAGATTAAACAAGGAAGTGGATCAGTGGCTGTCGTGGAAAGGACTTCGAATGAATAAAGGGGCCTTTAAAAACTGAACTGGAGTTGAAAACAAACTAAATAACTGAATAAACAATGCCTGTTCGCATCCCGATCCATTCTAGTTGAAAACTCGTTATTTAGCCTCACCAGCAAACAAATTTACCCCGCGAGAGCGTGAGAGAGAGAGAGAGAGAAGCATGTGCCATAATGTTGCTCTGAGATTCAAACCGAAGGCTTTCGGAATGCCATTTCAAATGGGCTGCCCCTCTACCACCCAAAAAAAACCAACAACAAAAAAAAAACATATAATAGAACAACAATTTAATTTTAATAGATTTGTAGTTCATAATTATTAGAATAAATTTTGGCCATAAGAAATGTAAAGCAAAAGATAGTTCTTTAATATAGCTATAGTGAAGTAAACCTTTATCTCATATATATATATATATATATATATATATATATATATATATATATATATATATAGCAGACGTTGTGTATTGTATATCAAATAGACAGGAGAAAGATCACGTTTCGGTCATGCTATATTTCGATATAGAGCCTAAATATTTTAACCGATTGGGGGGGGGGGGGGCAGAAGGTGAGAAAACCAACTTTTTGTTAGTCCAGTAGAATCAAAGGTTTAGGGCACCTAACGACAATTACAGTTTTAATGATACATATTTACTTGTATATTCGGACCAATTGATTGGATAGATATGCCCCCTCCCCCAACAAACAGTAGCACCATCGCAAGGGAGCGAAAAAAACAAACACACCAACTACCTCAAAGGAAGGAGAAGAAAAAGTGTGTCATTAATCTTCTAGGGAAGTTGAGGGGTTGGGGAGCGTGGGGGGAAGCTATTTCCATTAGGGAGTGAGGGGTGGACCATGTGACTCAATGCACTTGTAATAAACTGCAGTGGGTAAAAAAAAATACCAGAATAAAAACAAAGTCTTATTTAATATCCACGGTGGGGGTGTTGGTTGGTAGGAGCCCTGCACAGGCACTTGATCTTTGACACCCCCCCCTCCCTTTTCAGGAAACTGATCATTAAAGGATCGTCGCTCCACTATTTATTTTCAATTACCTACAATGTTGATGATTGTAAATGGAGAAACTCGTTTTTTTTCCCTCTATCACTCTTTCTCCCTCCCTCTCTTTCTCTTTCTTTCTTTACTTTGTTGACGTCTGCTTGACACATAAAACATTTTGAGATTTAATTAGTGTTTACGGTTGTGTGTGTGTGTGTGCACTACTTTGTCATGCGGAGTGAGTTGGTCTATTAGCATTTTGTTTTAATTTGTGTGCGTAGTTATCCATCAACCCTGTTGGATAAAATGTTGCCAACTTCAAATCCAATGAGAAAAAAATATTTTCTTTGCTTTTCTACTGACCAGACCTAAACGATCGTACGGTAAATAAAACAAAAGAAAACTGGCCTGCAATTAATTACATTCGTTGAATAAGGCGCCGCTCCGGATTCATTGTAGTAAACCTAAGGGTTCATGTGGAAGTAACAGAGTAATACAATGAATGAGGGAGGGGAGACAAGTCACGACGCCACTTCCTTTTTTTTTTTTCGTTCCGTTTAGCGTGAAAACGCTTAGACAAAAAAAGGGTCAAATGTCACCCGGCAGACAAATTTGATCCAAAGGATCAGAGAAGCAGCGTTGATAAGTTTCAGTGGCCACGGCATAGTAGAGGGTTTTGTGTTTAGCACAATGCCCAGCCACCTTTACATCTCCGAGACAATTATTATTGGTTAGGTACCCATCAGAGCTTGGTAAACTCGGGGACCTTCGTTACAACAATCCGCTCTGCCTCTAGACCAGCGTACCTCCATGCAAACCGTCAGAACGAAATGAAATAGTCCGCTTTATCAACACTGAATGTTATAAAATATTTTAATAATGAACATATTTTAAGGTTATGGGCATAAAGCCGAACAAAAAAAGACAGTTTGGAAAGGAAGTGTGATATTATGCTTTAAAGTTAAAAATTTTCAAAGGGCTAGACTGACTCCTTCCTTTTCTCTTTCTCGATCACTCCCTTGGCTCTGGGGATGGGTTAAATTTAGTCCATACAGCAACAATAACAAAAGGCAACACGCCATAAGTCTGCCCTTTCATTCATATTTCACAACTCAAAATACATACAAATATTATACTGGAAGCCGTCTCCAGACGCAGTGACGCACCCTGACATGGCTCGCACTTGATGGACTATCCCCCCCACACCCCTCCTACAAAGGGAGCACACCGTCCATCTGGAATGGTAGCACCTAGACGCGCACACCTAGTTGGGATGTGCCTTGCCGATGCCTGGCGCGACAGTTCGGGCGCACCAAGAAGACGTTGGCACCAGAAGTCTGCATGCCCGTAGACCTTTTTTTCTTTTTGTCGTTGTTTAATCTCGACATCAAAGTTGATTCAAAGGTCCTAAGCCGAATTTTCTTTGATTTCTGCAGGATTTCAAAAGATGGAAGAAACAAGACATTAACGTTGTAGACTCAATGTAGACTTTTCTTTTCTAGTAGATCACGAATTCTGCAGAATTCAAACAACCATGTGTAAAATTGTTTAATCCAGGGATGTGAAGTTTATATGCTTATTTTTGTTTTGTTAGTTTACATTTAACACACACACAAATATCATTGGACATACAGTCAAACATTTGCATCAGAATAACGGATACAACAGGAACAGTTGGTAGCAGTAAAAGTCCCTAATGACTTTCACTTGGTGTCACGGATTCACGGTATTAAAACTTATTAAAACCTTGTGAAAAGATAACATTGGACGAACTGGGTGAGCTAGACTTGGTCAAAATGGTGGTTGGTAATGTCCGATTTATCTATTTATTGTCAAAATACTGAGGAATTTAAATGTAGACCTTCAAGAAATACACCCCATAACTTTAAAAAAAAAATTGTTTGTTTGATGTCTGTATAAAAGTTTTCAAACCCTTTAATAAAATGTGTACACTCAGTCAGACTAAGTATTTCTTCATAAAACAAGCTATCTATAGTTTCTAGACATTCAGAAATATGAAATTCTTTTAAAACCTTTTCTTTTCTTTTCAATCTCCGTATCTCATTCTGTCTTTTTTTTTGTTTCTTTCTCTCTCTCTCTCTCTCTTTTGGTCTGTCTGTCTTTATTTCGCTTGCCTTTGCCCCCAAAGTGAGCAGCTCTAAAGCTCTGGGAGTTGAAAGAAGGGGATAAAGTGTGGCGTGACCTTTGTCCCCCTCCCGCCATAAGTCCGCGGTAGTCGTAGATATGAATAGGTAAGTGATTAAACGTAATGGAAGACGTGAGTCCCCCACCATCTCCCTCCCTCCTCCCCTTCCCAGACCCGTTCAATGGCTACAATGGGAACCAGTCATCTCTCAGTGGTCCAGATGAGCTCCTGGGTTAATAGGAACCTTGCCCTCCATTTCATTCTCGGTTCCCGGTGGCTTTCAGATGGACAGTGTCCAGATGGTGGACTAAACACGTACATAAAAAAAAAAAAGAAAGATTTATTTTTAAAGAATCTTGTTGCTAATTCTGAATTAAAAAAAATCTGCGTGATATTTATATTATTTAGTAAATCTGAAAGGAAAGTGCGACAACTCTTTTGCTTTACTTTTGAGTGATTGCGTGTAACTACAGACAAGTTCACATTATGCAAAATCGACTTTGTTAATTGTTGTTGTTTTTTTAATTCCCAAGAGTTCAGTCAAAACGTAGACCCAAGAAATATCAAGATTTTTTTTCATATTTATATGTTTCCCACCGTTTTCTTTGACCACGACGCTCACAAGGAATGTGTGGCCAACACAAAGCCCAGCTTTAATTTATTTTCCCAACTTATGACGGATACCCACACGGGCTAGTTTGATTAAGATGTACTATGTACGACACAAAGCTTTCACCTCCAGTGTGCCTCACACATGGTTAGAATTCACCCTCCTCTTCCACAATTTTTTCTCATAGAGAGGAGCAGAAGCCCAGAATTCTGGGGTCGTGAGACATGTTTGACACTGCCATTTTGGGGGCGTGATACGAGAACATTTAATAAAGGTGCTCACGCTGCATGCAGTGTCCAGGTGTTAGTCTAAAGACTGTGGTCTGGTCCTGTCTTATAAAGAGCATGCAGTGTCCAGGTGTTAGTCTAAAGACTGTGGTCTGGTCCTGTCTTATAAAGAGCATGCAGTGTCCAGGTGTTAGTCTAAAGACTGTGGTCTGGTCCTGTCTTATAAAGAGCATGCAGTGTCCAGGTGTTAGTCTAAAGACTGTGGTCTGGTCCTGTCTTATAAAGAGCATGCAGTGTCCAGGTGTTAGTCTAAAGACTGTGGTCTGGTCCTGTCTTATAAAGAGCATGCAGTGTCCAGGTGTTAGTCTAAAGACTGTGGTCTGGTCCTGTCTTATAAAGAGCATGCAGTGTCCAGGTGTTAGTCTAAAGACTGTGGTCTGGTCCTGTCTTATAAAGAGCATGCAGTGTCCAGGTGTTAGTCTAAAGACTGTGGTCTGGTCCTGTCTTATAAAGAGCATGCAGTGTCCAGGTGTTAGTCTAAAGACTGTGGTCTGGTCCTGTCTTATAAAGAGCATGCAGTGTCCAGGTGTTAGTCTAAAGACTGTGGTCTGGTCCTGTCTTATAAAGAGCATGCAGTGTCCAGGTGTTAGTCTAAAGACTGTGGTCTGGTCCTGTCTTATAAAGAGCATGCAGTGTCCAGGTGTTAGTCTAAAGACTGTGGTCTGGTCCTGTCTTATAAAGAGCATGCAGTGTCCAGGTGTTAGTCTAAAGACTGTGGTCTGGTCCTGTCTTATAAAGAGCATGCAGTGTCCAGGTGTTAGTCTAAAGACTGTGGTCTGGTCCTGTCTTATAAAGAGCATGCAGTGTCCAGGTGTTAGTCTAAAGACTGTGGTCTGGTCCTGTCTTATAAAGAGCATGCAGTGTCCAGGTGTTAGTCTAAAGACTGTGGTCTGGTCCTGTCTTATAAAGAGCATGCAGTGTCCAGGTGTTAGTCTAAAGACTGTGGTCTGGTCCTGTCTTATAAAGAGCATGCAGTGTCCAGGTGTTAGTCTAAAGACTGTGGTCTGGTCCTGTCTTATAAAGAGCATGCAGTGTCCAGGTGTTAGTCTAAAGACTGTGGTCTGGTCCTGTCTTATAAAGAGCATGCAGTGTCCAGGTGTTAGTCTAAAGACTGTGGTCTGGTCCTGTCTTATAAAGAGCATGCAGTGTCCAGGTGTTAGTCTAAAGACTGTGGTCTGGTCCTGTCTTATAAAGAGCATGCAGTGTCCAGGTGTTAGTCTAAAGACTGTGGTCTGGTCCTGTCTTATAAAGAGCATGCAGTGTCCAGGTGTTAGTCTAAAGACTGTGGTCTGGTCCTGTCTTATAAAGAGCATGCAGTGTCCAGGTGTTAGTCTAAAGACTGTGGTCTGGTCCTGTCTTATAAAGAGCATGCAGTGTCCAGGTGTTAGTCTAAAGACTGTGGTCTGGTCCTGTCTTATAAAGAGCATGCAGTGTCCAGGTGTTAGTCTAAAGACTGTGGTCTGGTCCTGTCTTATAAAGAGCATGCAGTGTCCAGGTGTTAGTCTAAAGACTGTGGTCTGGTCCTGTCTTATAAAGAGCATGCAGTGTCCAGGTGTTAGTCTAAAGACTGTGGTCTGGTCCTGTCTTATAAAGAGCATGCAGTGTCCAGGTGTTAGTCTAAAGACTGTGGTCTGGTCCTGTCTTATAAAGAGCATGCAGTGTCCAGGTGTTAGTCTAAAGACTGTGGTCTGGTCCTGTCTTATAAAGAGCATGCAGTGTCCAGGTGTTAGTCTAAAGACTGTGGTCTGGTCCTGTCTTATAAAGAGCATGCAGTGTCCAGGTGTTAGTCTAAAGACTGTGGTCTGGTCCTGTCTTATAAAGAGCATGCAGTGTCCAGGTGTTAGTCTAAAGACTGTGGTCTGGTCCTGTCTTATAAAGAGCATGCAGTGTCCAGGTGTTAGTCTAAAGACTGTGGTCTGGTCCTGTCTTATAAAGAGCATGCAGTGTCCAGGTGTTAGTCTAAAGACTGTGGTCTGGTCCTGTCTTATAAAGAGCATGCAGTGTCCAGGTGTTAGTCTAAAGACTGTGGTCTGGTCCTGTCTTATAAAGAGCATGCAGTGTCCAGGTGTTAGTCTAAAGACTGTGGTCTGGTCCTGTCTTATAAAGAGCATGCTGTCACTTGACGGTGGGCTGCTGTCACTTGTCGGTGGGGTGCTGTCACTTGTCGGTGGGCTGCTGTCACTTGTCGGTGGGATGTCACTTTTCGTTGGGCTGTCACTTGTCAGTGAACTTTCACTTGTCGGTGGGCTGTCACTTTTCGTTGGGCTGTCACTTGTGAGTGAACTTTCACTTGTCGGTGGGCTGTCACTTTTCGTTGGGCTGTCTTTTGTCAGTGAACTTTCACTTGTCGGTGGACTGTCATTTGTCGGTGGGCTGTCATTTGTTGTGTTGTTTCTTCCAATTGCGTGTGCGTTTTCTTTTCTGACCATTATTTTATTCTTACCATAGGAGGTTGGGATGATGTTTATATACATCAATGTAATAATGTGACGATAAAACCAGGCGAACATTTTCTCAATAATATTTTAATATGTGGATTGAAAAATTAGCAATGAAGAGAATTTTCCTGTTTTAAAATTACATATTGAACAAACATAAAATATTCACCCGTAAGAGGCATATGCGGATCAAACTTGTATATCAAAAGGTGTCTCAAAATTACATCCAAACATCTATCACACATAAAACATAAAATATCATAACATATATGATGCATATAGATCTATATCAAACTTTTATAAAAGTTTTTAAAATAAGTATCTCATACGTGTTTATAAAACATGTATATAAAAATGTATATCGGATATTGAACATGTAAATTGTATTTTCAGCATGTATATTGTATATCAAACACATTCATCAAACCCAACCTTCATCCACATGTGGAAGTGTGGGCTGGTTGGATGGTTTGCTTGCTATGTACATCGTTTATTTTGTTGTCTGAATTTATTACTTGGTAAACACACTTCTTGGCTTTGTTTATTTGTACAGGTCCCGGGTGGTCTCCCTTTTGTGTTCAGCACTTTTTATATCTACATTTGTTTGATCCCCAAAGAGCAAATCATTTCTTTTGTCCTAGTGTTGGGTATTCTATCTATTCCTCTTTTCTTTTTTATCGGACTCTTATCTCCTTACCCACTCCCCCTCATCGTCTCTCTCTCTCTCTCTCTCTCACTCCCGTTCTCTGTGTCTTGGCCCCTGAATTGTGATTTTCAAAGGGGATGATCAACACTGGCATATTGGAAGTTTTGAACAATAAACACACGTGGCAGTCAGATGAGGCAGGCCCACCAACCTCAACCAAGGTAAACGACGTCTTTCCAACCCTACTCCCCCACCCCCAACCACCAAATACCAACACCTCGACTTTTCAAGCATCTACCATCTATTTTAACCCCCCGCACCCGAGCCCGTTTCTTTCCAGTCTTGCCTTCACTGGATCTTTCAGAAGTGACATTCTCTGCTCATCTGGCGGTCACGTGATGCACAGATACACTCCAGACAATTAGTTTGGCATGTTTCTATTGGGGACGTGGAGCTGTAACAACAATTAGTCTTTTACGTCATCAATTTATTTTGTTTTTTGTTAGTTTCTATTGGAGCGAAGAGCTGTAGCAACAATTAAATATTTACGTCATCAATTTTTTTTCAACCAGTTAGTGGCCAATGTTTTACGTCTATTGACACTCCGCAATGTCACGTGGTTTCGGGGTACTTTAGGGGCGGGTTTGGCGATCGGGTGGTTTGCACCTATTCTGTGGTTTGCACTTGTTAGGAAAACAAAAAAAAGAATATTTACAATTATTAACCGCTTTTGTTTGTTTACGAATTCTGATGGTCCATGTACAATCTATATCTTCTCTGAAAAGTTTTGATTTGGATTTATTTTTTTCGATTCTTTCATATCGACAATAACTTGCGAAAATTCTGACTGCCACACCCACTCAAGCCATTAACCTCAATAATCAAATCCGTTTTTTACTTTTACGACATTCCTTAAACCGAAGCAACGAAAAATATGGTAAAAGAAAAATGGCAATGCTACTAAATGATAAGGCTGAAAAAATGGCAATGCTAAAAATGACATTCTTAAATACCTTCTTATTGATTAAGTGTAACGGTGAAATTCTTATCACTACACTATAATCTGATAATAAAGGAAGCTGCACACCTGTTTAATCCAGCACTTATATGGACGACCATCATCTGGTCATGATAAAATTCGTATACCTAGTTTTATTTTCAAATTCATTCATATTAACTCCAGCTTTTTTGCTCCATTCTTTCACGTAGGCTGGGCGGCGAAGTTTGACCCACTATCCGTCATCCTATCTAGCTGAAACTTGGCGCATAGACTCCGCTCGTTTCAAATCCACCCGCAACTCCTTAAAATGAGTTATTCCGTTTCTATTTCCACTGCAAATGTGCACATTTTAAAAATAATTTCGTCACCAATTTCGCCGTCAATTTTAGACTATATGGTGGTATTTTCTTGCTTAGACTAGAAAATGCATACAGATTATTGTTTTTACGAGTTGTTCAGCTTTTTATGTTTAATAAACTCGTTTGCCTTTTTTTTCTTTCACGTTTCCATTTTAGCCTACAAATTGCTTATCGGGAAAGGGTGGTGGGTGGGGCATACTACTACTTGTAGTGTTGAAACGCGTTCTTCACCTGCACGGCCCACTTACTTCTATCTTCATATAACAGCCCACATCTCTCTCACGTGTAAGGAATAACTTCAATATCTCTCGCGGCAGTAAATTGCACCGCAGAGCAAGAATATCTAATATCTTTATCACGCCAATAAATTATCTGTGACAATCTACACAAAAGATCTGCTAACGCGCCCACTCCACGCCCCCCCCCCTTCCCTCGCCATCTCCCCACTCAACCTTTCAATCCTCTTAGCTTCTTTTTACCTAAACTCAGACGAGATGAATGATAGCACTAAAAGATAGAGGAATGGGAAAGGGGCCGCATTTATCATTGAAAAAGGAAACATTTCGGAAGGAATGAGAAATTTTCCAGATTTCTTATCCCGTTGAATTCCAATATTTTCCCATCTCCCGTTTTCCTTCCCCCAGCTTTCGTTTTTTTTTGTTTTTCAAGGCGAACTGGTTTGGGCGACAAAATGGAGTCAGTGGTGAGTGGATGGACGGAGGGGGGGGGGGGGCAATAAGTTAAATGCAGGGGGGGGGGGGCTCTTCATTATTGGAAAACCTTGAAAGGTTAAACGGAATAGCAAGGGAGGGAACCGCTTCCTATTCTCTTGACGTCTCTTCCCTGATTTAGTAGATCCCCCCCCCCAATGTAGCCCAGGGCACCCCCCGGTCCCTTGATTCACGACAGTTGTTAAAGGTGGAGGGAGGGGAGGGGGTGCTCGTCCATTTCATTTGCTACTTTCTTCTGTAAGTAGGGGAAACGGGTAGCTTCAGATCATAGTTGTTAATGTTGTTGTAGTTTTTTTTTACTACTCTGAAAAATGAAATGTCTTAATGGACTGTGTGAGGCTACTATGAGGCTAGGTTTGAATGTCTTATGCAGGTGTGTGGTTATATTTGAATGCCTTTAGCATGCTTGTGGCTAAGTTTGAATGTCTTAAGCGTATTTGTAGCTAAGTCTGAATGTTCTATACGTGTGTGTGATGAATTTGGATTAGAAATGTTTAGACAAAAGTATACGCATGTGTTATGAGTGTTTCTTCACTACGCATGTGACTAATGTAGGCAACTAATGTATGCAAAGTAATCTATGATTAGACGTAATACATTTCTCTCTTTCTTTCTCTGACTCTATCTTCCTCTCTCTATCCCTCCCTCCACATTTCACTCTTTCTCTGTCTATCAATACATAATATGCTTAAAAGACCAAGTGAAGAGCTTTTTTTTAAATCAAAATTGAGTTAACATTTCATTGTGATATTAAATAGTGTATTCAGCATCTGAATGATAATAAAAATCATTTATACAAGATATCATAGATACATTTTAAGTAATTATTTCAATATTTGTGTGTTTTTCGGAGATAAAATCCAAATCTCGTAGCCATTTGAGATGTTTTTATTTCCGGCAACATAGGAAAGTGACGAAATAAAAAGGATTCCGACTAGAAAAAATGAATATTGTCACGTGTTTTGAATCTATTGCCACATGTTTTGAATCTTTTCCCGGTTCTTATTTTTAACAAAATGGTTAAATATAGATTTATAGCGTCGAGTTTTGTTTATTTATTTCCTTTCTCAAACGTCACTTCCGTATGAGGCTATTCCAAATCTCGTCCCTTTGAGAAAAACCTCTTCACTTGGTCTTTAAGGTTTCGCTTGTTTCGCCTGCTCATCATCTGACATTCACGACATTTCTTAGACTTACTATTAAAGTAAAAACCAATCTGAAGATTTCATTATCTAAATGGCCTTCGCTACAACCTAGGTCGACCAACTTTCACATATTTTTTACTTTAAATCTGGACACGACTGATGCTAAATTAAAAACTCTACAGTCGTTTCAGTGGAAAGTTCAATTCGGGTAGATTTGTGTTACAATTAATGATTTTTCTGCTTCCTCAAAGACTTAGCCCGGAAATGCTAAATGAAATACACAAATTAATTTGTTAAAAAAGAAAGGTGAGAATAAAAGGGCGATAACTTTGTATCTCCTAGGCTCTCCAAGCCTATCTCACGCGTAGGCCCACTTTATAATTAACTGCTAGGCTCCGCCAGCCACAAAACGTTCAAGATGATATTGTAAGAAAGTTCGAGGATAGCCGTACGATTGGTCGGTCATAATAGAACAACAAATCATTTAGTTAGGTTACGTTGTACACTGTGCCCACTTTGAAAGTTTATCAATGGTTAGCGGGGATTGCATTGGTTTCCATTAGACTACAAGGGTGGGCGTGAAGGTGGGGGTTCAGGCAGACTGAATTACTTTCTGTTTGTTATTGAATATATAACAAATGCTACCTCTTAAAGAACTGTTCAATGGTAGGTGTGTCTCACTAAAAAAAAAAATCCCACAGGACTATTCAAACCCAATACACCACATCCTACCGGTACACTAGATCTAGACTCTAGAGACGAAGTGGTCAGGCAAGAACTGAGAGAGATTTCTAGGGACTCCGTAGTTCCAATTAGCGGTCAGATTTTTCCTAACGAAATATCTCTTTTGCCAGAAACACACCAGGGCGAAAAATTAAACTGCATTAAATGACAACTGGTTTTCATTGTATGAACACATGCAAGTGTTTCTTTGTCTATTTTTCAATACTGTTTTTTTGTATATTGTAATATCTATAGTCAATGTTTATTTTTTGCTGAAGCACATTTCGGTAATGAAGGCAAATTTCCATTTGTTGAGATCAATAAAACAATCCTATCTTTAAAAAGAAAAGCATTTCTATCATGTATAGACATAATATCGTGAGGGGGGGGGGGCAGGGTAAGGACAAATAGTTAAAATCTAAGGGGAGGGGGTGATGTTGGGGGGGGGGGGTATGATCAGCTAATGAAATATAGACTTAATATCTATTACAGGATGACTTTTCTTTAATCACACTGGCTGGCTTATCTCTTCAGCCCCCTCTCCCTCCTCTACCCCCCACCACCACCCAGCCACCACCGTGCGAACAAGGTGCATATTATCTGATGTAGAAAATATCCGGCTCAGTTTTAAGATTCCCTCCAATCAAAGTAATGACTTTCGCGTCTTAGATTTATTAGTGGTAGGCTACATACATAGAGAGAGGAGGAGGAAAGGTAAGAAAATGCCAACCTCGTTAGCCATGTTATTTTTCGTGAATGTTGTGTTGTTTATTTATTATTAGCTCCCCCCCCCCCCACTGACTTACATCTGCCTGTCGTTCTGTGAGTACCCAGTCCCCCCGTAGGTTTTGTGACATTTTCCCCGTCCCACACCCTTCTTCCTCCTAGCACCCGACGGAACAACTTTACCGATAGAATTAGGAGAATAAAAGTCTGCGATTTCTAACCTGATCTCGACATTTATATATTTATGTGTAATGTATAGTAGACGTTTCAAAGAGGCGGTTCTATTTTTCTATTCTCTACCTTTTGCTAACCCAAAGTAGTTTCAAATTTTAAGGTTAACGCTAACTAAATCTCACTAATACCTTAATGTTTACATTAGTCTATATATAGAATACGAATGACAATAAGTACCCCCCCCCCCGCACCAAAAATAAACAAAAAAACAACAAGAAAAAACAGGTAAGGGCACGTGGTTTAGCGATAGTGCATGCAGATTGACGTACTAAGCGATGTATGGCCAGCACAATGCCCAGCCGCCTTTACTTTACCGCAATTAATGTCAGGTACTCATCAGAGCTGGGTAGACTCGGGAACACCCTCGAATCCAGGGAAAAAACTCCTAGCCTTCACCATGATTCGAGCCAAGGACCATTGACACGCCAGTCAAACGCGCTGCCACTCGGCCAGCGTTCCCCATGCTCCGAGGAGTACCAGACAATAATTGTGAAAAAGTTCCGCAGCCACGCAAAGTGTCGAACTCTGCTTCAGTAGTTCGATGGAGCAACACTGTCTGTTATTTTTCCAGGGACATAAACTTACCATATCCCTTGTTGTTTTCTTACATCTTAGATTTGAAAAAAAAAAGTACATTGTAGTGACATGTGTCCGGATACCAATTAGGAGATGAACGCGGTCAAGGATTCTTCCCCCCCCCCCACACACACACTCATACACCCCCTCCCCACACACACAACCGCATAAATACACACACTCAAGAGACCCTCGACAACAGGCTCGTGAAAAATAAAACCCTGTTGGACTTATTACAAACGAGAGCTTTCTCAATCAGTGTATGTTATTCATGTTCTCACTAATTCCTTGCATGCCACCAAATAGCACACGCACTTTTAATTATCTGGATTTTTTAAAACTTTTAATAGTATTGACATATTGACCGACTAGTGGGCTCTGGTCTTATCACATCTCATTAATGATGGAATCACAATCGTGTTTCTCCCACCGTAACCCCCACCCCCCACCCCCTCACTTCCATCCCCTACAAGACCCTACTTGCCCATCCCATGCACGTTTTTGGTCTCGATCTGTAAGGAGAATCGATATCATATTAGACATGCTTTACGAGCGGTCCGCAACGGTGTGTGTGTGAGGGGTGGGGGGTTTAGCGTGTCTGATTGGGTTTAGGGGTGGGGGGAGTCCTTTAAGTCTTCAGTACGGCCAGACTTCGCCTGATTTAATGTTTTCATTAGCGTATGAGGATGTACTCATTGCCTTTTTAATATATATATATATAGTTTATATCTATATATCTAGAGATGGTTTATTTCTGCGCAAACTGATTGAACTTACGTTTAGATGCGTGATACTGGATAGTGTACAGACATCAACTAGTCCAATTGACTATCTATCTATCTCTATCTATTTATCTATCTATTTATCTATCTATCTATCTATCCATCTATCTACCTATCTATTTATCTATATATTTATCTATCTATCTATCTATATATCAATCAATCAATCTATCTATCTATATATATATCAATCAATCAATCAATCTATATATCTATCTATCCATCTATCTATCTATCTATCTATCTATCTATCTATCTATCTATCTATCCATCTATCTATCTATCTATTTATCTATATATTTATCTATCTATCTATCTATCTATATATATATCAATCAATCAATCTATCTATCTATCTATCTATCTATCCATCTATCTATCTATCTATTTATCTATCTATCTTTCTATCTATCTATTTCTATCTATCTATCTATCTTTCTATCTATCTATCTATCCATCTATCTATCTATTTATCTATCTATTTATCTATCTATCTATCTATCTATCTATCTATCTATCTATCTATATATCAATCAATCAATCTATCTATCTATCTATCAGTCTATCTATCTATCAGTCTATCTATCTATATATCTCTCTAGGCCCCTATATATATATATATCTTAGTTTAAGTTCAGGAATGTTTGTATGCAAAGCTCTCATCATTGGACTTGCGATCTTTGATTGGGTCTATAGTCAATTTTATAGTTTCTTAAGTCTCTTCTAGAAAGAAGAAAGTGATACGGAATATATGTAAAGTCTTGGATAGATTCGTTTCTTGTCAGAAAGCAATTAAGGTGTACCTTGGTGGAATTTTTTTTTCCGTTATTGAATGTTAAGAGCTTACGGATGAAGCCGATGTTTCTGAATGACATGGCTACACATTTCCGTGAGTTGAACTTGCATTTACAAGGGCAGGGTCGAAAAGCATTTTAAGTGTTGGATCACTGGAATGGATTCGCATTGAAACTGGACATATCTTGCCGTGAAATCAATTTCAAAACATTTAACTATTTCCCTAATTTAAGGCAAAGTAAGATATATTAGCGTTTTCTATACATTGAAGCACTCAATGCGGAGTTTTCTAAACAAAGGCAAGACTTTCAAATTCATGGACTCGTGTTTCCACACCACATTAAGCCTGACTGTCTTGATCTTACTACAAACTACTTAGAACTAGATCTTTTTATAGTCGAGGAAAATTGGCTTTTTTTTTTCTCATATTAAACATCCTGTAACGCGTTGATCTAGGGGTATGGTTAGTAGATTAATTCTTATGGATTCTCAAGTCGACTCATTACTTTTCAATTTTCAATGAAACAAAACTCTTTAATTCAATAAAACAAGTACATAACAACTGAAAAACAACCGCACAGCACGACGACTTAAAAAGTAAGCAAAACCCCCGTTTCCACTCGTGACACATTTACACATTAGCCAGTCACTGGCCTCAACCAATGAAAGTAGAGGTCAGCTATAAGGGGATAGCTGGGTAAAGAGGGCAAAGTTCGTAACAATCCGAAAAATTTGCCATCGAAATGTGACGATTTGCGGGAAATCTGAAAGGAAGCTGCTTAGGAAAGTCGTCTGCTATTGTCAACTGCAAGGCATTCGCTCTACTTTCAGTTTTTGGTTAAATTTACATTACACTAGTGTACATATTTTAGCGCACACGAAAGCTGTTTTAAGCATGCAAAGAGGTCACTTACACTTGACCACTCAGAAGTGACTAAATGCACCTGACATTGAACAATTATCGAAAAGCATTCAAGGAAAAGGCGCCCTTTAATTGATACATGCTAATTACATTCAAAAGAGGTTTTATGCTCATCTCTCTTCATTAAGCATAAATAGAATTACTTCTCATCTGTTTTATTATTGTAATAAATATAAGAGGCTTATATGTAATTGTTGAAATTATTGTTTAAAAATATAAACTTCTTAAATCGACTTAAACAATTAATGCACAAAATGTTATTTACAACGTAAATTAATTTTATACACCTAATTACACGTTGCATAATGCTGAATTTGTATAAAGAAAAAATAATTTATAAGTAACACACTTATATTTTTTTAAAGGAAGTCGTTGGGCATCACTTGTTTCATTTTTGGAGAATTTAATTAAAGGGAGATAATTAACCTATTTTCTTGGCGTTAATATTTCTAATATTTTTCTTTTTTTGTTTCCATTAAAAAATGTCTTGCAACTTATAGTTTTATAATAATCAAAATATAAAAATATAGATGAAAATTATATAAATATTATATGACTAAAAATATATATGTACATTTTAAAACAGTATATAACTACCCAGTGTGTATGATTACTACGTATCTATTCCGCTTAACATTATTCGGGCTATGATGCTGTCAATGACAAATATAACAACGGAAATCACAGTTAGGCTGAGATCAAACTATTAAGAATTTGCATCCTCTACTACAATTATTATATCGTCGCAACTAAATTGTAATGTTGATTCATTATCCATTAATTTGTAATTTGAGTAATGAAATTGTGTATTTGTCATGGATTGATTAAAAAAAGATGATAATAACAAACAGGTTAATTTGTTAATAAATATAAAACGCTTTAATGTTTTTTTCTCCACAACGCTCCTTTTCTTTTGGTCTTTTAAAAATAATATAGTTGAGCAGTTTGACTTTCACCCTGTTGGCACGCTGTACGATTTAGAAATCCTAGTTTGGCACACTATAAGCAAGCGGTTGCCGACCCCTGCCGTAGACTAACCAGAAAGCCATACTGCCATAATTCTATGACATAATATTTTGAAAAGTCTTTCATTATCAATACAAAGTTTCTTAAAATGCTTTCGGCCATTTTATCGAGCCCGTCTATCTAAACTTCTTTCTCTAAACTGTGTGCTCATAACCCATACAATCACACACTTTTGCACGCGGACACACACACGCTAACTCATACACACACAGAAGCAATCTGCAACTTCCCTAATGAAAGCAATATCTCACAACTGCACGACTCCATGTTGTGGCACCGGTGCACTCACCATCTGCAATGAGGCCCGTTGATGGCTATATATATATTATATATATATGAACCGCCGTTGTTCCCCACCGGTCTGGGATCGATTGTCCCCCCTCGCCCCATCCCTCCCCCCCACCACCACACAGAACGACCCTCTTTTCCCCACGCTTTCGTGTGGGGCGCGGGGTGAAGGCAAAAGGTGTGAGGGCGGACCGTTGTAAGACGTGCAACTCATTTTCAGATATGAACTCACGGGGGTCCGACGATCGTGTGATTACCCGCACGTGCGGCGCTTGCGCTTGCTTATTCTGTACGCAGTCACGTGGCTGCGCTGATATTGCAGTTGCCCTGTGGTTGGGGAAAGGTGTGTGGGGGGGGGGGGTGGCGGTGAGGGCAATTTACATTAATAAGTTCATGTTATTGCTTTCTATCGCCATGTGCTTTCTTCGTTTTCTATTTTGTTTTTCTTAAAGGAACGAGCGCAGTGTTGACTTATATGTTCATAGTCCATACCAACAAGGGGCATCACTCTCAATTCTAAAATAACACAATAACACTCGTGTATTTGTTGTCACGTCTTCAATGTAATTTTATTGGTTTCCGTTGCTTGACGAGATTAAAATGTAATATTTTATAATATAATGCTATCTAACAATGGTTGCCAAATACACACAAAAGAAGAACAACTAAACGCTCGTTCCATAAAAGCAATACTTCTCAAAATGGGTTCGCTATACAACGAAGGCTCAATAGAAAAAAAAGGATGTGACAGGAAAAACAAACAATTTTCTCTCGAAACTATGGAGATTTTCAAACATTTACACTTTAACTTACTAACAAAATACACTAAAAAATAACAACAAGGTTTCCTAGAAAGGGAAAATCCCATAAAAAGCAAAGATCCCCCCCCCCAAAAAAAAAAAAACTAAAAAAATCAAGAGACTCCTAAACGTGATTTTGCCCCCAAAAGGGTTCCTTTAAATTAAAAGTGAAAACTGTCCGTAAAAATGCAAGATTCCCTAAAAAAACAACTTAATTGGCTTCCTAAACTGTGCAGTATGAGATCAACCACTGTTAGCATCAACAGTCCAGCACACAACTCCAACATTAACTTGTAGAGGTCAAGAATTTCCGCTATCAATATTTTCTTTGAAAGAATCAACAACAACCACCACACGCATTGTTTGCTCGTTTCTATTTCCTCGTCCAATGATAAAGTAAACTATATATATACTTTCAATGTAAATATTTTCTATTGATTGACTGCTTTTATTTTAGCTTTCGACCAATTGAAATAGAGACGTGAGTTGAAGAGGTCAAACTCTAGAACTTTGAATAATATCTGATCGTATTCGGACTTATGAAAAAAAAACAACAATAAAATAAATTCCGAAAACGTTACTTTGTGTTTCCGCGCCAAATGTCTGCGCGTGTTTTATACTCTGACGTTAATGTAGAATTTATTTGTCTGTAAGCTGCTACTCGCATGCACTTGAATATCATTCAACGTTTTTTGTGTTGTTTTCGTTTGGCTTTTTAAGTTTCGTTTTAAAGTCTAAAGGTACTAACATGAGAAGCAGAACTTTAAACCAGAGAGAGAAAGATGGAGACTGAGAGAGAGAGAGAGAGAGAGAGAGAGAGAGAGAGAGATGGAGACTGAGAGCGAGAGAGAGAGAGAGAGAGAAAGAAAGAGTGAAAGAGAAAAGGGGTTGAGAAAGAGAGAAAGACAACAGAAAATAAAGAAATGACCTTTTTTGATTAGGTGAATACGATTTTTTTGTGTGTGTTTGTTTTGTATTTTAAAAGCATGATTGTAAAACTTCCCAAGCACTTGTGTTAAACTCATCGTATCTGTAGCATCGCCGGCAGACCGGACCCTCCCTCTCTCTCTCTCTCTCTTTCTCTCGCTTTCAGCATCTGAGGTGTAAATGTAAAATACAAGCTATTGTGTGAGTGTGTAGGTTTGATATATCGTAAAGTGACTGTGGACTGAAAGATTAGAAAGAAAGAAAGATCCGATAGAAAAGAGCAGACGATATTTGATAGAGTCGTACAGGTCCGGAGCTCCAACGACAAAAATTTCTTAGTTAAAAAATATTTTTTTTACAATTTTGTGCAAAAAAAAAAAAGGTAAGAAAATTTCCCAGCGTCTATATATGCCAGTGAGTCGTCCCAGTCTTTGTTGTCTTTCTGACTCCATGGGCGGTCTCGTGCACATCGCGTGGGCGTTTTTATGTGTGTGTGTGGATGTATGTGGGGTATGAATAAACATTTTTTTGAAGGGAAGACTATTGGGGGTGGGCTTGGATGGGTGGGTTTAGAGGCTGGTAAGGTGGAGGGTCCGTCCTGTGAGATTTCTGACCTTGGTTCGTTAAAAAAAATGATTGTTGGTTTAGTACTTAGCTCACTTGACGTGATCCCCAGAACGTGATAGATTTCAAATTTAACGTGCGTGAGCATGTTGCGATGTATCACAGAGCATGTATGTGAGTACATATGCACGTGCGCGTGTGTTTCAATTACAGCGTGATGCACCGTGTTGGGGTGTGTGTGTATGTGGGGGGAGGGGGTTGCTCGAATAACATGAGACATATGAAATACGAGACACTTGTAAACGCCCGCAAGGAAATATCGGTTTTCTCTGACTTGTAAAGATATACATGTACAGGGGGAAATACAACTTTACTTTTCTAGAATTTCCGGATAGAATGATGCAGAAAGTGCCATTAAAGTTTAAGCAGATAGTCATAGAGAAGGCCAACGTATAGAGATGACCTACTTAAATAGAAGGCCTCACCACTACACTCAGATTTTCCTGATTGAAGGTCATCGTCTCGCATTGACATGGTGCTTTGTGTGTGTGTGTGTGGTCAATTATAGACACAATGTTAATTTATTTCTACACTGCAAGCAATTGATTTCAAAATAAATATGTCTATTATTCTAAGTACAACAAGGCTGGTTGTAATACATAATTTAGTGTTGAGATTAACTAAGATTGTATTGTCAAAAATATGGCCGAGGGATGTGACGTACTGAGTAATGTTCAATGTTTAGGCGCTTTGGCCTACGTTTTTAAATAGGTCGCGATAAAGATCATTAGACAAAAATACGTCCCACAAAAAGTACGGGCGATTTTTTTGTAAAATGCAGGAGTTGGTAACCTATGGCACTCGTGTCAGACTTGGCACGCGGAGCGATTTACAATGGCACGCGGAAGACTACCAAAAAAAAAAAAAGGCAATTCAAGGACTTCTACAAAAAGTTGACTGCTAAAGCAGGATGAACTTTAGACTTTTGGCACGTTTAATGAATTAGAAATCCTACTTTGACACACTGTTATGAAAAGGTTGCCGACGGCTGGCATAATGTATGTCTAAATAGAACAAGTAACTGGTTTAAAACTGTGTGTATCAGAGAACGGACCTTAAGAACGCACAGTAAACGTTTTCTTAGTATAATAATAAGAAATAAAGCTGACTTGTTATAACAATGATATATTTGATATCAATGACATTTCCAGGATTAATTCATTACGGTATTTGAAAGAGAGATATTACGCATATGAGTCAGAGATTCTGACGCGATGAATTTCCAGTCAGTAAATTATGACAATAAACAAAGTCTTTCCTGAACATACATCTCTACATCTGTCCATTTCACCGCCAAGTTTTATGTTCGATTGTTTGTAGAAATGTATTCAGTGAATAAAGTTTATAACACCGAGCTATTACATAGAAATACTATGCTGATATGAAAACAACAGTTGATCTCCCGGACTACTGGCCACATACTTTTAAGATTTCTTCCATCCAGTCCCTTGTTCAATTGTAATAGCGGCCAATCAGTGTCAGACTTCATCAAGGGAAGTAAGTCTGTGCCGGATAACTCCACCAGAATCCCAATAGTTTCTAACAAGAGTTAACGTTCTACAGCACTCTCTAACTCTATCAATTTCTCTTTCGCTCTCTCTTTTTTTTAAATATATCTCCCTCTCTCTCTGTCTCTCTCTATCCCGTGCTACCAACGTCAGACCCTTGGGATGTCACAAATCAATGTAGTTATTCTGTCATGCCGTAGCAAGTGGTTTCATCAAATGTCAAGCTTTATAACTTGAAGAGACGAGAGACTTAATACCAAGATAAACTCAGGCTACCAAGGACGTAATCTCGGCTTTTTATGATTTTCTGGTTTAAAAAAAAACAAAATGAAGTCCAAATAATATGGCGATGACGCAAATATCTTTTTAAGATGAACAAACAAAACCTTCCTACGTGGTTTAAAGAGTTGTTAGGTCTTTTTGTGTTTTTATAACATACTATTTTATATTATGTTTTTCTCTAAATGATATCTATATCACTATCTATCTTTCTATCTATAGCATTGTTGTCAATACATATGTACAAATTATCATTTTCCAATGGATGATCTTTGCCTTTCCATTACTTAAATTAACTACAAATTATATTTCTTTTTGTGTGGCATTGGGTCGTGGAATTGTTTGCATGACGAGAAAAAAATATTAAAATAAAACAAACTTATAAGAACTTTTGTAAAACCCTTATCAAAAATGTCTATCATTGAAGTACCGGTTAGCTAAAGAAGACGTATAGTTTCTATTCTGTGGCGTTACACCACTACACTATAAGAAAAAGATAGAGATATTTAAACAAAGTCGTTAGATCTTTTTATTTTTTAAAGATGACTTTTAAAGATTAAACGTTGAAGAAAAAACTTCAACAAAGACAAAAAAAACTTTAACCCATCCACACACAAGTATGTAATTGAACACTTTATATCGTACGCTAATGGTGAATGAGTGTACTTGGTCAGTTATAAAGATCAGTGGCTTCTAGAATTTACGGGACTTTTGCTTCTTTGAGTATTTAACTCATTCACTGATTCTACTATAAAACATGTTTGACATCTCTAACGCCATTGCCAACCCATTGTATTTGATGGCGCTGTGGAATTGAAGCCCCGGGTTTTACATAATTCGGATGTCTGTATCACCTGTGTTCGACTGGACGAGTCGAAGAGCCCCACTCTCTCTATTTACCACCACATAACATCACATGGTAATAACCAAGCCTCCACGGGCTCGCTAGTTCCAGCTCTTTATTTCACCATCATCTCTAGTCTTGCGGTCTGCTAGATTTAGTATTGTGTCCTAACTGTTGTTTATATCAGTGAAAATTGTTGAACGTATCATTAAGATATACACACGGTTTACCAGGATTCGAACCCGAGACCATTGAAAACAAATCTTACGCTCTACCTCTAGACCACCTATATACTTTTTTTTTTGGGTTGGAAATTTGAACGTTTTTTTTTTTTGTTTTGACCTTCTGATGAGAGGCACACAATTCTAACTCACATATTTCTACACACACACCTCTCACCCCACCATACTTAAGGTTTTGCTGTGATCAGATCCAATCGTTCGTTTAACAGGACAGGGATAAACGTTTGGAAACAAATTCAATTGTTTTGACCCCCCCCCCTCCCCTTCCACCTTATTTTGTTTGTTGATGTAGTTGTTTGTTTAAAAATGTTAACAATCAGCCCTCCTATTGTTGGCCGTGTAGGAAATCGACTGTTAAATTGAGCCATGATTTTTTTTATTCCTTCTCAATGGTTGCCAAGTATTGTCTCGCGATGATCAGTTTAAATTGTCTAGAAAACCCAGAATTGATTTTTTTTTGTTTCTTCTCCTCTGTGTACTATATTGCTGGGTTTCTTGGTTTTCTTAGTTTGAACCGGAAGTTAGGTTTTAGTTATTTATTGTGTTCAGCTTAGTTGATGGTTGTTCAGTCATAGAAGCTGGTCTTTCCATTTCATACAGAATACGCGTATACACCTTACACTTTTTTTTCGTAATTTTGAATCTTTGGACATCATTGCATTGACTTCTATAGACGACTGGAGAAAAAAAATATTTATATAAAGGTTTAAAGCTAAACAGTTTGGTCCATACCCGAGTGGAATAAAAGAAAACGACAACATTTATTTATTTAATTTGTATACATTCCCACCCTTGTAAATAGTTATGGGGTCGCTAATTGATTAATTATTTTTTAAGAGTGTTGATAAGTGTGACAAGCAAAAATCGCCCTATTTCACACCAGTCAGTGTCAGATAGGTGGCTATTTCTGTAGGCTTAAGATAGTATTGGCTTAGACGGCCCCCATTCCCCCCCTTCCCTCCCCACCTTGATTCGCGGTGTCGAAACTGCAGGGATGCAGAAGAGACGGTTTAGTAGCACGGGCCGTTTGATTACTAGACCAGGGGTGGCAACCTAAAATACCGTGCCAAACTTGGAACGCAGAGCGATTTTTTTTTTCAATGGCACGCGAGAGACCCCCAAGTGGTGGTTTTATTATTTATTTTCCGGTTCTGAATGAGGAAAACTGACTGTTGAAGCCGATGATTCTGAATGACATAAGGACACATTTTAGTGAGGTGAACACATTTACAAAGACGGGGTCAAAGAGCACTTGAACTGAGTGATATCAATTTTAAAACATTTATCTATATGCACTTTCCATAAATAGGCATTTATTAAGATATATAGTTGGGCTTTTTCAGAAATATATCGATTCACTTAAAGCGGAGTTTTTAAAAACAAAGGCAAGACTTTCACATTCAACGAATCATTTTTCATACCGCAATCATACCTCATAAAACCTAACTGGTTTGATCTGACTACTACTTTATTAGATGTATATCTAAGTGGAGGGATATTGACGATTTTAAAACGCAGCCAGTTGAATTTTAAACATCCAAAACAATGGGCATCGAAATGCCAATTTGCGGGAAAATCTGTAAGGAAGATACTTTATTCAGAAAGTCCTCTGCTATTCTCAACTGCCAGGCATTCATTCGTTATACTTTCAGCTTTTGGTTCAACTTACACTTGTAAATAGTATTTATTGCACATGAAAGCTGTGTTAAGCATTCAAAGGGGTAACTTACACTTCACTACTCAGAAATGACTAAATATCTTTCTGCCTTTTATAAATTAGCAAAGAGCAAGACAAGGCGCTCATTAATTGACACAGACTAATTACATTTAAAAAGTTTTTGTGCTCATCTGCTATAATGAAACATAAATATAAGTTATTCTAAAACACAATTTGTTTTTATTAAATTTAATAAATATAAGAGACTTTTAATATATTATGCAATTGTTGTAATCGTTACTTAATAGTATATCTGTAATTAAATCTTGTAATGATTACCATCATGCCTTAATTATATAAAGAAATAATAATTTGTTATATTACAAAACATAGCTTGTTTGGCATCACTATTGAATCAAATTTGGAAACTTTATTTTTATTAAAGGGAGATAATTAACACGTTTTATTTGCGCTAATATTTCTTATATAATGTTTATTTTTCTTTTATAAATAACTAAATGGAAATGGCTTACAACTTATAACTTTATAATGACCAAACTGTAAAAAGTAGTTGAAAATGATATATATATATATATATATATATATGTGTATGTGTGTGTGTGTGACTAAAACATTATAATAATATGCACATTTCTTAAACATTACATTAACTACCCAGTTTGTGTGATTACTACGTATCACTTTTGCTTAACGTTGGCGAGATATAAGTACAGATGAATATATTCTGTTTGAACCAATTAATGAAAATCTCAGTTAATAACTGAGACAAAAATACAATCAATATTGGCAGTTACTAGATCTCTATCTTTACTATTCTTGACAGCCAAATAAAAATGTTTACAAAATAATTACCACAAATGTGAAAGTATAGTAATAAAATATTGTATTTGGTATAAATGCAAATAAAAACTAACACGTATTTTAAACAAAAATATTAAAACGATTTTGTCCAGAAATGTTCCTTTGCTTTTGGCGTACGGAGTTAATAATAATAATAATAATAATGAAGCTTATATAGCGCATATCCCGCAATCAGTTCTATGCGCTTAACACTTACATTTACAATTACAATTAACGATGATAACAATAACAGACAAATGTTTAAAAATGTAAGTGGACTAGGAGTCAATAATAAACAGGTGAGTCTTGAGTCCGGTCTTGAAAATGTTAAAGTTCGAGCTTTGTCGCAGCTGGAGTGGCAGGGTGTTCCATGCGGAGGGGCCGGAGTAGGTGAAGGCCCGCTGACCAGCTGTCACGAGTTTTGTCCGCGGGATCGTCAAATTGAGTTTGTGAGCAGCCGATCGAAGTGGGCGTGGTTTTGTATATATTTCCAGACAGGAAATTAGATAATCCGGGGCAGAGTCATTGAGGCATTTATAGCATAGAGATGCGAGTTTATATAAAATCCTATTTTGAATAGGGAGCCAATGCAGAGAGTAGAGCAGAGGTGAAATGTGGTCGGACTTCTTCTTCTTTAGGACTAGTCTGGCAGCGCAGTTTTGGACGCGTTGGAGTCCTTGAATGGAAGCGTCAGGAAGGCCGGCCAGAAGAGAGTTACAGTAGTCCAAACGAGAGAAGAGGAGAGTGATGACGAGCTTGGTACAAGCTTCCGGAGTGAGGTAGCGACGGATAGTGGCAATCCGTCGCAGGTGAAAAAAGCAGGTTTTGATCAGGAAGGAGATGTGGGGTTGCATGGACAGAGTGGAGTCCAGAGTTAAATTAATTGTCTTATAAAAAGTAATAAAACAAGTATAATAGAGCAGGTTGACATTTAGGCTGTTGGAACACGCTGAAGGATTTAGAAATCCTAGTTTGGCACACTGTAAACAAAAGGTTGCCGACCCCTGTGCTAGACAATGCAGGAAAAGTGTTGTTGGGAACGGCCAACCGTTGTGTGCCGAACCATTTTATGGTGACGTGTCCACACTAAGAGATACAACTGAGCTCGTTATCCGAGCCCTAAAAGAGAAATCTCCTCTCGCGTTTTCACTTATAAGAGAAGTGTGGGGGGGGGGGGCAGAGGGGGGGCTCAAGTCTAGTCTGCTCCGATTGGTCGAGTCGGTCCATACCTTCAAGTGCTAATCCACAGCTCGGTGACGAAAAAAAGAAAATTATCAATGTTTCACCTCAAGTTCGTTGTCAAATTGAATACTGTGATTTTAAAAAGAAGGGTCAGATAGGCCCACGGTGTGGTATTGTCAGTCAATGTTGTATGTGTAGCACGCCGTGTCAATTCCTTATTTACCTGCTAGATTCCCCGAGATAGACACTCACACACACGCTCGCATGTACTCATAATCGCAAGACGGCACATCCGTTGTTGTTGTTTTTTTATTAGTTTTTATATATATTTTGTTTTTGCAGGGATATCTGGCACATGTAGGTTAATAGTTTGTATTTTGAAGAGATCGTTTTTTCTCACACTGTTTACCTAAGAGCAGGCTAAGAAAATAAAATGAACTCTCTTATTTTGGCGTAGACTTTATACTTTGCTTAGAATCAATAGATTTTGTTTCCTTGTTTGTTTGTGATGTTTGTTTAGTTCATGTTTTTATTTATTTTGTTCAAACAGTTCTTATTTCTGTCTTTCGTACTGTTTAGTTTGTTTGTTGTTGTTTTATTTCATCTGTTGAGGCTGCACTGTTGTTAACCTGGCTTAAAACAAGCGAGTTTGGGCTTCTTTTTTCATCATCGTGTTTTTTTCTTCTACCCGCTTGATGCTCGCTTTGGAAGGTCTTAAAAGTAGAGTAGATGTTTTGGTATTTGGCTTTTCTTTTTGGTCTGAGAAAGACAATGGTTTTAAAACCCAAAGGAAGAGACAATACTCTGGTGCCAACTTGCCTTTTTTTGGCTTATTTTATTTTAAATTATAATTTAAAATGATATCCGCTAGTTTCTGATGAATTTTCTTGGCAGTTTTGATTACGATAATGGGAGTCGACTTGTACAGAAATATACATTGTATTGTATACATTGTATTGTATATATTGTATTTTATATATTGTATTTTATATATTGTATATGTTGTAATGTATATATGGTATTGTATATATTGTATATAGAGAATTCAACGAACCGTTAGATAGTGTACTGTGATATGTTGACGCCAGATGTCTTGTCTCTTCATAACGTTGGGACCGGTTTACCATTTCCTTGTTTTCATATGATATTATTTTTTAGGTTTGTTTGTTTCATTTCGCTTGTTTGTTTTTGTTTTTCATAACCGCTGCCTTCACACGTTGCACACGCAAGCACTGGCACGCACGCAGGCAGGCACACACAAACGCACGCTCTGACGAAAACGTTCTCGCGCGCCGACATTCAAGAAGACTCAGGTTTAGTTCGTCCCCCACCCCACCCCCCACACCCCTTGTCGTTTTGGTGTTTATGTCGCTGCACAGACTAGCGGACGCATCTGTTCATCTTGTCTGTCTTTTTTTTTTGTTTTGTTGTGTGTTACGAATGGCACTGACGCATGACATGACATCACCAACAGCTTCACATTTCGGATCCCCCCTCCCCTTTAACTTCATCGTTGCACCTCCCCTTCCCCACCCCAGGACTCCTTTTCGCAGTTGTTGTTTTTTCCACCCTCAAACTCTCATACTTTAAACAAAATATTTCAAAACAAGATGACGGATGACCCATCACATGACGTCACAGAAGGGTATCCATCCACGTAAAATGTGAAACAGTCCGGTCACGTGTCGGGATTTTTTTTTTACTTCTTCTTCTTCATCTTTTGGTACCGCCAGATGATGAGCGATGGATGCGCTGTACGAAGTCTGGTAAATCAGCCAGTTTTTTTTTTATAACTTGTCTTTTTTTTTACTGTATCCTGTTCTTTATTTGAGACTTGAAGACAGAACTGTTAGCAGAGCTGAGTGTTATATGAACAGATGCTACCTGCAGTAAGAACTCACCTGGAATACCAGCACACACACACACACACACACACACGAAGAAAAGGTATTGTATGGCACCTTGTTACTTGGGAAGGTGAGAGAAAAAAATACAGCAACTGTGAACTGGTCCGATAGAGCACAACGTAAGATTTGTTCACTCTGCTTAGAGTTGCTCGAAGCTAAGTGAATTGAACCTTTGCGTAGTTAAAACCGAAGATACTTGTATGTGAGAAAATGATATAGGTTCATCCGTCGTTCTGGCTCAGTTAGCCATGAAGTGAGGTTTGAGCTGAAATGGCGTGCTGGGTTTATGTAGTTGCGGTGTGCTGATCTAGAGGTGATAGACTCCTGACTAGTAGATCTCTGATGAGCTGGCCTGGTTCCCTATTTATGTTTATAAAGTCACGTAAGAGTGTCGGCTTCGTTTGTATCCTGTTGATGCGCGGCCGTGGTCCTTCTGTTGTGCCACATATTATCAACATCGTGCATTGTCCACTGTCCAGGTGACATGATATCAATGTTCACCAGATAAGAAACCATCAATTATTCCAGTATTATGTTTTTCCAAAGATACCTGGTCATTGTTCTGCTGATAATATTCCAAAATATCAAACATATTATATATTATTTTCCTTCTTTTATAACTTGATAATGGGGCGCACGCTTTCGGCTGGGTTCGAATCCTGGTAAAAACTAGGATTTTTTCTCCGGGTGTTGGCCACAGAAACTCTGAGAAACTGGTGAACTTCATCGGCCCTATGGATCAGTTTGTTCCGACGGGATGACATCACTACTTTATCATAACTGTCCATTTATTACGTGGTCCAGCTAACATTCGACCAATGCCACATAATGTGTGTCCAGTCTTGTACCCATATAAACATTTTACCATCTTCTACCACTAGCCACCTCTTCTGTCTATACGACTCACCCACGAATCAAATTGTACCAACCGTACAGTCATCCACTTCCAACATACTATACTCTGTACTGTTAACTTTTCGTCAGCCTCGCTACAGAAGGTGCAAGAAAGAAATAAGAGGGAAGATAAAAAGAACATTCCAGTGTGAGCTTTCATTATCATGACTGGCGTAAAGGTAACCTACCAAAAGTGAAAATGAAAGAGAGGTGGGAAAAAAAAAAAGATATTGACGGCGGTTGTAAATTTTAGCGTATCTTGTCTTGTTTTTTATTATTATCTTTTTCATTGGTTGTTCTGTTTGTAAGTGGATATCCCGCAGTGAAGAGCTCGCGACGTGAAGCCAATAATCTCCCCAGAGTTTGTGAAAGACTAGCAGAAGTAAGCAATACCAGGTGAAAAGGGAAGATGGGCGGGGGGGGGGAGGGGGAGTAGGTAAAGTAATGAGAACAGTCAGTTTGCTTGTGGGCACAATCATCATTGAGTCCTATCATATTTAGAATTTAGATTCAATTAGCAACTGATCAATCACTATGATGATCTCCTACATATCAGATGTTTGTCTTTTAATGTTCTCTTCAAAGTTTTTTGTTGTTTTTTTTCTTTCTTTTATTATGACGAAACCTAGAAATGTAATCGATGCATAAAGGAGTATCGACTGCCAGTGATTAAACTAAATATGGAGTATCGACATTTCGTTTGATCGATTCTCTTGATCTTCCTTTAGGTGACGATACTCCTT